>CM062934.1:51806424-52227060 GCA_031878705.1 Tapirus indicus
GAATAAGACTCCAAACCGTGAATCACACGAGAGTAATTCCACGTTGGCTTAGGAATGGGTCAGACACCACTACTGTTCTTCATCGCCCAGCAGATTTTCCATTTCCGAGTTGTGTGTGAACCCGGGGGCCTCCCCTGAGTGTATCACAAGCAAAGTGCAAAGCACGTTGGGTCTCGAGCATGACCACACACTAGAATAACCTGGAAACTTTAAAATGCCAGAGCATGGACTCTATTCCCAGAGTGAGACTGAATGGGATACGGACGACCCAGGCACTGGGAAAGTTTTAATTTCCCAGGTGATCCTGACGTGCCATCCCACAGTTGGGAACAGCTGACCCAAAGCCACGCTTCTCAAAGTGTGGTCCCCGGACCACGGGCAGCAGCGTCACCCGGGACCTCATGAGAAATGCAGATTCTCAGGCCCCCGACCTGCTGAATCAAAAACTCCAGGGGGCCCTGCGGTGTCTGTGTTGCCTCAGGCCCTCCGAGGGGTGGTGACGTGCGCCCAGGGCCCTGAGGGCCAGCGGAATTAAAAATCTGCCACCGATTATCCCGCAGGTCAGCCAAAGCCACATGGACGCACTGTCACGGAAAACCCTTCCCACCGCAAAAAAATCTAAGACTCTGCCGCACCCCTAACATGCTGAGGTCAGCCAGAGTCCAGCATGCAGGCCTCATTCCAAGGCAAGAACTGAAGGGTTCTAGAACGTTCTGGCGGGCCCACCGACAGGCCCAACGCACAGGCTCCACACCAACTTGTAAAGAATTTCGATCACATGTGTCTGATGAAAAACCCAACGCATTCGCGTTACCCTTCAGATGCCTCCCCATGTTCAGAGGCTTGCTTCTAGCACCTGCGTGTGCAGCCGCGAACATTTAAATGACAGCTTTGAAAGAAGGTCCCGGCCCCTCTCTGTCATTTCCGGGAGGAAAATGCCAGAGCTTTGGAAATGGACCCAGCTGAGCTGGAATGTCATTTCTGAGCTGTGTGACCTTGAGAAAGTTTCTTAACCACTCTGGGCTCTAGTTTCCTGACTCAAAAAAGGAGGGAAAGATAATTAAAGCCACTCACCAAGGTTGTCCTAAGGATTAAAGGAAAGTGTGAGAGTGGCTATTACAATGACTAGCATGCAAACAGCATAATGTGTGCTTAATAAATGTTAATAAGTAACGAAAATAAATAGACGCTCTGATTCGAGGCTTAAGGGATACCACTGGTGGCTTTCGATAGCACCATCTTTCCAGGAAGCACCATGTAAAATGTCTTGTCTTGGTTCCCACTAACCCCTCACTTATGACTTAGAGCAGGAGTCAGCAGGCTATAGCCCTCAGGCCAGATACGGCCCACAGCTTGTTTTTATAAATAAAGTTTTATTGGTACATAGCCATGCTCATTCACTTATGCATTTTCTATGGCTGCTTTCACGCTATATGGGCAGAACTGAGTTGTGGCCACAGAGACAATACGACCACATGACCCCCGAAGCTAAAAGTATTCATTGTCTGGCCCTTTACAGAAGTTTGCCAACCCCAGATTTAAAGGTTAGATTTTCCTCTCTTAGCCACAAGCTCATTCCAATCTCACATCCTGCCTCCACCCACCCTTTACTGACCACCTGCCGTGTGCTTAAGCCCTGGAGATACATAATCGATAAGATAAGGTCTGTGCCCTTTTGGGGTCACAGCTGGGGGCGTGGGTGGGAACGTGTACATTTTATTTAACTTACCACACCTGTAACACTTTAAAATGTGCCAGGCACCATTCTAAGCATTTTGCCAACGTTTAATCCTTGTAATAACCCTCTGAGGTGAGTGCTATTCTATTCTGCATTTTACAGATGAGGTAAGAGGCTCAGAGAGGTGGAGTCACCTGCCCAAGGTCACACAGCAAATAGCAGAACTAGAATATGAACCCAGCCAGGCTGGCTCCAGAGCCACAAAGCGGCTCAGGCTTCTTATTCAGAATCCCTTGACATAAGATGCAGAGTGGAGGAGCTCTGTGTCCACACTGCCCAGGCGGCCCCCAGACCCCAGGAGGGAAAGACAAGGGTGACTTCTCCTCCAAGACCCTGTGATCTGAGCCCTGTCCCGTCGATGCACGCTCCCAGACTCTGCACCGGGAACTCGCGTCATCTCCCCAGACTGTGGCGTTTGCCCAGGGCCGCCCACTGGCTAAGACTTGAAAGCAGCTCCTGTCCCCCCAAAATCTGCCCTTTGCTGTACATCTGGGACTCTCAGGAAGAACGAAAACCAGCCAAGAACGGCCTTCCTGGATGACCAAAGAACATACTTGCTTTGCAAAGTGGCATTTTGGGGAGACAGTGGGATTATTTATTAACCGCCCTGTCGCCCACCTGAATTGTGGCCCCGGGCTCACCCGGGACTAAAATCCCTGCCCCTCCGCAACGAGGTCGTGACAAATTGACAAGTTGTGGCAAGTTAGAAGGTAAGAAACCGTTTCTTTTTATTTTATCCCAATTCGGCCCCTTCTAAGCTGGTTCCAGCAGCCAGGATCTAGAGGACGGGTTACGTGGCCACACCGGCCCTCGGGATTTGATGGATTTCATTCTGAGCCAGTCTCAGCCTCGACACAGCCCAGTTCAACGGCCGTCGAGTGCCTTCAACCCGCAAAGCTCTGTGCCGGGTGATTCCACGGATTCAAGGATCGACAAGAGAAGGCAGGCAAAGCTTAGTGATCACACTTCATTCATTCACTCACTCTACCATGTGCCAGGCATTTCCAAGTTCGCGATCTTGCAAGGAGAGGAATTAACAGCTCGGGCCAGTTCTGCCCTGTTGTCTTCATTATTCCCCTTCTGAGGCCTCAGTTACCTCCTCTGTGAAATGGGTGCTGGGGCGAGGACCCCCTGAGCCCGTGCTCTAAGCCCCTTGGCCCAGGGCTGGGCCCATGGTGGTTGCGGGACAAATGGAGAGTGTCTCTGTGTAGCCCCTAGACACTGTATAGTCGCTTGTCTGCATATCTGCCTCTTCCTCCAGGCAGACCCCCTTGAGTTCAGCGTGTGGAACTTGGCAACAGAGGTTGCCCTGTGCAGAGAACTGAAGAGAAAATGGGATCCACTCGCTCTGAGGGGCTCGCGGATCTCCAAGGCAGAGACAGAGAGAGGTCACCAATATAGATGTTCAAGTTTCCAGGGATCCATCTGTTATTCACTCAACAAACATTAGCACCATAGGCACTGGGCACTTTTATCAGTACTGGGGACACAGTAGCAGACAAGGAAGAAAAACCCTGCCGTCGTGTGGCTGGCAGTGCAGTTTAGAAGGAAACACACAACTGTAGATAATGAACAGAGAGATGCGACCCAGAGACGGTGGGGTGGGCATCTGCATGAGGAGCTGACATCTGCGCTGAGACTGGAACGTAAGAAGGAGCCAGTCACGGCAAGGGTGTTCCAGACAGAGGGAACAGCAAGTGCAAAGGCCCTGTGGTGAAAACGCAGGAAACGGAAGGAAGGCCAGGGAGACTTGACCGAAGCGAGAGCACGAGTGGTGGAATGTAGGCAGAGATGAAGCCGACGGCCCCCACCGGGTGGACGCAGTGAAGAGCCTGCAGAGGGAGTGCACGGACATCATCAAAAGAACCTTGAGGTGTTGAAAGGACAGACTTTTGGAGTGACGGGGGCAGAAAAGAAGACGGGGCACACAGTGGGGTGGAGGGGGACTCTGGGGGAACGTTTGTTCACAGGCTGCTTGGGTTCCAAACACCAGGATGGAAAATCCAATGGATCTTAAGGGACGGGGGCACCATCTCTGGGGGTTCCCCCCAGGCCCTCCAAGGCTGGCTGTGCCAAAGCTGCTAATTCAAAGGACAAAAGGAGGGTCTTTCTGCACTAAAAACCAGCCAGCTGCTCTGAAAAAGAAGCTCCCTGGGACCAGACCTATTTTTTTGAAATATCAACTAGGCTAGAATTGTCCAAACGCCTCCCTCCGAAAAAGAAGGGAAAAAAGTGCTCGGATTCCCAAGCAGGTCTTCTTTAAAGGTCAGGTTTCGGTTTAATCGCGCTGTCTAAACAACCTGCTCTTCTTTTTTTTCACCTGTGTAAACTGAGGCGCCCAGATGCTTAACGCTTTACCCTCCCTGGACCACAGCAAACTGTACCAAGGCTTTCTCTGTGCCTGCTCGGTTCTAAATGTCTGCCGTGCAGCAACGCACTGAACTCCATCTTTCTAAGAACCCCGGAGGCGGCTGCTGTAGTTATACCCATTTCACAGACGGGGAGACTGAGGCACAGAGAGGAGACTGCCCCTCCCCCGGAGTCAGAGGCAGCAAGGGGCAGAGCTGGGACCTGAACGCCAGCAGTCTGGGTCCTAGTCCAGGAATTCCACCACAGCCCAGACCAACGCAGGACGGGCCCCACACTTGACCCCAGGACCCACCTGAAACCCTTCGGCCCTCGGGGGCCCTGCAAACCCCGAGTCCCCCCGCTCGTCTTTGCCCAGACCTCTGTGCATTAAAAAGGAAGTCCCACATACGTGATGACCGAGGACTATAGAATGGAAACGGGATCCTGGCTTTGGGGCTGACTGTCCAGCTGAGCGGGAAGGACGAGTCCCAGAGCTGGGACCCGGGAGGACGGGCTGACCGCCTCCCGCCTCCGGGCCGGCGCGGGGCCACGGCGCTCCCTGCTGGCCATCGTGGCAGCCGCAGGCAAGGGGTGAAGGCAGGGGAGAAGGAAGGGGGTCCCCGGGGTCGCCGCCTCGCCCCGGCCAAAGCTGGCTGCTTCCGGAGCGCTCGCCCTGTGCAGGGGCCGCAGACCCCTGTGAGGGCCCGGCAGTGCAGTCCCTGTCACAGCCCCCACGTGGACGCTGAATTCTGAATTTCATAGAATTTTCACATATCAAGAGGTAGTCTTCTTCTTCTGATTTTTTCCAACCACTTAAAAGTGTAAAAACCTTTCTTAGCCCACAGGCCGTACAAAAGCAGGTGTCCGGCAGGATTCGGCCGCCTGACTGTGGCTTGTCCGCCCCTGTTCTAGAAGGTGGGGTCCTGGCCAAAACAGACCGGGCAAAAATTCCTGCCTTCGTGGAGCTAGCTGAGAGCGTGCAAAATCCAATCTATAATATATATGATTTGGCCATCAGTGCTAAGGGGGAATAGATAGATACAGGGCTGCGTTTTAAACAGGGTGGCAAGGAAAGGTTCGTTGAAGAGGTGACCTCTAAGTAAAGGCTGGAAGGAGGCGAGGAAAGAGTCATGAGGTGTCTTGAGGAAGGGCATTCCCAGCAGAGGGAACAGCCAGTGCAAAGGTCCTGAGGCAGGACTGCCCTGATGTGTTTGAGGAAGGGGAGGAGGTCCATGTGGCTGGAGGGGAGTGAGTGAGGGGGAGAGTGGGAAGAGGTGAGGGCAGGCAGGTCACACAGGGCATTGAGGGCCTCAGGAGGGTCTTCGGTTTTTACTAGAGTGAGGTGGGAGTCACGGGAAACCTAGACTCATCTCAACAACCACTGAGGTTGCGTACAGGTTAAACATCTCTCTTTGAGGTCCTGTGGTACTAGTTGTTTTACCAACAGTCCCATATAATCCTATAGAATCCTAACTTTCCCACCAAAAACCATAGAACTATTCTATCAGGCATTGCAGATGGAGGGAATTGATTCACTAGAAGAGTCCACATCCCCACCTCTGAGCACAGGCCCTGGGGACCAGGACAATTCAGGCCATCCACCTCAGCCCCAGCTGGTGACCTGCAGAATGGCTGGACCTGACCCCCCCACATCCCAGAAATGGCCAGTTCTGGTGTGGGAGTCAAGGTGGCACCCTGTCCTCGCTCGGCCCCCAGATGCCTCAGTTACCTGGGATTCGCCCCTGGGGACCTGTTCACCCATCTGCATAAGGAGCAGAATAATGAATAATAATAACAACAACAATGCCTGCCCTAGCTGTTTCACGAGATTGTTACGTGCGTGCAATAAGACACGGGACATAGAAACAGTCTGGAAAAGAGCGCCGCACTGCACAATCTGTAACAGTGAGGAAGAGGATTAAATGAGTTTGTATATGTGAAGGGCTTGGAGCTGTGCCCGCAGATAGTAAGTGCTCCACCAATATTGGTCCTTGTTGTTATCATCACACTGTAATAAGTGTTATTCATGGTACTCAGTGCAGCTCGCTTAGCTCTCCTCTCCCTGCCCTCCATCCTCCCAGATGATGGTGATGATGGTGATGGTGGTGATGGTGGTGATGGTGATGGTGGTGATGGTGGTGATGGTGATGGTGATGATGGTGGTGATGGTGATGGTGATGGTGATGACGGTGGTGATGATGATGGTGATGGTGATGATGGTGGTGATGGTGATGATGATGACAATGATGGTGATGATGGTGATGGTGATGGTGGTGATGGTGATGGTGGTGATGGTGATGATGATGGTGATGGTGATGGTGATGATGATGACGGTAGTGATGATGATGGTGATGGTGATGATGGTGGTGATGGTGGTGATGGTGATGATGATGACAATGATGGTGATGATGGTGATGGTGGTGATGGTGATGGTGATGATGGTGGTGATGGTGATGGTGATGGTGATGATGGTGGTGATGTGATGATGATGGTGATGGTGATGGTGATGGTGGTGATGGTGATGATGATAACAATGGTGGTGATGGTGGTGGTGATGGTGATGGTGGTGATGGTGATGATGATGATGGTGATGGTGATGGTGATGATGGTGGTGGTGATGGTGATGATGGTAATGGTGATGATGATGGTGATGTGATGGTGATGATGGTGATGGTGGTGATGGTGATGATGATGGTGATGGTGATGGTGATGGTGATGATGGTGATGGTGGTGATGGTGATGATGGTGATGGTGATGATGATGGTGATGTGATGGTGATGATGGTGATGGTGGTGATGGTGATGATGGTGGTGATGGTGATGGTGGTGATGGTGATGATGGTGATGGTGATGGTGGTGGTGATGATGGTGATGGTGGTGATGGTGATGATGATGCTGGTGGTGATGGTGGTGATGGTAATGGTGATGGTGATGATGTTGATGGTGATGGTAATGATGGTGATGGTGGTGATGGTGATGGTGGTGATGGTGATGATGTGGTGATGGTGATGGTGATGATGGTGATGATGGTGATGGTGATGGTGGTGGTGATGATGGTGATGGTGATGATGATGGTGATGTGATGATGATGGTGATGGTGGTGATGGTGATGATGATAACAATGATGGTGATGGTGGTGATGGTGATGATGGTGATGGTGATGGTGGTGATGGTGGTGATGGTGATGGTGATGATGGTGATGGTGGTGATGGTGATGATGGTGGTGGTGATGGTGATGGTGGTGATGGTGATGATGGTGGTGATGGTGGTGATGGTGATGATGATAACAATGATGGTGATGGTGATGATGGTGATGGTGATGGTGATGACAATGATGGTGATTGTGATGACAATGATGGTGATGGTGATGATGGTGATGGTGATGATGATGGTGATGACAATGATGGTGATTGTGATGACAATGATGGTGATGGTTATGATGGTGATGGTGATGATGATGGTGATGGTGATGGTGGTGATGGTGATGATGGTGGTGGTGGTGATGGTGGTGGTGGTGATGGTGATGATGGTGATGATGGTGATGTTGATGGTGGTGATGGTGGTGATGGTGATGGTGATGATGATGATGGTGATGGTGGTGATGGTGGTGTCCTAAGTATCGGTGAAAGAAAGATGAAGGAGGGGAGGAGGAGGGAGGGGAGGGAAGGAGGAGGGAGGGAGGAGGGAGGAGGATGGCGGCAGCACCTCCTCACTCCACTCTGGGTGCAAGAACGTCCAAAGTGGGTTAGGGGCACCCCAGGGAGTACATCTGTGGGTGGTGGAATCAAATACTCGAACTTCCATCTCTGTAATTGTTCCATCTAAAATGAAGAAAAGCATTGAGCTTTCTTAATCCTTAATGTATGTTGACCCAAACCCACTTGGCTGGCTGGCAGCGACCCTCACTCATGCTCGTCCAGTGGGTTCATTCAACAGATATTTACTGAGCACCTACTGGGCACCAGCCTGGGTCCCAGGCGCTGGGGACCTGGCAGTGAACAGGAAAGACAAGCAGCCCTGCCGGGGACGTTCTAGTGGGCGAGACGGACAGGAAATGAGACAAATAACCGCTCGGGCATGTGTGATGTGCGAGGTCTGCTGAGACCTGTGTAAATGGGTTGATGGATTAGGATATTGGCTGGTGAAGTGGACATGTGGCTTGAAAAGATTCGGGCCTGGAAAGCAAGGTGGAAGAGAATAGTAACAGCAGCAGAAAGGAGCCGTGAGAAATGGCAACGCTGAGTCTCTGTCCCCTCCCGGCACCAGGACGTCCGTCAGTCACAGGAAGCAGCAGAAACGGTGGTGACCTCATTCAGTCTCTATCAGAAGGTGGCCAGAAAACAGTCAAAATTCTCACGGAGAGGTTCTGCGACATTCGCCGTGGTTAGCTTCACCTCGGCTGGCGCTGTACCTGGGTGGGATTCCCACAGATGGGCAAGGTCACCATGGTTAGCAGGACCTGCACGAATAAAGCTTCCAAACAGATGGCTCCGAACGGGGGATATTCCATAGGACAATTGATCTGGTTTCTTCTGTGAGTCGACGAGATGGGAAAAGGGGGCAGGGAGAGAATGCTGTAGACTGAACAAGGCTATAGAATCACCACATGGTCAGCAATCCCACTTCTGGGTAGACTCCCAGAAGAGTTGAAAGCAGGGTCTCGGGGAGACATCCGTTCACCCGTGTTCACCACGGAGGCATTATTCACAGTCGCCAAAGGTGGGACCAACCCAAGTTTCCATCAACAGACGAAAGAATAAACAAAATGTATCTACATACAATGTAGTATTATTCGGCCTTAAAACGGAAGGAAATTCTGACACCTGCTACAACATGTGAAAAGTGAAATAAGTCAGTCACAAAAGGACAAATACTGTATGATTCCACTTATATGAGGTCCCTTGAGTAGCCAAATTCATAGAGACGGGAAGTAGAATGGTGGTTGCCAGGGGCTGGGGAAGGGAGATGGGGAGTCAGTGTTTAATGGAAACAGTTTCAGTTTTTGCAAAATGAAGAGTTCTAGAGACGGATGCTGGTTATGGTTGCACAGCGATGTGAATGTCCTTAAAGGCCACTGAACTGGACATGAAATGGTTAAGAGGGTAAATTTTGTGTCATGTATATTTTACTACAATTTAAAAAAAAGATATGACAACCAAAGGCAACACACAGACCTTCTTGATTCAAAGAAATCAACTGCAAAAAGACAAGCAGGAAAATTTGAAAGTGGACTGGAAATTAGATGATGTAAAAAAGTCCTTATTAATTTTGTCAGTGTCATATTAGTAAGAAAATGTCCGTGTGCTCAAGAGATGTAGCCTGAAGTTTGTAAAATCATATAAGGTCTGGGATTTGCTTTAAAACAGTTCAGAAAATAAGAAAGAGAAAAATAGATTATGGTGTAAATCTGGCAAAATCCCGATGATTATTAAATTTAGGTGATGGGTATGTGGTGTTCACTGTGCTTTTCTTTCTACTCAGTGTATTTAAACATTCTCAGAATAAAAACCTGTTACAAAACACTGTACTTAAAAAAGGAAGGTAAACTTCTAAAATACAAGGGCAAAGTGTTTTGTACCATTAAATTTTAAAAATTAGATCCATTTAAAAATGTTTATCTCATTGATGTCTCATTCTTTTAACATTTCCATTTTTATGTATATTTTATAGTGCATATAATAAATTTAGCAGAACACATACAATTGATAGATAAATAAAAATACACGTGTTATGGGTGTGCTGAAAATGTGTTTGTTTTACTGGAGGGGTGAGAGTTCAGAAGTGTGGAGATCACGGCCATAAACACTTCAAAATTTTTTATGGTCCTAGAAAGTGACAGCAATGGGGAACCAAGGCAGAAGTTGGCCATTCGTGGAGTTTATAGCAGAAACAGAACCTTAAGCAACACACCTTGATTCTGAATACCCCACAATGCCTCTCTTCCCCCGCCCCAATATGACTGTTTTGTTTTCTGAATTATTTGAAAGCACTTCCCTGCCACTTCTGTCATAGAAACTCTTGGGCCCAGTGATTGATTAAGAGTTTCTAAATCTGACGTCCCTGCCTCTGAATCCTAGTCCTGCCGCTTTCAAGCTGCAAGACCACAGGCAAATTTCTCCACCTCCCCCGCCTCCCTTTATTCACCCGTGAGTTGAGGATAATGCGGGACCTACCACGTGGCAGAGCTGTGACAAGACAAGATCATGAAGTGTGTGGCATGCAGTCGGCGCCCAATAAATGTTAGCTATCATTATGGTTATCAATTATAGTCATCATCTTCCTTGGGCAACAGGATTTCAAAAATTCTTTAATTCACCGACACTTTTCCCTCCCCTAAAAATCTCTTTTCAGTGGGTCTGCGGAAATAACTCATTCTAACCCCTTAAAAAAACCTCACTGGTTCTGAGAAAACTAATCAAATTTTTTTAAAAAAAAAGAAACAGGAGGAGAATGGAAATAAGTGGAGACTAAAGAGGGAAGGGAGACGAGAGAGAAGGCGCGTCCTGGAGAGGGGATAATAGAAGAGCGGTGGTTAGCATCGCAAACGCAGATTTAGGTGCATCCTAATGGTTTATGGAATGACGGGTGGGTGCATTTTGGAGAGGGAGGATGGATGGAGAGATGAATGAATAGATAGAAATATAGGTCAGTGGATGGATGGATGGAAGGACGGATGACTGAGAGGATAGACAGGGAGATGGATGAACAGATAAATGGATAGAAATATGGGTGAGTAGATGGATGGTTGGATGGGTGGGGACCTGGATGAACAGATAGATGGATGGAAATATAGATGAGTAGACAGATGGGTGGATGGATGGATGGCAGAGTGGATGGACAGGTGGAAGGATGGATGAATGGGAGGATAGATGGGGACATGGATGAATGATAAAATGGATAGAAATATGGATGAGTGGATGGGTGTGTGGCTGGCTGGACAGATAGAAGGATGAGTGGGTGGGTAAGTCGGGGGGGAGCTAGATGCGTGGATGGAGAGGAGAGAGAGGCAAAAAGAGCGCAGTGTGGGGAAAAGAAAGCTCTGCCACCACATCGCCTTTCTACGTGATGCCCGCAGGCGCCAGCAGATGTCAGCCCAGCCTCAGGAAAACGCCCCAGAGGCCGGATGGCTCCGCCCTTCTCTCCTGACCTGAGGCCCTTCGATTCGCCCGTTTTGACGTCTTCCCTGCGCCCGGCATTCGCGCCGCCCTCCAGCACGCCGCGAACCCCGCCAGCGTTGACCCAGCCCCCCTTCAGCAGACGGGAGATCCGGGGAGCCCGAGGAGAGCCGCGTGGTGGGGAGGGACGGGAGGGGATCTCGGGGTCCCCGGGACGGATCCGCGCGCGTCAGCCTCAGCTCCAGCTGCCCCGAAATCCGTCTTCACGTCCCACCCTCTGACCCGCCCGGGGAGCCGCCCCAGCTCTGAACCTTCGCCAGGGACGGTCCCTCCGCGCCGGACCGAACCTTCACACAAACCGCCTTCAACCCTCCAACTGCCCAGAGAGCGATTTCACGGGAGGATCCGAGCCCCGGGGCGCCACGTGCCCAAGATCACAGAGCGGAGCCGGCTCAAAGCCCACGCCTCACCCCACGCCGGCTCCCCACTTTCGGGGTCACTGGCAAAAAGAAAGGGGGCGGGACCACGGTCGCCAGAGCCACCGCGTTCTCCCAGCTTCCCAGAAACAAACTTTGTCTCGGCCCCAAACGCGCAGGTTTGGGCTCAGCGCTAGAGGTGGACGTGCGCGCAATTCCCACTTTTCCCCCCAGAAAGCAGCATTTTTCAGCCGGGTTCCTGAACGCCGTCCCATTGCACATGTCTGCCGGCCGCCCGAGAGGACGCTCACAGACCCGGGCGCAGGTCCCCGAGCCACGCCTGCGGTTAACCCCGTTGTGGCTGCGCCATGGGGGCGCGCGGGGCTTGTGGGGGGTGTTGACCCACAAACAGGGAAGGGAACTGAGATTTCAGCAGCCACCACGGCTTCGTGATCGTGTTCCGGCCGCACGAATCCCCCCAACCCCGAAGCTTGCCAGAAACCGCTTTGCCTGACCCCGCGAGACCCCGCGTGCTGCCCCCCACCCGTGTCCCCGCCCGGGCCTGGGGCTGGCCGTCCACCCCGCGCGTACTCACTCCCATTCTTTCCTCCTGGCCTGGGGGGTGCTGTGGATTTTGTGCGCCTGGTGGGCCAAGATGACATCCCGGTGGTCCACCACGCCGCCCCGCCGCTTCAGAGTGGGTCCCTCGCAGGCGCCGTCCATCCAGAGCCGCCGCGCGTCCTGCGGGGCGCAGTCCGGCCCCGGGGGCCCAGAGCCGCGGGCGCGCAGGGCGGCCTCATAACCGCGGGGGGAGAGCATGGGGTCCGGGACGCGGGAGGACTTCGACATCCATGGGCCTCGCTCAGAAATCCCGGGGTCTTCTGCCTCCAGCAGTGGGTGACACTGGAGGAAGAGAGGGGAGGGGGCGAGAGAGAGCGAGTGAGGGAGGCGAGAGAGCGGAGGAGAGAAGGCAGCGCTGAGGGCAGCGCTGAGGACAGCGCAGGGCCTGCCTCACCGGGAAGTCAAATGCACCCCAGCCCTGGACAAACGGGATTTAGTACTTCCTTGGCAACTTGGGGCCGGGAAGCCGGTTCTTAGGAGCTGCCCGGCAACAGCCGCGGTGACGGCGGGAGAGACCACGGGCTGTGCCGCCGGACACGCGCTCCACCTCGGAGGGCCCCGCCGCGGCGGGTGGCGCCCGGGATTTCCCAGCACCTCAGAGCTCCCCCCTGCAAAATGGCTTGTCAGGAGCCTGCTGGTCACTCTCCTCCAGTCCCTGGTCCTGTGGGTTCCAGAGAGTCACTCAGAACGCAGGAAGAGCCAGTTCAAGGGTCGGCTTTAAAATCCACCCGGGGCATGGCCATCTGTCCAGTGAGCCTGCTCTGCGCCACTTCAGGTGGTTTTTTTGAAAAGAAAGGGACGGGGTTCCTGCCTCTCGCGAATGTACAAGGTGGATACTAAGCCCCAGAGGAACTTAGAGCCCGGAGAAGATCTTTGTCTCCATTTCATTCACTTAGTCACTCAGCAAACGCTGAGCGAGCAGCCACTGTGTGCCGGCCCCGTGCTGGGGCCTGGGGACGCAGCCAGGAATGAGACAGACAGATGTCCTCCCTGTGGAGGGGGCATTCCAGTCAGGGAGATGGACGGTGAACAAAACAAGTACATTACGGGGAGATTAGGAGTCGAAAATTGCTGTTGAGAGAAGTGAAGCAGGAAAGGTGTGACAAAGCACCACAGCCTGGGGGCTGAGACAACAGAAATCTATTTCCTCACAGTTCTGGAGGCTACAAGTCCGCGGTCAAGGTGTGGGCAGGGCTGGTTCCTTCTGAGGCCTCCCTCCCTGGCTCGCGGATGGCCGCCTTCTCCCCGTGTCCTCACAGGTCTTCCCTCTGTGTGTCTGTGTCCTAACCTCCTCTTAGAAGGACATCAGTCATATGGGATTAGGACCTACCCTAATGACCTTGTTTTACCTTAGTTACTTCTTTAAAGGCTCTGTCTCCAAATGCAGTCACATTCTGAGGTGGGGGAGTTAGAATTTCAACATATGAATTTGGAGGGGGGGCACAATTCAGCCCATAACAAAGGGTGGTAGGAAGTGTTGGGTGGGCTGGTTATTGCATAAAGAAGGTGGTCAGAGATGGCCTCACTGAGGAGGTGACCTCTGAGCAGAGGCCTGAGGGAAGTGATGCCGTGGCCATGCAGGTGTCTGAGGGAAGAGTGTTCCAGGCAGTGAGAACAGCATGTACAAAGGTCCTGAGGCAGGGTCGTGTGTGACTTGCCCAAGGAATAAGGAGGCCCGGGTGGCTGTGAGTGATCAAACAGCAGAGTAGAGGGGATGAGGGCGGGGAGGTGATGGGCAGATCTCGCAGGACCTTGTGGACCATGGGGAGGACTTTTCTTGGTTCTTCTTGGAGTAAGACAGTCCACAGCTTTTGGAATGCACCCCTCACCCAAATGCATATTACTAATCTCACACTGATTTCTCCCGCCTGAGTCAGCCCCCACCACTAGCCTCTCAGGGTCTGTCCAAGAACTGCAAACCCCCTGGGAGGCTGGCACGAATGAGATAGAATGAGGAGGCTAAATCGCATGCACAAACATTGCATAAGTCACTCAACACCCAGGGGTGTAAGGAGGTGGGTGCAGAGAAGGAGGCCGCCCCCCGATTGCAAAGAACCGGGGGTTGGAATGGAGGCCCATCTGCCTCCCGTCTCTCTCCTCTCACCGGGCTTGAAGCACCCACAGAAACGAGAACCCTCCCAGCCTCTCTCAAGCAGATCAACTCAATATCAGTTTCTTTTCTAATCTTATAACTAATGGAGATTAACAGATCCATCCTTCATGACGCCTTTAAGCTTCAGTTTACTCCCGTGAAATCTTACTCTTAATCGCCTAAAGTCTTGAGTGTTCATCCAAATACGTTTCCATCACCTTGAAAAAAAAATCCATTATTCCTTTTATAAGCACGTGTGCATGGAATGCATTTTCCCTCCCATTTTACAGAAATAAAACTGAGGGCAGGAGGTGGACTCAAGTGTCTTGCTCAGAGGTTCTATTTCTACCTGCAGGAGCTGCCCCATCCTCCCCCCAAAAATATTCTTACTGCGTCAGCATTAAAGAATCCAGCTTCCGGGGGTTGGGTGTGCTGTGTAGAATCCACAACTTGGCTGAAACCCCAGAGATCAGGCGCGGTGGGAAGGCCTGGAGGGAAAAGTTCCACGCACCTGCAGAAGGGGTGTTTGTACCTGGGAAGGTGGGAGGAGGAGCAGGAAGGACAAACCTAAGGCACAACCCCAGGTGACATCTTCTGAGACATTTGCCTGCTCGTCCCACAGGCCCGAGACGGGATGCTCCATCCCCCACCCCTGCCCCACAGCACGTTACTCTCAGTCTCCCCATCTCATTGGGGGCCCCCCAATTTACCCTGAGGCCCAAACCACACATTGAGTGGCCGCCCATGGTTCCTCATTTCCTCTCAGTCCCCGAGTCAAATCCTTCAGCAGGTCCCATCCACTTGCCTCCAGAATATATCCTGAATCTGATCGCTTTGAGCCAGTGCGCGGCCCCTTCGCTCCTGGACTGGACTCGGGCGGTCGCCTCTCCTGGGCCGCTCGGCTTCCCCACTCCCCCTCCCAACCTGCATTCTGCTCTGCGGTCTTTCTGAAACATCGGTCTGCACTTTAGCTGGTATAGGAGTAAAAGCTGGACCCCACAGGCTGCCCCATCTCCCTGACCCCATCGTCTCCCCTTCTCCCCTTTGCCTTCTAAGCTCCAGACACACCAGTTCCCCTTGCTGCTGTTCCTGAGCTCTGACAAGTTCATCCCACCTTTGCATCTGCTGTTCCCTCTTCCTAGAATGCTGTTCCCCTTGCTTCTAATGGGCCAGCTCCCTCCCATTATTCAGGGCTGTGGTCAGATGCAGGTACTTCCGTCACATCCTCCAGCGAGGTCCTCCTCGTGGGGCTGGTTGCTCTCTGGGACTGGTGCTCGTGTGTGAGTCTGGGTGACATCTGCCTCCCCCACAGGATGTCAGCACCCTGCAGGCAAGGATCTTGATCTGTCTTGCTTACTGTTGGGTCCCTGATGCCTTAAATATTTCCTGCCTGAATGAATGAATAGTCTTAGGAATGGGTCTACCCAGGAAGCACCTTGCAAACTGCTGCCGGGGTCCAGGACGTCTCCTAAGTAGGGCCGGGATGAAGGGTGGCGGGAAAGAAGACATATTCCGGAGACAGGGCCGACCCCAGCACACCATCTACCAGCCGTATGGTCCTCAGCAAGCTAGTTAACCCTGAGTCTGTTCCTCCTGCACCACGCGGGGATGATGGAAAGTACCGGAGAGTCATCGTGAGGGGTCGGCAGGCTAACCCGTGGGAAGGCAGTGCCCTGAGCACAGCGTGGGGTCGTGGAAAGTGCGTGGTCACCACCGGCTCCCGTGTTGATACTGGGGGAGGCGGGCGGAGCCCAGCAGCCGCGGGGAGAGGCACGGCTGCTCTAGCGACACCGTCAAGCGCGCTCCGCAGAGTCCCCTGAGGGGACGAGCTTTCCCAGCAGAGCCCCAGCTGTCCTGTGTGTACACATGAGAAGCAAACACACCCCGGCCAGTGGGCGCGTCCCGGCAGGGTGTCCGTCCCTGACACATGCCGGGCCCCATGACCAGGTGTGCTGTGCCCACTGACTGTTTGCCCAACCGCAGCGCGGAGGAAATGGCAAAGCACGTGGGGTTTGCAGCCCCTAGAAGCAGCCAGGCTCCGTGAGCAGATGGTGCAAAGAGAAGACAACAAAGCAAATAGAAGAAAAAGCAAATAGAAAAAATAAGCGACACTGAACCACAGAAAGCCTTATTGTGAATGTAACAGGAACAGAACTTTCCCAAATCACCACGTGTCGCTTGTAGCCACCACTTTCCCGAATCCAAGTTGAAGCCACACCTGAGATGGGGGCTGACCCCCACGGCCGAGCCTGGACCGGCCGGAGTTGCCATGGCAACCAGGTGGGGCCTAGAGATGCTCCTGGTTAACACAGGCTGGTCCAGGAGCTGTGGGGGCGGGGCAGGGGGGGAAGGACTGCAGGGAACACTGGGGGCCTTCCGTGAGCCCCACGTGGACAGGGACATTTACAGGGACAGCCACGCTGGGCACCAGGCTCCATCACCCTTGGGTGAAACAAGCACTAATAACTGGTAAGGTGGCTTTACTTCTGGCAAAAATTAGTAAAAGATGTGGCACTCAAGCAAAAAAAAAGTAGAGGAAAAGCATTCTCTAACACTGCAGGCTCATCATGCACATTAGAAAGACACGTGATGCCCCTAGACAGGGGACGGGAGCTCAAAAACGCCCACGAGGTCCTTCGTCCAGGAAATAAAAATAAAACCAGGCAGCGGCGGGAATGCAACCCCACCAGCCTTCAATTTATTCGCTGCCGTGGAGGATGTCTTTTTCCCTCTACCTGGGAGGAAATTTTAAAAGCTAGAAATGGCCACATAGCCACCGAAATGCATGTTCATAAAGCTCTATTAGGGTAGCTCACAACTGGAAACAGCCCAAAGGTCCATAAACAAGAAAATGGAAAAACATAGATACAGAGATTAGATCAGTGGTTACCAGAGGGGAAGCAGGGAGGGAGAAGCGCAAAAGAGGTGACAGGGCACACGCATACGGTGATGGATGGTAATTAGTCTTTGGGTGGTGAACATGAAGTAGTTTACACAGAAATCAAAATACAATGATGTACACTTGAAAAGCAAAAGAAAATGGAAAAACAAATTGTGGTGCATCCATATAATGGAATACTACGCAGCAATGAAAAAGAATGTGCTACAGGCCACAATGTGGATGAATCTCACATTGACAGGCACAAAGCAGGCCTCACTGTGTGATTCCATTAACATAAAATTCAGAAACAGGCAAAACTAATCTACAGTGATGAGAGTCAGCATACTGTTGACCTTGGGGGTGGGGGTTGTTGACTGGGATGGAACACGGGGAGCCTGCTGGTGGGATTACCAGATAAGACAGAGAATGCCCAGGTGCATGGGATATACTTATACTAAAAAGCTATTCATTGTTTATTTGAAATTCAAATTTAACTGGGTGTTCTATATATTTGTGTGTGTGTGTGTGTGTGAGGAAGACCAGCCCTGAGCTAACATCCATTGCCAATCCTCCTCTTTTTGCTGAGGAAGACTGGCCCTGGGCTAACATCCGTGCCCATCTTCCTCTGCTTTATATGGGACGCCGCCACGGCATGGCTGACAGGCAGTGCGTCGGCGGGCGCCCGGGATCCGAACCCGCGAACCCGGGCTGCCAAGCACGAACTAAACCGCTGCACCACCGGGCCGGCCCGCTATATTTTTTTAATTTGCTTAACCTGGTAACACACTGTGGGAGTTGGAAATTCCCCTTGACTCTTAACCTGGTTGATGATAGGGTCACAGTGTATATACATGTGTAAAAATCCATTTAAGCATTTTCCTACATGTTTGTTACATCACAACAAATATTTTTTAAGCTAAAATAATCATACCGAATGCATTAAGAGGGATTCAGGAATTCCTCCCTATGACCAAGTTTTGAGTTGGGCAGAAAAGAGGACGTAAGCTGGGTCTCCCCACCCAAACACAAGTCCCAGAGGAAGTGGAAAAGCAACTCCCTCTTGTTAATAAATGAGACCAAGGTTCTGAGAGGTGCAGTGGCTCACCCCAGGTCCCACAGCCCCGAGCAGACAGGTCAGGGCTATGGAGCCCGGTCTCTCGGACTCCGCAGGCCTCTCTGAGGTTCAACCCAGAGTCTGGCGCTGAGCATTCTTCTTCTCAGTCCCACTTCTCCCCAAACATAAACCATCTGGCGAAGGCAGGATTTTGTCCCCCAGCAGCTCGTCACCTGAGTGTGTTACATTACGTGGCAAAAGGGACTGTGCCGCTGGAATTAGGTTACACACTTTAAGATAGGGAGATTCTCCTGGACTTCCCAGTGGGCCCACTGTCATCACACAGGCCTTTACAAGTGGGAGCGGGGGGCAGAAGAGTGGGTCAGAGAGGCCACGGAAGAAGAGGCGGGAGAGATTCGAGGCACGAGAGGGACTCGACCCACCGTCGCTGCTTCTGACATGAAGGAGCCACAAGCCTCTAAGGCGAGAACAACCTCCCGCTGACGGCCAGCAAGGAAAGCGGACCCCTCCTTCAGCAGCGTGGGACCGAACTCTGCCAACCGAGGGCACAAGGAAACGATTCCCCCCCGGAGCCTCCGGACAGGCACGCAGCCCAGACACCCCGACTGCAGCCCAGCCAAGCCTGCCAGACCTCCGGGCTATGGACATCGGGTAATAAGTCAGTTCTGTTGTCAAGTTGCTCATTTGTGGTAATTTGGTGTGGCGGCAAGAGAAAAAGTAATACACGACCCCATACACGCATGGAATTTGTGAGATTACGTGTATATACGTGTACACACGCACGTATGAATACAGGCATACCTCGTCTTATTGTGCTTCTCAGATACTGTTTTTCACAAGCAAAAATGACTCACTGATGGCTCAGATGACAGCATTTTTTTAGCAATGAAATATTTTTAAATTGAGGTACGTACGTTGTTGTTTCAGCCATAACGCTATTGCACACTTAATAGACTATAGTGTAGTGTCAACATAACTTTTATATGCACTGGGAAGCCAAAAATTCGTGTGACTTGCTTTACTGCAATGTTTGCTTTATTTCACTGGTCTGGAACCGAACCCACAATACCTCTGAGGTATGCCTGTACATATGTGTGTGTGTGTGTATGTATACAGTATGTGTATGCAGTATGTGTGTGCAGTGTGTGTATACAGCATTGTATATAGTATATGTATACAGTGTGTGTGTGCAGTATTGTATACAGTATATGTGCACAGTTTGTGTATACAGTACGTGTGTGCAGTCTGTGTATACAGTATGTGTATACAGCACGTGTGTGCAGTATGTGTATACAGTATTGTATATAGTATGTGTATACAGTGTGTGTGTGCAGTATGCGTGTGCAGTATTGTATACAGTATATGTGACCAGTGTGTGTATACAGTACGTGTGTGCAGTCTGTGTATACAGTATGTGTATACAGCATGTGTGTGCAGTATGTGTATACAGTATTGTATATAGTATGTGTATACAGTGTGTGTATACAGTATGTGTGTGCAGCATAGTATATAGTATGTGTGCACAGTATTGTATACAGCATGGGTATACAGTGTTGTATACAGTATGTGTGTACAATCTTGTGTATAGTGTGTGTATACAGTATATGTGAATATATGGACATAAAAGTCTGTGACTTTTTTTGCACTTGGTAATATACCTTAGGCAACATTCCACACGAGTTTCTATAGTATTTTTAAGGACTCCATAAAATTTTTCTAGCTTGGACATCCGATCTTTTTGATTTTTTGCTATTCCTACAAATGTTGTGGCCACCATTCTGTGCACAGATCTCCAGGAACTGCTGCGAGTATTTCCAGAGAAGGAACTCCCAGAAGTGGCGCTGCTGTCTCAAACAGCTGCACGTCCTAAAATCTGACAGATTCTGCCTCCGCAGTCCAGGTGACGCCCTGGGGAACGGACAGTGGCGGGACTACACTCCAGCTCCTCCCAGCCTGGTGTGGCCGTGTGACTCGTTTTCGCCCGTGGAACGTGAGCAGAAGTGAAGAGTGTTGCCCTCGGGTCAAAGCATTAAGGAGCAAGTGTCCCCTCGCCGTGTTCCCTTTCTCCTCTGCGGCTGGACGGGGAGGACCCTAAGGGGCTAGTGTGGGGGTGGAGCCATGGAATCCTGAAGGCCTGGGCCCTTGGGCCACTGTGTGGAGGAGGAGAGCCGTCTGCTGGCCAGGACCACCGCCCAGGGCCATCAGTCGAGTCAGGACAAACTTCTGTTGTGCTCAACCTTCCACCCAACGGGGGGCCTATTTGTCACAGCAGCATCCCTGTCTTAGTCGGCCCAGGCCGCCATGCCAGATTACCACAGACATTTGTTTTCTCAGAGTTCCAGAAGCTGGAAGTCGAGAGCAGGGTGCCAGCCCGGCCAGTTCCTGGTGAGGCCGCCTTCCCACTGTGACCTCACGTGCAGGAGGAAGAGAGAGACCAAGTTGTCTGGTGTCCCCTCTCGTAAGGGCACTAATCCCATCACGGGCCCCACCCTCGTGACCTCCTCTACCCCTAATTCCTGTCTCCAAATACCTTCACACTGGGGTTAGGGCTTCAGCGTATGAATCTGGGGGGGACATGATCCAGCCCATAGCAATCCCCTAATTGATACTCTACTTGATGGAAGCAACACTAGTTTCATTTAACGAATCCTTTCCTTGTGCTCTGAAAGCTTTGCCTGCAAAGGTGTTGAGTCCTGCTGACAACAGCCAAGAGCTCATGAGAAAGAGCTAAAAGATAGCGTCTCCACGTGAAATCATTTCCTCTCGCCTCTGCTCTCGTTCTGTCCCTTGGCCTTTATTCTTTCTTCCCCCTGTTGTCTGAGCTTCTCCCGGGCAGTTGCTCCTTCCCTTCTAGCCCTGTGGGCTAAGATCTCAGGCAATAAAACGTCGCAATCTAGCCGCCAACAGAACGACAGTCACCAAGACCCATGGAAATGGTGTCCTCTGCTGAGTCCCAGGCTGGAGAGTGTGAAACCCAGCGGACCAGGGATCCTCACAGCCAGGATGAAGAGAGCCCAAATGTCGCCTGTAACCTACCTTCAAATGCTTTCGTCACCTCCTGGATGGTGTTTTATTTGGCTGATAGTAAACCTGATCTCCGGGCCCTGAACAAACAAACTCCCCAGCAGGTGGCCAGGTGTGGGCAAGTGTTAAGGCTCTACCAGGAAGTAAAAACTTATAACAGAGAGCAATAAAAGCAAAAATCAACAAGAGGGACTACGTCAAGCTAAAAAGCTTCTGCACAGTGATGGAAACCATCAGCAACATGAAAAGACAACTAACTGAATGGGAGAAAATACGTACAAATCATATATCAGATAAGGGGTTAGTATCCAAAGTATATAAAGAACTCGTACAACATAATAGCAAAAAACGAACAGTTCAACTAATGAGCAGAGGAACTGAATAGACATTTTTCCAAAGAAGACAGCCAGTTGGCCAACGGGTACGTGAAAAGCTGTTCTGCATCACTAATTATAGGAAATGCAAATCAAAACCACAAGGAGATATCGCCCCACACCTGTTAGAATGACTGTCATCAAAAAGACAAGGGATGGCAGGCCCTGGTGAGGACGTGGAGAAAAGGGAGCACTGTGCGCTGTTGGTGGGAGTGTAGATTGGTAACAAGGAAACAATCCAAACGTCCATCGACGGATGGATAAACAAAAGGTGGTATACACGGATGATGGAATATTACGCAGCCTTCAAAAGGAAGGACATTCTGACATAGCTACAACGCGGATGAACCTTGAGGACATGACGCTCAGTGAAATAAGTCAGTCACAACAGGACAGATGCCATATGATGCCACTCATATGAGGTCCCCAGAGGAGTCGGATCCACAGAGACAGGAAGTAGAAGGGAGGGCACCAGCGGCTGGGGGAGGGAGATGGGGATTTAGTGTCTAATGAGGACAGAGTTTCAGTTTGGGAAGATGAGAAGTTTCTGGAGAGGGATGGCGGCGATGGCTGTACAACAACATGAATGTACTTAATACCGCTGAAACATGGTTACAATAGTAAACTATACATCAGGTGTCGAAAAAAACTCTTAACAGGTGATCCAAAACCATCCACCCATCTCGAAGGTACTGAAACACTCACAGTTGTCCCAGGGCTTCAGCCCTCTGGCCTGACAGCGTCACACACCCCCTTATTAAGGCACCAGCAAGCAGACACAGACACGTGCGGGGGCTTGCGTGCTGACTCAGCCCCGTCTCAGGCAGGGTGCCCCCCCACACCCCACCTTTGCACAGAGGAGCTCGGAGCAAAGCGAGATGAATGTGAACCAGGGCCAACAGGAGCTGTCTCCGCTGGGGCAAAACTCCAGGGCTGCCCACGTGCCTGAGAACAGAGCTGGATGACATGGTGGCCGGACGGCAAAGGCTGAAGGTGAGGCTGACACCAGCAAGCCAGTGCAGCCCCGAGCAGGGCTCGAAGGTCCGTCCCCCAGTGAGAACAAACCACGTCACGGTGGGTCTCGGTTTATCCCGGCTTCCTCCCTCGCTGGCCCGTCACAGCGCAGCCAGACACAGAGGTTCCCTCCCACCGGGATGGACAGGTCGCCTGGGTCGCTGGCCGGCTTTCATGGCAGCCCCAGGACATTGATGGGCTTGAGGAAGGAGAAAGGAGGGGAGCGCCCAGGGTGCAGGGTGTTGGACACGGTCCACGTGGGCCACTGAATCTCAAACTGAATTCTTTCTCCCAACCTCAATTCGTGGCTCCATTATCTTCCCCATCACTCACTCATCCATTCATTCTTCCAGCAATATTTATTAAGCACCTACTGTGTGCCAGGCACTGTTGTAGGGGAACCAGCAGTGAACAAAACAGACAAAGGTCCCCGCCCTCCTGGACCTGGCATTCTAGTGGGGGAGACGGAGAGAAACTGGGCAGTGAACAAAACAGACAAAGGTCCCCGCCCTCCTGGAGCTGGCATTCTAGTGGGGGAGACGGAGAGAAACTGGGTAGGCAAGTACAATATGCAGAATGTCAGATGGAGAAAAGAAAACGGGAGAGGAGAGGGAAGGGGAAGCAGACTGTCATTTAGAGAAGGTGGTCAGAAAAGATCCCAGTGGGAAAGGAACATCCGAGTCAAGGCCTGAAGGAGGTGAGGGAGGAGCCATGAGGGTGTCTGGGGGAGGGGTGTTCCACAAACAGGGAACAGCACGTGCAAAGGCCCTGTGCCTGGAGCTGCTGGGTGTGTTCAAAGAACAGTGAGGAGGCCTGTGTGGCTGGAGCAGAGCCAGTGAGGGGACAGATGGGAGGAGGAGATGGCAGGGAGGTGACAGGGACAGATGGCGCAGGGCCTTGTGGGCCACAGGGAGGACTTTGGCTTTGCTCTAAGTGAGGCCGGAGTCATGGAGGGTTCTAGGTGGAGGAGGGCCATGACCTGACTTAGGTATTCGCAGGCGCCCTCTGGTGGTCAAATTTGCAAGAAATCCAAAATGCAATGAAACTGATCACCCCAACCACGGTGGGGGGGCTCCCTCTCTCCCTCCTTCACCCCACACGCGACTCATTATCAGGGCTGCTGACTCTCCCTAGTCCTTCCTCTCCCACTAGCCAGGGTTCAGGCCCTCATTCATCCCACCCAGATGGGCCGTAATCCTCTCGGGGTCCATTCCTCCCCGCATCTCTCCTCTCTCCAGTTCCTCATAGACTATGGGGTTGTCCATTGGCCAGTCCCAAAAGGACACCCGGACTGCCATACCTCTTGCCTCCATCCTGAATGCCCTTCCGTCTCCCCACCCCAAAGTCCAGCTCAAGCGATGCTTCTGCTGTGGAGCCTCCAAGAGAATTCTGCCAGCGCGCACACCCGTCACCTGCTCACACACGCCCATAGCTCCCTACCTCCAGCACCTCCCACCCCTGCATGGGGCCCGCTCTGGCCGCAGGAGTGAGGGAGGGGCCAGAGGTGTGGGGGAGTTGGAAGATCCCTCAACCAATGACTGACGGGAGTCGGTGGAGAAATGCCCCCGCCTTTGCAGCCAGCCCACTTGGGCTCTGATTCTGGATCTGCCACTTCCTGCTGTGTCACCTTGGGCAAGTCACTTCACCTCTCTGGGCTGCAGTTTCCTCATCTGTAAAATGATGGTGTGTTCAAGGAAGATGGTGTGTTCAAGCAAAAGCACGCACTTCATAGAGTTGTTGTGAAGATAAAATAAATTCATCCTATGTAATATGCTTGGAACAGTGTGCTGTACGTGGGAAGCCCTAAATACATGTTGACAATTATTATGACTGTGACTACCGTTATGATTTCATTCTCTGCTGGATCCCCAAAGCCTAGCACAGTGCCTGGCCAGCAGGAAGGACGCAGTAAACACTGTTGAAAGGTAATCGATTATTCCTCTTGTCCAGGCTGGGTAATATCGCAGCCGGACCAATGTTCCAGATACTCGGCACCATTTCTCACTCCCTATTTTCTCGCTCTCTCTTAGACTTGGTTGACTCCACCAGCACTGGAAGGTTAAAAGGAAGAAGGACAGGCTGCCAGGAAAAAATACAACTTCTCGTGGGAGACAGTGTTCCCCTAAAGCTGCAGCCTTAAACTAAGCCATTGCACATCTGCTTCCTACAGTGTCCTCGGCAGGAGTGGGCGGGGAGTTTTGCCTGCACGCTGCATCTTTGGAGTTTTTCCTCCCCTCAATACGTATTTTTGACTTCTCAATATTTAACACTGGTAGGACTTTCACTGTCTCCCTCTCTCATTCTGCCCCTCCGGCCAGTCAGTGGCCGTGCGTGGTATCAACATATTAATATGCTGAGATATTACTTCATTACGATGGGAATTATTAGCACCGACATGCTTCGTCTGTTCTACAAATATTTATTGCGTATCGACCGTGTCCCACCGTGATTCCATTATCGTGCATCTTGGAATCTTAAAACTCTCAAGAAATTGCCTCCCCTTGGGGCCGAAAGAAATTGCAGTGATGGTTTTTGCTGGAGAGAAATAACTGGGCACCAAAAGCTGGAACCACTTTAGAAAACAATGAACCGCCCTGGCGTCCGGTCCTTAAAGATGTTTGAAGACTGAGCCTGCCCACACTTTGTTCTCGGTCACTAAGAACTAAAATGGGAATTAGTAGGGTCCAGAATATGGTTCCATTGCTCTGACCGCATGATTTAGGGGGGGGTGGGTGGGGGAAGGAGAAGAGGGAGCCGTGAGCTACAGAAGAAACCAGAAGTGGAAGAAGCCAGACACAAAGGCCACTAACTGTATGGTTCCACTTATATGAAATACGGAGAACTGGTAAATCCACAGCGACAGAAAGCAGATTGGTGGTTGCCAAGGGCTGGGGGAGGGGAGAATGGGATGGACAGCTCCATCTGTAGACAGTTTCCCTTTCGGGGGAGGAGAAAGTTCTGGAACTACATAGAGGTGATAGTTGCACAACATTGTGAATGTACGAAATGCTGTTGAATTGCTCACTTTAAAAGAGTTAAAAGGGTAAACTTCACATGGTGTGTCTTCTACAACTAAAAAAGAAAAGAAAAGAAATGGAACACACACCCTCGCTCTAGAGAGTAATTAAAACTCGCCAATATATCAAAGCTGGGATGCCCTTTCTTTTAAAACTTAAAGTAGTTGTATCCAGTGACATTTCCTTTTTTAATAGTGTATTTTTTTCGTTTTTTAAAAGAAGAAACAAACAGAAAATGAATTTTAAAAGTGAATGAACTTGGCTTATTTAAGAAGGAGCAGCCAAGATTTAGTGAGCACTGGGCGGCACCCGGCCGGGCCCCAGGAACCCCACCGCCCGGTGCCCTGGTTGGCCTGGTTGTCAGCCTGGTTGTCAGCCCGGAACGCGGGGCACAGAGGGGCTCAGCGACCCCCAGGGTTTCTCAAACTCTGACCAGCACGTGGCCGGCCCGGGACGTGTTCAGATGTGGATTCTGACTATCAGGCCTGGAAGAGGCCTGAGACTCTCAACCCCAGGGGATGCTGCCGGTCCAAGGCCTGCACTTTGAGGGGAAGGTCTGGGGATCTCGGGAACAGTCCCTCCCGCCCGGCTGGCTCAGTCTGCCTCCTCCACCAGACAGGCTCGGCCTTGCGGAGCAGGTGGGAGAGCTCCAACAGCCCTTCCTGCCTGTCACTGGGGAGGCACCCGGGATTGTAAGATCCTGGAACAGAATCTCCCTCACTTGCCCCCGGCCGTTAAGACCCTCTGGTCCTCTAAGCTAACATTTCCAAAACAACGATCAAATAAATAAGTAAAACCCTCTGTCGGAGCGGTTGTTGTCGGAGAGCTGTATTTGGCATTACTTTGCAGGTCATTTGCCCAGGAATTTGTCCAATGTCAAATCCACCCTTTGCCTCCAGGACCCTGGTCCTGATCTTCTGTGACTTTGGGGGGGGGTTGAGGGGGGGTAGCACTGAATTAAACCCACCTTATCCAGAGGGCGGATAGCGTTTGCCGGGGTGACATCGTTATGCCTCTCTGCAAACCCCTGTGTCTTGGAGGAAGACAGATATCAACAGGGATAAACTCCACTACTAAGACGTCTGGAGTTGGGGTCTTCCTGCGGCCTGGGTTTGGGATGTTGGGGGCCTAGAGACCGCGTGGGGAGGGCGGGGCCAGCATCGGCCACAGACACCCGAGACCCCCACCCCACGCCCACAGGGGACCAAAGCTGCCCCTGAAAGAGCCTCGTGGGAAAAGGCCAGGCTGCCCCGAAGCCCTCGACTCTGAACAGGAGACGGGAGGAGCCCGGATACCAGGGGAGACCCCCCGCCCCGCACCTTCGCGGAGCTGAGGCGGGAGGGGGCGCAGGTGTGAACCCCCCTCTAGCGGTTCCGCCACAGCAGAGGCTGCTGCCTCGGGGAGGGTGCTCTGTCCTCCCGTTTGCGCTCCACTCTGGTCCCTTCTCCCTGCTCAGTGTTCCAGGACCCCCACGGCAGGCCCCCGGGGAGGCGGCGGAGCCCGGCGGCGCGCGCTCTGGAGCCGGAGCGGCCGGAGCCCGGAGAGGGGACAGGGATCCTGCCGCCAGCCTTTCCCACTTCCTGAGAAACAAAAGCCACCGAGTCCACCCTGCCCGAGTTAAAAGAAAAGGGAGGGATCGCTGTAGAGGAGTGCCAAGCGCTGGCTGCTTTTCATTTGGCGCAAGGGAGGGGACATTAAATATTAAACGGAGCAAGCGCTTTCCGAAGACGAGTCATTATTCTCAGCAGCCCAAACCCCATCTGCCGTCTCCCTTTCCGCGACGCGTTCACGCCGCGTTGAACACGGAGAACAAGGCCGGGCCACACGTGCGCAGCGAACTTTTGTTTGGGGGACCCCCGGAGCCGGGCGCGATGGGGGCGGGGGGCGCGCACCATTCCACCCCCTGTCCCTCGTCCAGCCTGCCTGGGTGTCAAAGCAGAAAGAGACCAACGAAGACTTGAGCGAAGGGGGTGAGGGGGACGTAAAAAAGTAAAATGTGACTTAGATCCGAAACTCTAATCACTGGGGAAATGTCACATGTCCAGGGCAGGTGGCCCAGACGTCAAGTGCTACAGGGGGGCTAAGAGCAGTTGCAAGAAAATGAATTTTTAAGAAAGAAACAAGTATATGCTGGAAATGAGGGGTCGTCCCACCCCCGCGAAGAGAAACCGTTCAGAAAGGGGAAGGGGATTTTAAGGCAGAAACAAGTGAAATCTGGCAATAAACTGCCCACCCCCAAAGAAGAACTGTCCCTGGGAAGGGATGAGGAGAGGATTGCGTTTCCTCCCGCGCTGCGGGGGCGAAGTCGCAGCGAGGTGGAGGCGGGGCGCCCCGCGGGGCCGGCCGCCGCACCCCCGCCGCCCCGGGGACCCCTGGCTCACCTGTCTCCGGGCTCCGGGGCGCAGCGGCTAGCGGGCCGCGCGGCGAGTCCTCCAGCCGTCCCGAGACCCCCGCCTCGTCAGGCCCGCTGCAGCCCGCGCGTCCATTGCGCGCCCGGTGGAGAGGAGAAGGGGACCCCGAGAGAGGAGAGGGGAGGCGGATGTCTCCGAGCTGAGGGCTCCCCACAAAGGCCGGCGCCAAGCGGGGCTGCCAGGGGGAAAAAGAGGAGGAGGTTTCCCTGACGCCGGGAGGGGTGGGGGGCCTGGCGGCTCCTCAGCTTCTGATCATCTCCGGCGAAGTGCTACACGGGGACCCGGCAAACCCAGCCCCCCATCCTCCTTGCGCATCAGGGGGAAATAAAGGGATTTCTCGCTGTCCTCTCTATGCTCCTTGACACTGCACGGCGACCTCCCAGCACGGGGCAGGACCCCGGGCTCCGGGGGGATGCTGTGTATCCCCCACTCGAGCTCCCTCCAGACTGGCTTTCCTCAAGGAGCGGAGGAAAGGTGGTACCGGGAGGGCTGTCTTCCACTCGGGGGTCTGCGGGGGGCGGGGGGCGCGTAGAACAGGCGCGAGGCAGCGGGATATGGCACCAGCTTATGATTTAGCCATCTCTCCTCCGCCAGATCGCGACCTAAATTATTGATGCCCTCACAAAAACGGTCGCTAAGGACAGCTGCTAACCCCCTCCCGAGTCTTTCCTGTTCCTTCTGGAATCGGCTTCCCCTCACCCCCACCTCTCTCCTTAGGCAGGGCTTGTATTATTTGAAGAGAAAGGGGTGCAGAAGGAAAACTGAGTCTTTCAAAGCAAAAAGACAATTGATTGAAAGTCTGCAGATTTGTTGGGGGGGGCGGGGACAGGTTCCAAAAACTTGGATGACCGGCGTCTCTTTAAAGGGGCCTCCTTTTAAAGGTGAGGGTTATGTTTTTCCTATAAGAGGCTTCCAGGGCACAGAGTCCCCATATTTTTTCCCAAGGTGGAGACAAAGCCAGGGGATCTACCTCATTAGGGAAAGGGGCATTGTTGGTTTTTCTTTTTTTGAAATATAATTGACATGCAACATTATATTAATTTCAGGTGTACAATATAATGATTTGATATTTGTATATATTGCAAAACGATCACCATAATAAGCCTAAGAAAGCAGCGTTGTTTAGACAGAGCGAATCAAACTTGGGCTGAATATTAGGGGATCTTAAGGAATTAGTGTTAGTTTTGTAAGGCCTGTTGGTCGTATTCTGATTATGCTGGTTTTTTAAGTCCTTATTTGTTAGAGATCCGTACTGAAGTCTTTGTGGGTGAGGTGATATGATATTTCTGGCAAACAAGCCAAAATTCCCTGGCGGATGAATAGATAAACAAAATGTTGTCCCTCCGGACAGTGGAATATTATTCAGCCATGAAAAGGAACGACACACTGATTCGTGCTACAACGTGGACAAACCTTGAAAACATGCTGAATGAAAGAAGACAGTCACCAAAGGTCTTGTGCTGTGTGATTCCATTGATATGAAATGTCCAGAACTGGCAAATCCATAGAAACAGGAAGCAGACTAGTGGTCGCCAGGAGCAGGGGGAGGGGGGAAGGGGGAGGGACTGCTAATGGGGACAGGGTCTCCTTTTGGGGTGATGAAAACATTTAGAATAGATAGAGCTGGTGGTTGCACGACATGTGAAGGTGCCAAATGACCTGAATGGTTCCCTTTGAAAGGATTAGTTTTACGTGATGTGAATTTCACCCCAATTAGGAAAAATAGTCCAACAGGAGAGGGAGGGCAGGTGAACCCGAGGAGCAGGACGGTGCTAACTGGGGAGGCCGGGTGATGGGACGTGGGGCCCACTGTGTTTTCGTGCAGTCTTCTCTCTGCTCTGTGTATGCTCGGAATTTCCTTTTTTAAAGAGCTGGCGGTGGGGGTGGGATAGGAAGAATGCGGCCTTTGGGGGGGGGTTGGACCAGCAGCAGTGGGGTGGAGGGGCTTCTCTCTGGGTGAACCCCTGGCCTGCCAAGTGCCTCACAGCCGGAAGTGAGGCGGAACGTGGGGGACGCAGCGGACCCCCGGGGTCCCCCTCCACCTTGCCAGCCTGCGACCTCGACCAGGCCTGTCTCCTCGGCAGTAAAACAGGCAAATCCTTCCTACCGTGTGGGGATTTTGTGAGAATTAAATGAAATCAAGTTGAAAAGTGGGAAAAAAGAACATTTGCTTCTATGTGCACTGAAACTGTCCCTGGAAAGATGCACGATAACGAATCACAGGGGCTCTGTCGGGGGGGACCCTGCCCCAGGGGACAGGGATGGAGGGGGCTTTCCCTGCTCCCCTTATATTTAGGGGATTTTGAGCCACATGAGCACAGTACAGATTAAAACATTAAATTAAAAAGTGCTATCGTGTCACATCAAGAGATGGCATACTTTTCCTGTAAAGGGCCAGATAATAAATATCTTAGGCTTTTCGAGTCATACGGTCCCTGTGACCTCCACTCCATTCTGCGCCTGTAGAAGCACCATAGACAAAGTGTAGATGAACGGACATGGCTGTGTGCCAATAAAACTTTATTTATAAAACTAGTTGTGGGCTGAATCTGGCCCCTGGGCTGTAGGTTGCTGACCTCTGGTGTATGTAAGTCACTTAGTGTCTGCTACATGTCAACTGCCACAATTAATTCCAGGCTCTGCCACTGGCCAGCTGAGCGACCTCAAGTCGCTCAACCCTCCTGGCCCCCAGGTTGATAATACTCGAGGAGGGTTGTTTTGAGTATAAAATGAGACATCCGATAGTAAAGGACATAGTGCTCTCTAAAACGTTATGCGATGTACGACGTTCTTCTTGCTATGCCGGAAGCCATAAGTCTGTGCAATTGGCATTGAATTTTCCTATTTTTCGATCACATGACTTGCATGAGTCACTTCGTGATGAACACAAATAGCCATCCTGGCTTCCTTAAAAGTCCTTGGAAAATGTCAAGAAGTTCTGCTTTTTCCCTGATGCAAATGAGACCATCCTGACTCAACCATCTTTTGCGAGAGCCGGTGACCACAAATAGATTGAACAAATGGCCCCATTATTCACTCCTTCCTGTGTCCCTGTCTTCGACACGTTCTCATTATGGGTGGCGTGTGCGTCCCCAACCTTTGGCTTTGGATGTGCTTCAGTCGGTTGCGTGTGGGCAGAAGTGGTCATAGCCGGTTCCGAGCCTGGGCCTGATGAGGCCTCGCGTGTTTCCGCCTGCCCTCTCCCGCCTCTGCCGTCTCCAGGACAGCAGCCGTCCCGGGACGGGGATGAGAGAGCGTGGAGCCGAGTCACCAGCTGAGCTCTGCTCAGATCAGCCCACCCGGCCCACGCACAGGTGCACGGGGATGCATGCCCATCGCTCGAAGCCGCTATGCTTAGGGGCAGTTTGTAATGCAGCAAAATTGTGACAATCCACTGACCCAGAGAAGAAGCACAAAACCTGTGAAATTCAGCCAGAACCAGACTGAATTCTAAAAGAAAAGTGAAGTTGGCCCCATAGCCAGAGTCTGAGAACCTTCTCCACAATTCCAATTGGTTTTCCAATTCTGCCCACAACAGTGATGCCTGGGGGGAAACATTTTAGAAGGTGATGTGATACACTGATCCAGTCAGGAAACTGGGAGGATAAGACCCCGCTGGCCCAGAAGACGACCATCAAATGCTACTGCTCTTACCTCCCAGCTGTCTTCCAGCTGCACCCCTGAGAAGAGGGGATGGATTTGGGTGACACTCAGAAATCTCTGCCACAGTGATTCACTATGTGGTGAGACCACTAATGAAGCTTCTGGGAGATGGGAGACGCTCCACAAACATGTTCCCTCCTTTCTCTCCCCACTGAACTTCTAGTGACAAAACTAGGCCTCAGAGGCTTTGCACTTGCTGTTCCCTCGGCCTGGAATTCCCTTCCCCCAGACGGCCCCCGGCTCACTCCGTCTCTTTGTTCACGCCTCTGCTGAAACGGCACTCATTCAGAGAGGTCATTTCTGCTTATCTGAGCAACACACCAGTCCCTCTCAAACCCGTTGCCCTGTTTTCCTTTGCTTCTCTTTTCTCGGGTGCATGGATCACTACCTGACGTTATATTCCACAGCTGCCTGGTTACTGTTAGTCGCCCCCGCTAAAACGTGAGCTCCCTGAGGGCAGGCGCTTTGTTTCATGGCCGGGTGTGCTTCCAGCGCCTACGACTGTTTGTAGCTCATGGTAGGTGCTCAATAAACATTTGTTGACTGTGAATAAATGAGTGAGTGAATGGATGAATAAAATAAGCTCCTTTAAAGTATTTGTTGAATGAACAAGTGAATGAATGAATGAATGACTGTCCTCCTTTGTTCTATGTCTCTTTACACGACAACAAATGCTTCCTGTCTCTCCTCCTTCAGACAAGGAACGAGCATTTTCGCTAAGTGAAGGTGAAGTTTGTGTGTGAGGGAGGACGGAGACGAGGAACTTGTAATTTCTAAGAGGAAAGAGAAGATGGTGTAAAGGTCTCCCCAGGACCAAGATGCACAAAACTGCAGCTCACGTGGGACAGGGAAGGACACTGCAGACCTCTGGACCTAGATGTGTTAATGGCACAGGCTAGGTTGTGCTGCAATAACAAACATCTCCAAAACCTCCATGGCTGAAACGGTAAAAGTGTATTTTCACTCACGAGAAATGTCCTCCACTGTGCGCTCTGCCCCACACTGCTGTCGTGTAAATGCCCAGACTCTTGCAGTTTCCACCACCTGGGACAATGCCGGTTACCACGACAGTGAAAGGGGGACGGGGAATCATGCCCCAGCTCCTGGATGCTCCCTCGGAGAAGCGACCCACATCACTTCTGCTCGTTTGTCATTGGCCGGAGCAAGTCACATGACCACACCGAACTTTAAGACGGTGGAGAAGGGTGATCCCGACCCTCCCCGCATCCATGTATCAGTTAGCGCTTGCTGCATAACAAACCACCCCCACGTTAGTGGTTTAGAACAGCAGAAGATTGATTGTTTGTCACGATTTTTTGGGTTAACTCAGCGGCTCGTCTGATCTTGGTGGTTAGGCTGGGGCTGGGTGATCTAGCACGGCCTTGCTCATGTCCGGTGGTTGGCGGGCTGGTCAGCCTGGGGTTCTTGCTGGGAAAACTCCTCTCTGCTCCGTGGGGTTCCACGTCCTCCGGTAGACTAGCCCAGGTGTTTGCATGGTGGTGGCAGGGTTGTGAGAAAGCAAGAGCAGGAGATGCAAGTCCTCTGGAGGCCTAGAGCCTGAATTCTCACACCAGCATTTTGGCCATAGTTTGTTGGTCAGAGCAAGTCACATGAGCCAGCCAATTTCACGGTTGTGGGGAAATAGACTCCACGTCATGACGAGAGGATGTGTGAAGGTGTGGCCACTGGCATCCACCACAGTCTGGAGGTACAGAAGGGCCAGGTATTCAGAATGGTAGTAATGTGTCCCAGGATGAGCATGTGCTACTCCGTGCAGCTACTCCACAACCACTGTTACAAGCTTCCCCATTCCAGGATATGAGGCAACTGGAGTCAGAGATGGGAAGGGAAGAAACTGGCATCACACCGGGTCTGCTGCACACGGTTAGGGCAGCCCCTAGATTTGTGCAGTGCACAACCTATACGACTGATACATGATGGCCAGTCCGTAGCCCCGCCCCCATTCTTTCACTCACCTGCAGAGAAGTGTGAGACAGCCTAGAGCTGTCTCAGTTCCTGTGTCAAGAGCTCTCCCAGGTCCTGGACCAAAAGCGATATATCAGTCACTTGGGCTTGCTTTCACCTCTACCTGGCTCTCTTCCCTCTCTCTTCAATTATATCTATTTCTGACCATCCTACCAGATTCTCATGCTGGGCCAGAGTCCCCCATGTTTATGCTGAATATCCAAATGCCCCCAAAAATCTGTCTTAAGGGGACATCTGGGCTCAGATTTTAAGGACTTTGCCTCTTCAAAACAGACAAGGTCAGTCAAGGTCGCACCTCCTTTTCATATTTCCTCTTCAGGACCTGAGAAAGTGGGAGGAAAGAAGCTCACTGAACTCGGATGGGGTGTTACACTCCAAACTCCCGTTTGTGAAATTCAGAAACACCACGGGAGCCCATTCACTCTGGACTTCAGCCAGAGAGCACTCAAGAGTCGTGTGCAAACTGGAGGATGAAAAGAAACAGAACTCCTGAATATGGAAAAGTCCTGCCTCCCCAAGCTGGTCTCCTGACATCGAGTTTGCTGCATCTGAGCGGGGGTCTGAACTCTCTTCCACATCCCACTTATGTTTCATTTGAGGCTGCAGGATAGCTGGGCCAGCTCAGCGGTCTCTGCCGTCTGCTGGTGGTTTCACTGGTGCTGGATGATCCAGCCCTTTCACATCTGGTTGCTGGCAGGCTGGTCAGAGTGGTGTCCTTAGCTGGGCCTGCTCATCTCTGCTTCATGCAGTATCCCGTCCCCCGGTAGACTAGCCCTAGAGGTTGGCCCTATATATTCCTGAATATAGAAGATGATTTTGGCCAGTGGGAATAATCTAGAGGTTATTCCCCATCTGGAGAGTTGAGGCAGATGGCTGGTTGTCCCTCCAATTCCATTCTCCCCACCTTCCACAGTAACACAATTTCAGCTGTGCACATGGCAGAGGGCAGCATTTCCCAGCACCCCTTGCAGCTCAGCGTGGCTGTGAACTAAGTTCTCACCAGCAGAACGTAAGCAGAGGTGACGTGTGCAGCTACCAGCTCATCCGCTCAAAAAGAGTTCCTTTGTCCTGGACTTTCTCTCTTTCCATAGTCCCGTGGGTTATACGGTGGCCCTGCACGTGAGGGCAGCACCCCGGGGGGTTGCAGAGCCACAAGATGGAAGGAACCTGGGTCTTGGATGATCTCAAAGGAGCAGAACCATCTACTTATCTAAGACATCTAGCTACCTCCGAGCGGTTACGTGAGAAAGACGTTTCTGCCCGGTACAAGTCGCTGTATTTGGGGCCTCTCATTACAGGAGCTCACCTGTGTACTCACCATTACAACAGTAGCGTCCGTAATTATTCTCCTTAGCGTCTACCCCCAAAGCGTGCTTGTCTTTGGAGGATTGTGTTTGAACTGAGTACTTTGACTTTTGAGCCCTGTTGAATGTTTCTACACCCTTGTTTGTGGACACTAAACGTGGTGTCAGTGCCAATATGCCCTATATGGACTGTGACCGTGTCTTCCGAATCAGACACTGAAATCCAGGTACATCTGCAGAAACAATGGTGGTGACAAAATTCTGAGAGTGGCGTTTGTGCTCCTCCAAACAGACTGAATCCGCACTCTGCCTCGTGACATCGTGCAGGCTGCTTCACCTCTCCGACCCTCGGGGGCCTGCAGTAAACTGCAGATAATAAGAGCACTGACCACGAAAAGTTGTGGTAAAGATTAAATCAAAAATGCAGACTGAGAACTTAACACGGGCCCGGACACAGCAGGCGTGCATGCTGTGTAGCTTCTGCTGTCATCATCGTCATCGTCATCTCTTGGAAAAATCCAGAGCCAGAGTGAATGCTTAAGACTCTGGAGCCAGGCGACCTGTGCTGGAATCCTTGCTCTAGTACTCACTAGCTCTGTGACTTTGAGGCAGTCACTTAACCTCTCTGTGCCTCAATTTTCTCATCTGCAGGATGGGTATGATGATGATAATATTTACATTACAAGATTTTTGTGAAGTTAACACATACAAAGCACTTAGAACAGTGCCTGACACATAGTCCGTGCTATGTAAGTATTAGCTCTTATTATTATTATTATTATTAATTGCCATTTGTATCCATCAGGGTCCATGCAGAAAACAGAGGCCATGCTCAAACTGGGCAATTGAGCAGCATTTAATAAAATATATTGACCGCAAGGCAGGGTCAGTGGGATAACGCAGCGCCCCCAGGCTGGCAGCAAGAGGGAGCAGTTCCTGCTCCAGCCCAAAGCGGCAGAGAGGGGGGAGCAATTTCCAGACCCAGCAGATGCAGCCTGAAAGAGCTGTGACCTTCAGCAGATGGATGCACACAATCCACGGCAGCCAGGAATAGAAGCAGCTGAGGAAATAAATCCCCAACCTCACTTCATCCGTGACTGCCTCCCATTGGCTGAACCAACTGGAAGCCAGGTACGGTGGTTAATTTTATGTGTCAACTTGACTGGGCCACACCGGGTGCCCAGATACTTGGTCAAACATTATTCTGGGTGTTTCTGCCAGGGTGTTTTCAGCCTTTAAATCAGGGCTTTGAGTAAAGCAGATTGCTCTTCATAATGTGGTGGGCCTCGTCCAATCAGTTGATGGCATGAGTAGAAAAAAAGACCTCCCTGAGCCCGAGATATTTTCCCCAGAAGAGGCCTTTGGACTTGAACTGGAACATCCAGTTTTCCTGCCTTCAGATTAAAACAAACATTGGCTCTTCCTGCATCTCCAGTTTCCTGGGCCACCTTGGAAGTTCTGGACTTGTCAGCCTCCCTAATCACCTGAGCTAATTCCTTATAATCAGTCTTTCTATATACACGCCTCCTATCGGCTTTGTGACTGGACGACCCTGACTAACACACCAGCAGCCAGTAGAGCCCATCCTTACGCGTCAGCCTCCCAGGGCACAGGGCTGGACAGAGAAGGGGGAGGGGGAGCCAGACGGCACGGGGACTTGAACCTTTTCTTTAACCAGTTCTCAGTCGCCAGCGCATCATCAGTTATCTGCCAAATCCCTACGATTCGGGTCACTTTTCCCAGCTGTCTCCTTGACCTGATTTTTCCTCCTCTGGCTACCAAAGGAAACAGACACAAAAGGGAGAGTGGATTCTCCGAGGAATCCCCAACAGATCTTAGGGACTGTTCCACCTGCACATTAAGTCCAGAGAGACGCCCGTTTTCCAGCTCAGCCAAGAGAGGAGGGCCGTTACTGCACTGTCCACCCTCTCTGGGTCTTATTTCTTTGAGCCGAAAGAGCAGACAGCTGGGCAGACTCCCGTGCCCTGCAGGCTGGCGGATCCATCTCTGAGCGCCACCGCCAAGCCACACACAGCACTGCTGGGAAACAACACGATCCCCCAGCTGCTCAGCGAACGCCCTGCCCTTGCCCGGGCCAGGCAGTCGCTGCTTACAGACCCTGGGCAAAGTCCGACAGCATGGCCACTGAGAGGGACAGTCAGACAGGACACGAGGGACGAGACGTGAGCTAGAAGGTCCTCATCCCCGGCCTGTGTGAGCCAGTCGCTGACACCGAGAAAGGACATGCTGTGACGGTGTCCAGCTCCAAGGTCCAGTCAGTCTGCGCTCAGACCTCCCACTTCCACGGTTTCTAAGGTGCTGTTTTAGTGCGCTGGGGCAGCGGGTACAAACACCACAAACCAGGCAGCTGGAACAACCAAAATCATTCGCTCACAGCGCTGGAGGCTGGAAGTCCAAGGTCAAGGTGGCAGCAGGGAGGGAGGGGGCGGAGGGAGGTCCCTCCACCTCTCTCCTTGGCTCCTAGACAGCCGTCTGCACGCTCATGCGGTGTTCTTCCTAGATGCGGGCTGTGTCCACATCCCCCTTTTTCATAAAGTCACTGGTCCTATTGGTTGAGGGCCCACCCGATGACCTCATTTTAACTAATTACATCTGCAATGACCCTATTTCACGTTCTAAGATACGGGGAGTTAGGGCTCCAACGTAAGCCCTGTATTTGGGGATGCTGTAGACTGAATGTTTATGCCCCCCAAATCCACATGTGGAAATCCTAACCCCCAATGTGATGCTGTCAGGAGGTGGGGCTCTGGGAGGTGACTAGGTCGTGAGGGCAGAGCTCTCGTGAATGGGATCAGCGCCCTTATGAAAGAGACCGTCCTCTGCCGTGTGAGGGCACAGTGAAAAGGTGGCCGTCTATGACCCAGGAAGCCTGACCAGACATCACCTCCGCTGACGGCTTGATCCCAGGCGTCCCAGTCTCCACAACTGTGGAAAAGAAGTGTCTGTTGTTTGCAAGCCACCCAGTCTGTGCAGTGTCTTTAGCAGCCTGAGCAGACTAAGACACGGGGAGACACGATTCAACCATGACAGTGACCTCATCTGAAGTTCAGTCTCCTCCCCGTAAAATAGGTTAAGAGTCAAACGGGCTAATCATTTTGACGAAATGGCTACGAAATAGGTAAGCACTTGAAAGAGTGTCCAGCACGGAGTGAGTCCTCCCCAAATGCTGGGCTAGAAGAAACGCACCGGAGACTTCCGGGTGGAGTCGGATGGGGGTGCGGGACATGGGGAGAAGCCTGCGGCTGGATGGAGTGGGAATCCTGGGTAACACACAGCACGCGGCAGTCGACTGTGCTGAGGTGTGTTACCTACGATACAATGCATCCGGCTGAAGTGTACAGCGAGATGTTTGGACCAGTGTACACACCACGTAACCACTGCCACCATCAAGACGCAGAAATTCCCTCAGAAGTTCCCTTGCGCCCTTTGCAGTCAACACCCGATCCCTGTCCCCGGACAACCACTCACCTGTTTTCTGTCACTACAGATTAAACGCACCTATCCGGCAAGTTTCTGTAAGTGGACTCACACAGTGCACTCTCTTTCGTGTCTGGCTCCTTTCACGCAACACGATGCTTTTGAGATTCATCCATGTTGGTCTGTTAATTGGTATCTGCTCCTTTTTATTATATTCCATTGTGTGGATGGACCTCAGTTTGTCCACTCCCTGTTGACAGACATTCGGCTGGTCGCCAGTGATTGGCCACTATGTATAAAGCTTCTGTGAACATTCACAGACAAGCTTTGTGTGGACAGGTGTTTTCGTTGATCCTGGGCAAACACTAGGAGTGGAACTGCTGCGTCATGGGTGAGCATACACTTAACTCCATAAGAAGCTCCCAGACTGTTTTCCTCCAGCAGTGGGCACGTCTCTCCGCAGCCTCACCAGCACTTGGTCCGCCTTTTTGATGAGACGTATTCTAGTGGGCGTGTAGCCACATCTCACTGGGGGTTTCGTCTGCATTTCCCTGATGGTCAATGGTGTGGTTCACATATACACACATGAGCGAGCTCTGAAGAGATGAAAGGGAGCCCAGGAGTTTCAGAAGCGATGGCGGAGAGTCAGGGGGTAGGCCTGCCTGCAAGATGGCACCAGAAAAGCTTACAGAGCACAAGGCTGGGGCATATTGAGGGGTTTTACTGACCCTGCAGGGAGAGAGATGGGGCCTCACGTCCTGGGGAAATAGATGATGAATAGGAATTGATGTTCTCTATAGAGAGCTGGAACTTGGTAGGACCACACGCTGGGGAACGGGTTGCAGGAAACTTTGTGGACCAGCCCAGGGAGAACCCCAGGAAGCTTGTCTCTTCCCTGCACATAAAAACAGATCGATAATATCCAGTGTGGGCAAGGATGTGGAAAAATGGGCATTAACTCATGCTGTTGTAGGCGTATACATTCTTATAAACTTTTGAGAGGGCAAAGTTATATAGATAATATTAATATTCATATTATTAAAATCAAAATATGCATGTTCGTATTTATTTGGAATTTTTTGGAAGCAAGTAGCAGAAACTAACTAAAGGTAGTCTAAGCAAAATGATGATGATGATGATAATAAACAAGAAAGATGCGCCGTACCTCAGATAATGCCAGATCAAGCATCCAGCGGGCCCCTCACAGGGACAAGGACCAGCCACCATAAAGCCATCCAACCCCAGGAGGTCCTCAACATCCACACATTTGCTTCAATCTTCTCACCCTGCATCCATCCGTTTATTCATGCTTAAATGTTCGCTGAGCACCTGCCATGTGGGGCAGAACATATAGCCCTGTGGTTGGATGAGAGAGGCAGAGCTGGGTTCAAGTCCTGGTTCTGCTTCTTTCTGACTGTGTGCTCTTGGGCAAGGAATGTGATCTCTGAGCCTCACTTTTCTTATCTGTAAATTGGGAATAATCGTGGGACTTGAAGTATAGGGCTGGTGTGAGAGGTGAGATAATAAATGCTTAGTGCCTGGCACACAGGGAGCACTCAATACATGCTCATTATTGTTAATTTCTTGCACAGTGCCAGGCACTCGGTACGTTGGGAATGAAATAAGAAAAACCCCCTTCGCATGGTGCTTTCAATCAGGAGACCAATCTAAGTTAAAGCAGAGAATCTTTTAGTCCTAATTCCAAGGGAGAATAAAGACTCTGAAATAGCGAGCTTGGGTGAGATGCCCTTCCCATCCGATCAGTTGTGGCTGGGGGAAGAGAGGAGGGAGGAGCCGTCACACTGTACTGACATGGCTTCCAGGCCCATTCCTTTGGATGGGAGAGTGAGTCCCAAAGAGGGGTGGAGGTCATGGATTGTAGACCTCCAAAAGGTCTCCACTACAATGACCATTACCTCAACACTGCATTTCTAACGTTAACCCCAACCTAGAGAGACCCTGAACAAATGTTCAGAACAGCCTTGTATGAGTTACCAATTACCATGATAATGCTGCATAACAAGTAAACACAAAACGTCGGTGGCACACAACAGTACCATCATTGCTCGTATGCCTGGGGTCAGTTGGGGATCAGATAGCTTTGCTGATCTTAGCTAGACTTGCTCCAATGTCTGCTGGTTTGCTGGTGGACCTCGGGGTGACAAGGGCACCTGGCTACGTCCCACACGTCTCTCATCGTCTGGCAGGCTAGCCCAGGCACATTCTCATAGTGATGCAAGAGCAAGCAAGCCCAGTCACATAGGCACCTTTCAAGCATCTTTTTGCCAACATTCTACTGACCCAAAGCAAGTCACATGGCCAAGGCCACCGTCGAAGTGACAGGGTGCTACAAAGTCAGTGGCATAAGGAACAGATACGGGGGAGTGAAGAATTGATACCATTTTGGCAATCGGCCACAAGCATCGTTCATGATAGCAAAAACAAACATTCTGAAGGAACCCTAATGCCCATCCACAGAAGTAGATTAAATAAATTATGCCACAACATGGAATGGCAAGTTATTAGTTTCCTATTTCTGCTCTAACAAATTACCACAAACTTAGTGGCTTAAAACAACACAAATTTACCTTCTTCAAATTTTGGAGGCCAGAAGTCTGAAACGGGTTCCGCTGGCCTGAAACCCGAGTGTAAGCAGAGTGGTGCTCCTTTCTGGAAGCTCTAGAAAAGAGTCATTTCTTTGCCTTTCCCAGCTACTAGAGGTGCATTCCTTGCACCCCTTGGCTCATGGCCCTTCCTGCATCTTCAAAGACAGCAGTGCAGCATCTTCAAATCTCCCTGTCCTCTGCTCCCATCGTCACATTGCCTCTGTCTCTGATCTCCCGCCTCCTTCTTATAAAGACCCCCATGATGACACTGGATCCTTTAGATAATCTCCCATCTCAAGATCCTTAACTTAATCACATCTGCAAGGTCTCCTTTGCCATATGTGGTAACATTCCCGGGTTCCAGGGATGGAGACTTGGTGAAGGAATATTACTCAGGTCACACAGCATCCTCCACATTTGTAAAACAAGTGCATTGAAGCCTCAGGATATCCGGTGTATCTCATCAAGTGAACAAAGCAGATAATTGAACATGTCCTAACTCTGAAAATTAACGACAGTGTAAATTTACAGAAAAAGGTTTGGGAGGATTTGTTACAAATCACTAATGTTGGTGAGCTCTCGGCGAGAGATTAATGGAGATCTTCACTTTCCATGTTTTGCATTTCTGAAGTGTATTCTTTCTTTCGATGTGTGTAACTTTTACAGTTACAAAAATGCAAAAGAAGATGAACTAGTGCTCTCTTGATCGGCTTTATTCAGACCAGTGTTGTCTTTAGCCATTGGAACTCAAGATTATGACCCTTCACTATCATTAAAAAGACAAGAGGGGGCCGGCCCGGTGGCGTAGCGGTTTCGTCCGCGCTTGGCAGCCAGGGGTTCGCGGGTTCGGATCCCGGCGCCCGCCGACGCACTGCCTGTCAGCCATGCCGTGGCGGCGTCCCATATAAAGTGGAGGAAGATGGGCACAGGTGTTAGCCCAGGGCCAGTCTTCCTCAGCAAAAAGGGGAGGATTAGCAACGGATGTTAGCTCAGGGCTGGTCTTCCTCACCAAAAAAAAAAAAAAAAAAAAAGACAAGAGGGGGCCGGCCCGGTGGCGTAGCAGTTAAGCTCGCGCGCTCCACTCCGGCGGCCCGGGGTTCGCAGGGTCGGATCCCGGGTGTGGACAGATGCACCGCTTATCAAACCATGCCGTGGTGGCGTCCCACATAAAGTAGAGAAAGATGGGCACGGATATCAGCCCAGGGCCAGTGTTCCTCAGCAAAAAAAAAAAAAACAGGAGATAACAAGTGTTGGCAAGGATGTGGAGAAAAGGGAACACTTGTGCACTGTTGATGGGGATGTAAATTGGTGCTATTATGGAGAACAGTATGGAAGTTCCTCAAAAAAATTAAAAATAGAACTACCATGTGATCCAGCAGTCCCACGTCTGAGTATATATCCAAAGAAAAGGAAATCTGAATCTCGAAGGGATGTATGTGCTCCCATGTTCACTGTGGCATCATTCGCAATAGCCACTGTCTGGAAACCATCTGTCCGTCGACAGATGAATGGATGAAGACACTGTGAACTTAAGTAAGTGGCTTGAATCCTAGTAAAACAGTAAGTTTTGTTTTGGAAACTAGAAAAAGCATCCCTGATTTAACGTCATTTGGGGGAGCTGCAAAATCAACTGATGGGTATTACACTAGAAATTCAGGTAAGCAGGAAGTAAGGGGATAAGATGTAAAATAGATTGAGAAGTTCTGAGTATACAAGTGATAGATGGTGCCAGAAGGCGGGGTGAGCTCCCCTAGGAGCGCGGGGAGAAATACGAGGGAGGAAAAGCAGGCAAGTGAGGAAGGATGGGATAGAGAAGACACCGAGGGCAGCCCAAGGCAGAGCAGGAGAGAGCAGCATGAAAGCCGTGGGCTGGGGGATTCCAAGGCGGGAGCATCCAGAATGCCAGGGATGAGACAGTCGGGGGATCTGGGGCTGAAAGTTAGCCATGGGCTTGAGCAAATAAGCGGTCACCAGCGACCTTGGCAAGAACAATTTGAGAGGGACGTGGGTTGGGAGGCAAGCAGCCATGGGTTTGGAGCGAACGGAGAGAAGGAAGTCGAGACGCAAAGTGCAGGCACCTCTCACAACAGACGTCTAAAAAAAACCAATAACCCTGCCTGATTGCTGTAGGGTTGCTATGGCAACCAGATAAGACAATGATGGTGAACGCTCTTTGTTCAAAGGACTTTTTTGACTGAGGCCTAATTTATCCGCAGTCAAGTTCACCCTTTATGACGTACAGTTCTATAAGGCTTGACAAACACGCACAGTCGTAGAACCATCCCCCAAATCAAGATCTAGAACAGTTCCATCCCCCAAACGGTTCCCTGGCGACCCTTTGTAATTAACCCCTTCCTGCACCCTCTGCCCGTAGGAGTCATTGATGGATTTTTCTGTCCCTACAGATGTACCTTCCCCGGAAGGTCATATAACTAGAAGTATGTAGTAGGTGGTCAGTGGAGTCTGGCTCCTTCCACCCAGTATAATGCATTTGAGATTCACCCATGTTGTCATGTCCATCAGCATCGTACCCTTTTTTTATTGCTGAATAATGTCCCGTTGTATGTTGAAGGTGCATTGAAAAGTATGAAACGCTATAGAAAATCATAAGGACTGTTTATTCTTGGCAAAATATATGCAGCCAGGAGGGGGTCTGTGTCTTAGTTTGGGCTCCCTCAGAGGCAGAATCTTAGACGGGACTCAAGTAAAAGAAGCTCATTCGGGAGGCAGCTCCGGGAAAGCCAGGAGGGGAATGGAAAGTGGGAGAGGGAAGGAAGCAGCTGGCACAGAGTTGTCAAGCAAGTTACCACGCGGGCGAGTGGAACTCCATCCCGCTGGGGCCCTCTGGGAAGCAGCATAGAATACAGATCTCAGGACGGTCCCACTGAGGGGAGAGAGAGCTGGGGTATTTATCCACCTCCTCCCACCAGTCTCTGCTTGATGGCCACTCACGGAGGGCATTCATTCCCGGCATTCCCGGGCCAGCTGCACGGATCACAACGTGCTCTCCAAAGGCCAGAGAAATTCCTTGGGCAGGTGAACGCCGGTGCCAGCCATTGGAAGTCAGGCCAGGGTGTGATGACAGAATGACAGGGGAGGGCGGGACGTTGACCGCACCTACCACGGAGCCTGTACGCAGTCAGATCATGAACTGTCTCCTCTTAACTCCCGTCTCTTTCTGGACCTGTAAACATCAAATATTTTTACAGCTCTTCAAGATGCTTTGCATGAAGACCTTCTGAATCATCTCTCTGTCCTCTCACTGGGCTTGTCACTCACAGCTAATATTGCTATATTTATAGTTACTCTCTCCATATAGGGTCTGAGGGGTTATTTCTGGATTTGTGAGTCAGGCACGCATACCCCAAGTATGTGTGTTCGTGTCGCTATTTATCCATCGCTTTGGAAAAACAGGGTCATTTGCCATTTTCTCCCCTGCCTTTCTGTGCCTATCTCTGACCCTTGTCTGGCAGCCTTCTTGTTTATATTAATTTTCATAAATATCTTCCGTGAACTTCATATTATTCCAAATATTCACAAACACATTATTTCTCTTAACCCATGTGGTAACACTAGGAGGCAGACAGGGGCCTCCCGCCTCTTAAGCATTTTAAAAAGGAGAAACTGAGGCTCTGATTTATTAAAAATCACTTAAGTTTCCAGTACATCATTTAGGATACTTCTGGTTGTGAATAACTGAATTCTCAAACTGAACTGACTGTAAAAAGAACTATTGGCTGCTATGGACTACACCGTGTCCTCTAAAACTCATGTGTTGAAGCCCTAACTCTCAAAGTGACTGTATTTGGAGGTAATTCAGGTTAAATGAGGTAAGGATGGGGTTCTACTCCCATAGGCCTGGTGTCCCTACAAGAAAAGGAAGAGAGAGAGCTCTCTGTCTCCACGTGCACGCGCCGAGGAAAGGCCATGTGAGGACACCGTGAGAAGGCAGCCACCTGCAAGCCAGGAAGAGAGCCCTCACAGAAAGTGAATCAACTGGAACCTTGATCTCGGACTTCCAGCCTCCAGGACTGTAGGAAACAAATGTCTGTTGTTTACACCATCCAGTCAATGGTATTTTGTTACAGCAGCCCAAGCAGACAATAAATATAATAAATGAAAATAAGGTGGGTTTCCCAGAGAGACTTGACATACTGGCTCCATGATGTCACCAACAGCCTAGTTTCCTCCCATCTCTCTGCTCCGCCCCACAGGGTGTTAGCTTCAGCCAGTGGTTGGCCTTCCCTGCGGTCACAGAATGGCTGCCAGCTGCCCTGTAGCTTCACGGTTCCCGTTCACAACCAGACGGGGATACAGAATGTCTCTGTCCTGAGATTCACTCTGATTGGCCCAGTTATAACACATGACCCCTCTGAGCCAATGACTACAGGCAGGGAGAAGGGACCCACTGATTGACTTAAACTGGGTCACATGTTCTACCCAGGCGCTGGGAAGGAAGCTGCCTTTCCCCAGAAATAAATGGAATCCCAAGGAAAAAGTAGTGAGAAAGGGAAAATAGTGAAAGAGATGCATGGAAGCATGGAGGCATGTGTACTGGTCTGCTTGGGCTGCCATACCAAAATACCATAGATGGCGTGGCTTAAATAGCAGACATTTATCATCTTGCATCTCTGGTGGCTGGAAGTCCAACATCAAGGTGTTGGCAGGTTGGTTTCTCCTGGGTCTCTCTCCTTGGCTTGTAGATGCCATCTTCCCGCTCCGTCCTCACACGGCCTTTCCTCTGTGCATGTCCCTCCTCAGGTCTCTTCCTCCTCTTACAGGGACGCTGGTCCTATGGGGTCAGGGCCCCACCCTGATAACCTCATTTAACCAGAATTACCTCTTTAAAGGCCCCATCTCCAGATACAGTCACCTTGAGGGTTAGGGCTTCGACATGTGGATTTGGGGAGGACACAATCCAGTTCCTAGCAGCCGATAGTTAAGAATGCTTCACCTGCAGGTTACCAATACCTGAGTATGAGTGGGTAAAGTGAATAGGACCTTAACTTCCCACGTGACAAGAAGTGTGGCGGTAGATCAAGGTTCTAGTCTGCCCCGGGAGGTAGCCCACCGGCACACAGCACACCCACCATCAGCGTGGGAGCCAGGGCGGGGACAAAGCCCCTCCCGGCCAGTGCTCTTGCTGTTCAGCTTTCAGTCTTGACAGTTTTTAGAACATAACCAACCAGGATTAAATGTCAAGAAAACACTGTTAAAAATAAGTGGTTTCCCTCCCATCTTCCTAAACTAAGACCCTCGGGAGTGTTTTCTCTAAGTGTGTCTAAATCAACGGTTCTCAAAGTGTGCTCTGTGGACCCCCGGGGGTCCCTAAGACCCTCCCAGGGGTCCATGAGCAGCGGTGTGCTGGGGCCAGCTCATACCAGCCAGAAGAAGCCAATTGTTATGATTTTCAGGAATCGTTGTGAGCCACTCAGTAACCTGAAACTGGCCACGGAGGAAGTATTTACACCACGGAAACTGACACGATGAGCTTGCTTTCTTCCTTTCTTTTTCTTTCTTTCTTTCTTTCTCTCTTTCTCTCTCTCTCTCTTTTTCTTATTCTTTCTTTCTCTCTCTCTTTCTTTCTTTTGAGACAGTTGATAGATATTTCTCAGCACATCACTCTTCATAATAATACTAAGATGTAATTTTCCTCTTCCTCTGTGCTGTCATTTGCACTGTCAGTGGGGAAAACTGCGGCTGCCCTAACAGGAATCGAGGCGGTGTCGCCACACTGCGTCAGCAGTCACCCCCTCATCGCCACTCCCTCACAGCAGGGGAAGCGAAGAAAGAAAGTGGCAGCTTCACTTAAGCATGTCCTCACTTAACACGTGTCGGTGAGGATGTGGAGAAATCGCAACACTTGTGCACTGTTGGTGAGAATGTGAAAGGGTGCAGCTCCTATGGAAAACAGAATGAAATTTCCTCAAAAAATTAAACATAGACTTACCATACAATCCGCTTCTGGACATATACCCCAAAGAATTGAAAACAGGATCTCAGAAAGATATTTGTATACCCATGTTCATCGTAGCATCATTCACAATAGCCACAAGGTGGAAGCAACCCAAATATCCATCCACCAACGAATGGATAAACCAAATGTGATATATACATACAATGGAATATTACTCAGTCTTAAAAAAAGGCATGCGCTACAATGTGGGTGAACCTTGAGGACATTGTGTTAAGTGAAATAATCCAGACACAAAAAGACAAATACCGTGTAATTCCACTCATAAGAGGTATCTAAAATAGTCAAACTCTTAGAAACAGGAAGTAGAATGGTGGTTGCCAGGGGCTGGGGGAGAGAACAAAGGGGGGTCGTTGTTCAATAGGGACAGAGTTTCAGTTCTGCAAGATGAAAAGAGTTCTGGAGATGGACGGTGGTGACGGTTGCACAACAGAGTGAATGTATGCCATACCATGAACTGGACACTTAAAAATGGTTAATATGGTAAATTTTATGTTGTGTATATTTTACCATGATAAAAAAATTGGAAAAAATTTCAAGCATCCTGACTACTACCTTTTTGCTCTGAATACATTGTTTTCTTAATGCGTTGGGGGTCATTTTAGCATTCGGTTAGCCATTCTGACTGTCAAATGTCTTCCTGATGCCCTTCCCTCCCTCCTGACTCTCTCAGGACAGTCTTTTCCTAACCCCAGGGACTGGCTGTCTCTTCCACCTGGAGGGCTCCCCTGGGAACCACACAGTGTCTTTCAGAATCACGGGGTTGTGTGTCTTGCCTGCGGCCCATCACCGTGGAATTTCAGCGTCACGAGTATTAAGGAATCAAAGAGCCGAAGTGCCTGGCTGAGAAACCAGTGGTCAGCCCAGGGACACACGGCACCTTTAAAGGCCTCCAGTCCAAACATCTGCTCTCAATTCAGGAAGCCAGTTGGCCGTAGCTGAAAACGTCTCCCCCCTCCTACATCACAGGGTCTCCAAGCGACACATCCCCCACAAGGACATAGACATAAAGATACATAGGCAGGATAACAAAAGACTTGGGGAAAAACTCTTCTTTTCCCAGTAATATTCCTTCCGTTATAGAAGCTGTCTTAGTCCACTCGGGCTGCTTTAACAGAATGCCAGAGGTGAGTGGCTTACACACAACAGACAGTTATTTCTCACAGCTCTGGAGGCTGGAAGTCCAAGATCAAGGTGCCAGCAGATTTGCTGTCTGGTGAGAGCTCTCTTCCAGGTTCATACAGGGCCATCTTCTCGCTGTGTCCTCACATGGTGGAGGGAGGGTGAGGGGTCCCCTTAGTAAGGCACTGATCCCATTCATGGGGGCTCTGCCCTCATGACCTATCACCCCCCAAGGTCCCGCCTCCTCACACCAGCACACGGGGGGTTAGGATTTAAAATACGAATTGGGGTGGGGGGGACACAAACACTCAGCTTAAACAGAAGCAAAACATACTCATCAGTTAAAAACTTAAAGATATAGAGAAATAAAAGCACCCATTGTGGTAGATGGGCATTGTTTTTGACAGCACAACACCCATTACTCCAGTTTTTTTTCTGATAGCAACAGCCTGATTTTCCTGTGGAAAAACACCCACTCCCACACCTTCCTCATTCCATGTGGCTGGAACAAGGCTGATTGATCTCTAGCTCCTGGGGTCGGCTTGCCCCCCCGGAGGACCCCATCTCCTGGCCTCTGAGCTTGGTTCAAGCTGAGTCAATCTGATAATGCCAGGTTTCTGGCTTGAGCCAGCAGTAAGAGATGAGCTTTTTCCATTGGTGTGGATAAACTTAAAAAAAAATTAAGCTTGGAATGATTGGGGTCCATGATGCCACCGTGAGGAGTTAGCCTGCCTGAGAATAAAACCTGAGTGGAAAGATGGAGAGAGATGGCGTCCTGGCAACATCTTTCAAGCGTCTGGGTCCAACTGTGCCTGAAGCTAAATCTATCCCTGAACTTTTTAGTAATATGAGCCCATTGATTCCATTGTCATTGTTGTTGAAGGCAATATGATTTATATTTCTAACCTAGGCAACCAACCCATCCATCTTCCAAAGCCAACCACTGTTAACATCTTGGCATTTTTCTCTTAAGTCCTTTTCTCATTGCACCAGTGTTTGGTCTCTTTATATATTTGTGATCACACTATCCATATCTGTGTAGAGCTGTAGGTGGTATTCGTTGGTTTTTGCAGCAATAATGCCACATAACACAATCTCAAAATTTTTTTCTTGTTTACAGGTCTGGGAGTCAACAGGTTTTGTGACAGATTCAGATTTTCTCTTAGAACTACCATGCCCTGTGTTCAAAGTCAATGAAAAAGTACAACTATCCCATTCAAGCAAGCCTACTAATGTACCAATGACCCAGACCCTTCAGGATTGAAAGCCTGGGTCACCCCACCAGGTAAAGAACCACGACCAGCTGAGGTGCTTGCTGAGGGCAAAGGGAACATGAATGGACAGTAGAAGAAGGTATTTATAAATGCCAGCAGTAACTATGTGACCAGATACAGAAACGAGGACTAATCGCTGTTGTATTTCTTCCTTATGTCATTATGAATATGGTTGTGTGTATATATTTATTAAGTAGATATCTTTGCTTTCTTCCGTCTCCTATCTCCTTATAACATAAGATGTACTAACTTTCCATCATAGTATTTAAGTTACAGAATATCAAGGAGAAGAGTGAACATCACCCAAAGCTTTTGCATCCTCTTCTGGGGAAATGCTTAGTGCATTTTGAGTTGTATGCAAGATAACTGTAGCATATTAGGTAGAAATATGACTTTATTATTGTCTTTATTTGGGTATTAAGTATGGTTTATGGAGATGTGTGTGGGCTCCAAGGAGTAGAGTGTATTTAAGGAGATGTGTATGGCAAGCAGTAGATTGTGATGGTTAATTTTACGTGTCAATTTGGCTAGGTGATGGTATCCAGATGTTTAGTTAAACACTAGTCTAGATGTTGTTGTGAAGGCATTTTGCAGATGTGATTAACATTTACAATCAGTTGACTTTAAGTAAATGATAATCGATAATGTGGGTGGGCCGTATACAATCAGCTGAAGGCCGTATGGGCAAAGACTGAGGTTTCCCAGAGAAGAAGGAATTCTGCCTCAAGACCTAACAAAAATCCTTCCTGAGTTTCCCACCTGCCGGCCTGTCCTACAGATTTCAGACTCAAGACAAGTTAAACTTTTGCCTGAGTCTCTCATCCTTTTTGAACCAGAAGTCATTTTATTCTCATGGCAAGTGGCAGGGTTGCAAGAGGGGCGAGTAGACAAGTAACTGCCCACTCTAGAGGGGGGTTCTACAAAGCCACTTGACACAGTGCAGAAGTAAAAGCACGATGGTATTCATCTGGATGTGGCCAGGAAAATAGAAAGAATTCTAGAGCTTGCAAACAAAGGAAATTAAATACAGGGAATTGGTCATTCGGGTGATGGGAAAACTAAGAAGCCAAATGAGGAACAAGGAAGCAACTCAAAGGTTAGCAACAGCAGGAATTGGCCACCATTCTTAGGGCTACAGGGACAAAGTTTACCAGAGCCCAGAGGCAGGGCTGTTCTGTGGGAGCCAGAGGCACATGGGTTGGCCAGCAGGAGCTGGGACAAAGGAAAGCAGTGTGCAGGGGGAGCTGGAAGCATGAAGGAGACACCAACTCTGCTGTGGAGAAGTCACAAGAGCCGAGGGAGAAAGAGGAGATATACCCCGTCTCCTCCTGTGTCCCACCCTCCAGTCTTCTACCAGTGCTTCCCATTGGCCAACCTACTTGGGCAAGGGATCCTGGGAAATGTAGTTCCCCATGACGCTGGGCAGAGGGAGGAAGAAATGGACCTCAAAGAAAACAGGCATTTGACCTTAGGACCAAAGTATTAACAGAAGAAAGTAAGAACCGTATTTCCTGAGAGATAAAAGATTATGTTCATCTCGACATGACCAAACAAATCTGGGGCCAGAGAAGGAGAATGCCAGCTCGATAACCAGGGCACTTATTTCTCTTCACTTTAATTTATTTTTCTGATAAAATTTACATTCTTGGCAGGGTGTCCAACAAAATCCATCCTCCCTTTCTCTGATTATGTGGCTCCCCAGCCAAAGACTACATTTCCCAGCCTCCCTTGCAGCTAGCCTGGTCATGTGACTGATGCTCCACAATGGAGCAGATATAAGGGTACCACTTCTGAGCTGAGATTTTTAGGAAGTGGGGGTGTAAACTCTATGCCCTTTCCCTAGCTTTCCTGGCCTGGGACAGCACCAAGCAGAGCCACCCGGGAAGTCACATGTGGAAAATGGAAAAGTCGCCATCAGCCTGGGCACCTGAATGATTACGTGGAAGGTAGCTGCCCACCCCGCAGGAGCAAAAAATAAATTTGTCTTGTTTGAGCTGTTGCTACTTGGGCTCTCTTTGTGAAAGCAATTTATCTTTACCTCAGCACCCTGGAGTAGAGCATGAAGGGCGCTGACCTTTGTTCCACGATTTACTTCTTATCCTTTTCACAGTTCTATAGAATTTCTAACCCTTACAATTTTTTCCCTCTCTGAGGAGTTGGGAGAAGCCAGAAACCCTTTCACCTCCCCCTTCACAGCCATGACTCGATGCTGCTTTATGATTCCCCACAGGGGTCTATCGAGAGGCAGTGTAGAGTAGTGGTTAGAGGCCTGACTTCTGGAGTCAGTCTGGCTGCATTCAAAGTCCAGTCCACCATGACTTAGTGGCTGTGTGACCTGGACAAATTACTCAAACTTGCTGTACCTCTATCTCCTCACCTATCAAGAGGATATAATAACAGTACACACAGTCCATCCTCATTATTTGCGGATCCCATATCTGCAAATTGACCTACCCACTAAAATTTATTTGAAGTTCCAAAATCCACACTCATGGCACTTTGGCGGTCATTCCTGAAAAAGCACAGAGAAGCAAATAATTTGAGTTGCCAATGAGCACGTTCCCAGCTGCCTCTTGTATCAGCTCTCATGCAGAGGCACCCAGAGGATGGAGATGGGAGGGCGGTGCAGCGTTGTGCAGGAAGCTCTGGCTCTGGGCCCAGGTGCACAGAGTTTCAATCCCAGCTCCGGCACTTAGTGGTGTGGCCTTGGGCAAGTCACTTAGCACTGTTGAGCCTCATTTTCTCTTTTCTAAAATAAAGAAAATAGAATCTACCAAGATGATTGTTTTTAGGATTCAAGATTATAATCTATGTGATAGGTAGGTAGACAGATAGATGATAACTTGATAGATAGATAGATAGATAGATCGATCTAGGAGCAATGGTTCAGAAGTCACCAATTAACTCAGTGTTTGAGTGAATTTATAGAACATAACAAGAACCAGCTACACTTCATAGCATTGTGAAGACTAAGTTAATACGTATAGTGTACTTAGAAGTAAATGCAATGTAAGCATTAAGCAAAGAAAACAGATAGAAAAGCAGTTGACACATGGCAAAAACCCAATGCATTTTCAGGCCCTTATTTCACCCTTGGGCATACATCTGACTTCCCCTCTGCCCATCAAGGTGGACACCACAGCACCGAGCATGGTGCCTTGTCTTAAGTTGGATCCCCTAGAGCAGAGCCTGAGACAAGGATTCAAGGGCAAGGAGTTCATCTGAGAGGTGGATCCAGGATGCATTAGTAGGGACGTGAAACAGGCAAAGGAAGGCAGCCCATACAGGTGTGTTAATGGGCAGGTAACCACTGTGGGCGATTCCACAGGGAAACTTTGGGAGACAGTGTAGAACATGTACCTCAGAGTTATCACAGCAGGCAGATGAGGGAGCTGGGATATTTATCCTCCAGCTCCCATCATCATTGGATGGGAGCTGCTCATGGGGGTGTTTACTCCCCCCCCCAACATCTAGCCAATCCCATATGTGATCAGTGTGGAATCCTACAGCCAGAGAAAGCTCTCAGGGATAGTCAAAGTTGCAGAGAGTAAGAAGTCATTGAAAGCCAAGGGGCTGTGGACAGACCACCCACAGCACCAGCACTCAATAAATATTTGTTGAATGAAGGGTTAACTGCAGGGGGCTTCTCTGCTCCTTGTAAAAGTGTAGGGCCATAATGATCTTACAGACAGTATCACCACAGGTTTTTTTCTATCCAAATCAATAAATGCATAATCAATCTTACATTCAACAGCTGAGAAATTAGAGGCTTTGCAGCTGGGGGTGGGAGCACACGACCTAAACTATTACCTGGGAGGCTAGTGTGTGTGTGTGCGTGGTTTACACAATTTTATCCCATGTGTAAATTTGTAGAACCACCATCACAATCAAAATACAGAACTGTTCCATCTCCACAGAAGAATTCCCTCGTGCTAACCCTTTGTAATCACACCCCCCTTCCCAAACCCTTGGCAGTCACTAATTGTTCTCCGTCTCTGTAATTTCATCACGTCGAGACCGTTATATAAATGGAATCATATCACACACAGCCTTTTGAGACTGGCTTTTTCACTCGGCGTAATGCCTGGGCATCCATCAAAGTTGTTCTGAGTATCTGTAGTTCATTCCTTTTCATTCCACCTGGGAGGCTTTTTAATCCCACACACACACCTCCCTGACCTCTGCATGGGGCTGCCCCATCCCTGCTGAAAACCGTTGGCCTACAACCACAGTGTTTCTAGCAGGAGTGTGTCATACCCCGTCCATACGCTGGGTGCTGGGAGGCCAGGGAGGAGAGAGGGACAAAAACAACAGCTTGTTTTCATTGTCTCCCCTTCACCCCGTTGGTGAGGGAGGGATTCCTGCCCTACGTTATCGGGATGACCAAACACACAACACCAAACACTGGACAGGTGAGACCAAGGGCAGTGTACAGGCCACATCTACTCACAGCCTGGAGAAAGGAGGACACTTCTTGCCATGCAGGACCACGTGAAATTTGCACTAGAGAACACAGTGTTGATGCAAATAATCCAAAATCAATCTACAAATCAAAACTGGGGTTAGTTTATTATATGAGCCAGTTTGAGGACTATAGCCCGGGAGAACTTTTCCCCCAAGGAGGGAAGTGGAGTGCACAGAGTGGTTATACGTCGTCTTGGAACAAGGAACATATATCGCATATGACAGGAATATCTCTTTTACCACTGTCACGAGATGCTTAGCTGGCACAGCAGGTCGGTGGTCAGCAGGTCAGTGGTCACAAGGTGAACAGGGCAGGTTGGTGGTCTGAGATGAGCACCATAGGTCAGAAATTAATCCTTAGTTTCTGAGAAGAGTTGCTTATCCTTAAAGAAATGCTGATATGGGGGAGGCAACAACCCTATCTTTAGGGGCATCGTTCTTGTCTTTGTAAATGTTTAAAGCAGATGTACGATGCAGGCTCAACAGGCCACATCATGCCCTTTTGGAAAAACAAGGTCAGGCCGAATTAGTTTTAAACCAAACGGCTGCCTCGTGTACTCCAATACATCCTACTGCTTGTCATTTATTCATCGACAGTGACCAGCGGCTTTGGGAGACAGGCTTTGTAGTAACAAGAGGTTAGGATGGCCCTTGGCTCCTGCAGGAGGACGCGATTGACTTGTCTGAATAATTCTGAGAGCTGGCAGGGCCGGGAAACCCACTACACGGGGATGAGCAGGCCCCGCACCTGGTCTGTTTGATAAGGAGGGTTCTTTGGCACGGGGTCCTTCCCTGTGGGAGCACACGGGGAGGGGAACTGGATGTAGGTCACATGAGGCATCCTGGTTTCTCCAGATGTCAAGGCAGCACATAATAGGGAGCCTTAACTTCAGGCGTTACACCACACTGCTTCAGGACAATATTTTTGAGAATTTATTATGGAGCGACGGAAAGGAAAGGTAGAAATATTTCCCGGGGGGGCTTTATTCATAATTGCTGTTTGTACAGAAAGCAGTAGAAGGTGTCTGTCTGCTTGTTTGTTTCTTGTCTTGGGGAACTGAACCCCCACTGAAGTGCTGTGAAATAGGAGAGCACTTCAGCCTCGCTGCCCTGAGATGACATTTCTCACTCGTGGGAAAAGAGGGGGTTTCCACAAATTGCACAAGGCCGCTGGCCGTGGGCAAGTCCAGGCACTTGATGGACAGGCAGGAAATCGTGGGAATTTCCTGGGACTGACAGGCTGAGAAAGGGAAGCTTGAGATCTGCTTGCGATGTTGTGATTGATAGTGAGAAACATATTTGGTCTTCATCTTTTTCTGGCGCGGAGTTCCTAAAACCCTTGGAATCGCCAGTGATGAGAGTGATAATGGTGTCTTCGGTTACGTTAACGGGATGACTTTTAGAAAGCCCCGAAAGATAGGGGCTGGTTGCCAGAGGACGCAACCATGTGATTAGAGGGTTGGAACTTTCAGTCCCACCCCCGCCCTCCCCAACCCGACCTCCAGGGTGGGGAAGGGGCTTCAGATTGAGCTCAACCGCCAATGGCCAATGATCTAATCCATTGTGCCTGTGTCCCGAAGACCCCATAAAAACCCACAAGGACAGGGTTCAGGGGGCTTCTGGGTTGCTGAACCAGAGCACTTCCAAACTCCAGGAGGATGCAGCTCCTTTGTTCGGGGCCTTGCCCTGTGCGTCTCTCTTCATCTGGCTGTCGATTCATATCCTTTAATATTCTTTGCAATAAACCAGTAATCTAGTGAGTAATCTGCTTTCCTGTGTTCTGTGAGCTGCTCGAGCAAATTAATCAAACCCAAGGAGGGGGTTGTGGGAACCCCTGATTCCCGTCAGAGCACAGGTGACCACCTGGACCTGCAAGTGGCATCTGAAGCGAGGGCAGCCTTGTGGGACTGAGCTTAACCTGTGGTGTCTGCTGCTACCTCCAGGTCGAGTGTCAGGATTGGGTTGAATTGTAGCACACCCAGCTGGTGTCGGAGCATTGCTTGGTGGTGTGGGGGGAAACCCACACACTGGAATTGGTATCAGAATTGTTAGGATCGAAATGCTTCTTTGGAGAGAGGCTTCTCTACCCGCTCATTCCACACCAGCCCCCCGGTTCTACTTCCTCGTCACACGGTGAGGCTCTCCATCACAGAACCATCACCACTTGCAGGTACGCACCATTTGTGTCCTCCATGCAGGTGAGCATCACCAGTCAGAAAGCACGTGGACTCTGCACAGTGCTGTGTCCCCCACAGAAGACACCAGGAACTAATACGTATTTGCCGAACAATGAATGCACGGATTTAACACACACACGTGCTGACTTGCTGTGGTTTCTGATGTGATGAAATGGTGGGGGATCAGAATTGGCCACCCATAATGTGTCTCTTCGGCTTGATTATTTTTAAGGACAAAAGACTCTGAAAAAGACTTTGACCTCCCCCACAACTGCGTAAAAGAATTTCAGATAGAAGGCCTGTCCAGGAAGGAGCTGACACCATAAGATAATGTAGTGTAACCTACAACAGGTGTGATAGAAAGGCACCAACAAGCCCATCCTTATCAAAGTTCTGTCTCTCGGGTCCCATTGTCTGTAGATTGCCCAGCAAACAGCTGTTTAACAAACATTTGCATTTCCATCCTCATGTGAATTGCCTGCCTCCCCTTTAAGTCCCAAACCACGAGCCCCAACACCCTCCTTTGTCTTTAGCTGAAGGTGCTATTTAAGGTGGCGGCTTCAGCCAGATGGCTGAGTTACTCAGTTTTGCTGGGTCTCTCCCGTGTACACATGTTATAAAGCTTTGTTTGATTTTCTCCTGTTATTCTGTCTCTTGACAGTTTAATTCTTAGACCAGCCAGAAGGACCTGGGGTAGAGGAATTGTCTTCCTCCCCCACATAATCATTAAGGAGGAGAGTAACCAACCATCCCAGTTTGCCTGGAGCTGAGGGAGTTCCTGGGGTGCTGGACTTGCAGCGTTAACCCCAGGAAAGTCCGTGGCAAACCAGAGTGAGTTGGTCACCCTTTAATGAGGAGCTAAGTGACAACAGAATAACTCACCTGAGCCTCGTTCCTAACTTAGAAGAGATGCTTTCCAAGCAGCTCGTCCACTGTTGTCCCAGAGTGATCCCCATGCAGCCACAGAATCTTCCTGGGGTATTTGTTTCACGGCACTATTGAGTCCCGTCGCTCCATCTCATCCCACGGGAGCCGTCTGGGTCTAAATTTGAGATTGGGGAAGCATCCCTCTGGAGTGGGACCACTGACCTGGGACCACTCTGCCTCCTTTGGAGCCCCTCACCTCCACGAGAGAGTCCCGGATTACCCAATCCCCTCCAAAGCTCAATTTCCCAAGAGCAGGGGTGCTGCTGGCTTCCAACGTCCATGCGGTCACCGTATGGCAAACTCTCCCGCCTCTCGCTCACACTTTCTCTTTCTTCTGGAAAGCCACATTCTTGGAGGTGCTGTACATCCTGCAGGAGCAGCGATGTCTCCAAGAGTGGATCCTGTCCCGGGTTTAGCTCTGCCAGGAGGCACCTCCCCAACATTGCACTGTGTCATCTGGGCCCCAATGCCCGTGGCCTTCAGTCTCCCAGAGTCTCAGGAAAGCAGCTTTCTCTTCATGTCCATGTAGTCCCAGAACCTGCTCAAGGACCCTCCTGGGACAAGCACTCAAGGCTCCCTGCCCTTTCCTCCACGGCTTGAGATCCACGTGCTGTAACAACCTCTCCCTCCTCCTCAACACAAAAGCCGGAAGCCCTCTCCAGAGCCGCACAGCATGTGGCATTACCACCGCCTGGGGCCCAGGGTCTGAGAGAGACGGACACTAAGAAAACCGGACAGGGGGTCACACCTGTGTCAGGAGGTGCCACTTAGTCTCCGCCCCGACTTGGGTAAAATCTGAGGATGGGAAACCTCCACTTTGTGAGAATTCCTTTTTCATGTGGAGTGTATTAGTCTTACTTCCTTTTTTGCTTTCTCTCTATGCCCTTGTGAAGCAAAGCTCCTTTAGAAAAATTCCACCTTTCCTTCACCACGTGTTATGGTCACGTGGAGAGCAGAGTGACCCCCACTCAAAGTTTGGTTTCCGTTGCTGAAATTGATAACAGTATGGAGCCCGCACACCCAGAGGGTGTGAAAAGGCTTATGATTCACATGATTGAGGTCTCAGAGGAGAACAGGGCAGGTCTCTCAAGCAGCTCTGAAATGGCTTGAGAGAGCAAGGAAAGGAGCCCGGTTTTTATTAAAAGGACAAGAAATAACAAGTGTTGGTGAGGATGTGAAGAAAAGGGAACTCTTGTGCACTGTTGGTGGGAATGTAAATCGGTGCAGCCACAGTATGGAGGTTCCTCAAAAAGTTAAAAATAAAACTGCTGTATGATCCAGCAACCCCACTTCTGGGAATATGTGCAAGTGAAATCAGTATCTCAAAGAGATGTCTGCACTCCCAGGTTCGCAGCACCATTATTCATAGTAGCCATGACATGGAAGTAGCCTAAGTGTCCACTGACAGACAAATGGATGAAGAAGGTGTGGAATATTATTCATCCATTAAAAAGAAGGAAATCCTACCATTTGTGACAACACAGATAAACCTGGAGGGCATGATGCTGAGTGAAATAAGCCAGACACAGAAAGACAAATACTGTATGATCTCACTTGTATGTGGCATCGAAAAAGAGAGAAAAGTCAAACTCAAAGAAGCAGAGAGTAGAACGGTGGTTACCCGGGGCTGGGGAGACGGGGAGATGCCGGCCAAAGGGCACAGTCTTCAGTTATATGATAAATAAGTTCTGGGGATCTAATGTACAGCATGGCAACTATAGTTAATAATTCTGTGTCGTATACTCCTAATTTGCTGAGAGTAGACCTTAAGCGTTCTGACCGCACAAAAAAAAACAGTAATCATGAGAGGTGATGAGCTTGTCAATGATCTTGACTGTGGTTATCATTTCACAAAGTAACGAATATCAAATTTCACATTGTACACTTTAAATACATGCAATTTTATTTGTCAATTATACCTCAATAACACTAGAGGGGAAAAAAAGGAGGGAGCTTTGTCTGGAGTTTTTTTGTGGTTACAAGGTGGGGCCTGGGGGAGCTCCCCTGCATAGACAGGGGCTCGTGTGGTAGGAATGTCTTGCCTGCTGCAGAGGAGGGAGCCCCCGGCCTTTCTCATCAGCTTGTCCTGGGGCCAGGGGGTGGCACATAGGGGAAGAGGGTGGGGGGAGGCTTAAGTTGACAGCAATCAAACATCAAAAAATGGAGTCACTAGGCGGAGGGGGAGAATGAGGCATTAGTGTTTAATGGGAAGAGTTTCAGTTTTTCAACCATTTAAGAATGTAAAAACCATTCTTAGCTCCTGGGCTGTAGAAAAAGGACTGGTGAGCCTGATTTGCCCCCAAACGTGGGCACAGTTTATTGACCCCATCCTAGATGGTATGTCCAGGTTGGGGCTTAGGTAAATGTCTTTAAAAAGCTCCAGAAGTTCAAAGAACAAGGTGCTGACACAACGTGGACGAACCTCGAAAACGTCATGCCGAGTGAAAGAAGCCAGACACAAAAGGCCACGTACTGAATGGTTCCATTTATGTGAAATATCCGAAATAGGCAAATCCACAGAGACAGAGAGCAGGTGAGTGGTTGCCAGTGGCTGGGGGAGGGAGGAGGGGAAGTGACTGCTGATGGGGGCAGAGTTTCCTCTCGGGGTGATGAAAATGCTTTGGAACGAGGTAGAGGTGACGGTTGCATGACACTGTGAATGTGCTAAATACCACTGGATTGTGTACACCTTAAAATGGTTAAAATGGTGAATTGTAGGTTACGTGTATTTTACCACCACAAAAATTGTAAAATCTCCATGGGTGATTGAGATGGTCGGACAAGGAAGCTCTCCCCATCGCCTGAGGTTATGCTCCTGGCTCTGGGAGGGGCTTCCTGGAGGAGCCTAGGTCCTCGGGGCAAGGATTCTCCTGCCCATGTGGGGAGATTTATGCTGACATTAAACCCCATCGATGAAGGGACGACAGGGCTTTCCAGGGAGGCAAACACGTAACGGCAGGTGAGAGATTCCAGCTTTACGCAAAAGAAGACTCTTCAAATGTGTCCCTGAGCCAGCACAGCTTCTTTGAAGACTTTAAAAAATGTAATTGAGAGTTGTGAATAAGAATTGCCACATTTTGCCCACTTCAGCACTCTTCTGGGTTGAATTGTGTCCCCCCCAAAAAAGATATGTTGGAGTCCTAACCCTGAGTACCTCAGAATGGAGTCTTATTTGGAAACGGGGTCATTGCGGATGGAATTAGTTAAGATAGGATGAGGTCACACTGGACCAGCCTCTAATCCAATATAACTGGTGTCCTTAGAAAAAGGGGACACTGGGACACAGACGCACACATGGGAAGAATGCCGTGTGAAGATGAAGGCAGAAATTGGGTGATGCTTTTACAAGTCAAGGAATGCCAACGATTGCCAGAAAACCACCGAAAGTTAGGAGAGAGGCCTGGAACATTCCCCCTTACAACTCTCAGAAGGAACCGACCCTGCCGACAGCCGATCCCAGACTTCCAGCCTCCAGACTGCGAGACAATAAACTTCTGCTGTCAAAGCCCCCGAGTTCGTGGTACTTTGTCACGGCAGCCACGGGAAATAAATACAAGCACCCAGGGACTTTGAACCACAGGTTTGCCAAGCCTTGTCTGTATGAGACAGTTTGAAACAATTGAAAAATCACTGTCAAGTTGCCTGTTAAAACACAGACACTGGGGGCCGCCCGGTGGCACAGCAGTTTAGTCCACGCTTGGCAGCCCAGGGATCGCGGGTTCGGATCCCGGGCACCCGTCGACGCACTGCCTGTCAGCCATGCCGTGGTGGCATCCCATATAAAGTAGAGAAAGATGGGTGCGGATGTTAGCTCAGGGCCAGTCTTCCTCAGCAAAAAAAAAAAAAAAACACAGACACTGATCTCTCATACTCTCTCTCTTTTTCTCCAGGTGATTTGTTTTGGTTATTTATTATCACATACTAAAACCTAAAGGTTTTGAGTTCGTATCACATCAGAAAAGTGGCTTAGATGAGAAAGCAGGCTTATTTTTCCTTATAAGGACTCCAGAAAGAAGAAATGGTGTAAGTTTCAGCCACCAGTGGCAAACATAATAAAAACACCATCTGGGGTTTATTTTTTCCAACATAGAACCTCAGTTATAAAATGTGACCTTTCTTGGAATGTTAGGTTAAAGATTTTCTTTGGTTCTTAATGGAGACTGTCACATATTGGTTTCAGGCTAGGCTGGATCCAGGTGCTCAAACTGTGTTAGGAATCTGTCTCTTTCCATTCTTGGCCCTGCTTTCCTTTGTGTTGTCTTCATTAGCTGTGAGGCTCTCCCTGATGTAGGTTCTCCCAAGCTTAGCAACTCTGACAAAAGTCCTGGGATTAAGTCTCATTGGCTGGTCTTGAGATATGTGTGCCTGGTTGAACTATGGGCAAAGAGATGGAATGCATTGATTGGTCAGTCTTGGTCACGTGCCCACACGGATGTGGTCAAACCACATGGATGAGAATTGGACAATGATTCCCCAAAGGAAAATCAGAAAAGAGAAATGGATGTTGAACAGGCAAACCCAGCAGATATCCATTACACCTACGCTAAGTGAGTCATTAAGGCTTACTCAAACATAACGTTCACAAATTAAAAATAAAAAGTTACTATAGTGTATTGAGCACTCTAATTTGGTATTCCACCTAGAAGTCTGGCTGCTAAATAATTCCTCACAGCGTTACACACACACGTACACCAATAATAGGAATTTCCATAATTTCCTGAAGGAACATTTTATCTTTGTGTTACCTTGAGTTGGCCATTTTTAACTGCCATTCTTTTTACTTATCTAATGATAAATTACTGTGGGTTTAGCTTGTTAATATCAATTCAATTTGTTGTGGGTTGTTTGGCAAATTCTACAGTGTTTAATAACACTCATTTGCGTCAGCAGTATTTTTGGTCTATAATTTTTCAATCAGCAGACTTTAAGTCACGTATGCATTGGGTGAAAACAGGAATCATCTGTGCTCGTATTGCTAAAGCAGATGTACCCACATTTCCCCAACATTTAGGATGCTTTTAGGATGACATTTCATTTCTATTACCCAATTGTTTTCCACTGGAAAGTGGGAACAGGTGGGGGTCTTGATTCCCTCCTAATTGTGTTGGGGACAAAAAAATGTTAGAGCTGATGGCTTGGAGGACCTTGTATATACCAGTTTTTATACACTGGGAGGTGTATGTGGTAGAGTAGTGGAGTGTATATTTGAAACACTGTTCTTAAATTGTGGGGGGGTCTGAAAGCTTGATCTAGACAGGGATTGGAAAACCCCTGTAAAGGACCAGATAATAAATCATTTTGGTTTTGCAGGCTGTATAGTCTGTCACAACTCTGGCGTTATAGCCCCAAAACAGCCATAGATAGTATGTACATGAATGGGTGTGGCCGTGTGCCAGTGAGACTTTAATTACAAAAGCAGCCAGCCAGCACATTTTTTCAGTGGGCCATAGTTTGCCAACCCCTGGTCTAGGAGTTTGGTCTTCCTTCTGTTGAACCCTGAGGATGTTGCTGGTGTGAATTTCAGTTCCCAATTTAGATACCTAGGAGATGTAACTATTTTTTAGTAACAATTTCATGGCTAGTTCAAACCCCCATTGTGGGGGTGGTGGAAGCTTCATCACAGCCGATTTGGGGTGCTCTTCTCCTTGGTGGGATGCTTTCTCTGGGTGCCCTAGTGCTGCGTCTTAGTTTTCTGGGGCTTAGATGGTACCTACGATGAGGGTGGAGTGGGGAGAAGGGGAGGATAAGTTGCCCAGTCGTTGTCTCTCCATGATGGTCCCAGTGAAGCGTTCCTCATCACTATAATTCTTGCTTATGGGCTGCTGTGGGGTGAATTGTGTCCTCCAAAAAGATGTTCGAGTCCTAACCCCCAGTACCTCGGAACATGACCTTATTAGGGTCACTGCAGATGTAACTGGCTAAGACAAGGTCATCCTGCAGTAGGTGGGCCCTGGCCCCATATAACTGGTGTCCTTTTAAGAAGGGGAGGAGAGACACAGAGACGGGAGGAAACCAGGAGATAGTCAGGCGGAGACTGAAGTGCTGTAGCTACAAGTCAAGGAACGCCGTGGCGGACTGCAGGCAAACCACCAGAACCCGGGACTCTCCCCTGCAGGTCGTAGAGGGAGCGTGCTGCGCCAACATCTTGACTTCAGACTTCCGGCCACCAGAACTGGGAGGGAATAAAATTTGTTGTTTTAAGTCACCCAGTTTGTGGTGCTTTGTTATGGCAGCCCTCGGACACTGACACATTGGCCAACGCCAGTCACTGCTAGATCCATTCTTGTTCCGGCCTCTTCGGACCCACCGGCTCTCTGGACCACGTCCCTTGTCCCAAATCCATCTCCTTCTTCCAAAGTAGTAGAATGGTAGTCAGGAACATGGCGGCCCAGCTAGACATTTCCCAGCCTCCCTTGCAGTTAGGTGGGGTCATGTGACTGAGTTCTCACCAATGGGGCATGACAGGAAGTGACATGTTCCACTTCCTGGTTTGGCTCTTATGACATCACACATGTTTCCTGCATACTGTCTTTCCCCTCCCTGCTGGCTGGAACTGAGATGTGGAGGTGACCTGTTGACCAGGAGGACAAAGCAATACTACAGGACAGTGGGCCCTAAATGTGGCTACACCTTAGAGTCTACTGGGGAACTTTAATAGAATGTACCCCTGCCCAGGCCCTGCCCCAGACCAACTGAGTCAGAATCTCTGAGGGTGGGGCCCAGGCATCAGTATATTTTTATAGCTTCCCAGGTGATTTCAACATGTGACCAAGTTGGGATCCGGTGCATTAAGAGACGGCCAAGCAAGAAAAGGAATCTGGGAACCTGAGTGACCTCCAGGGACCGCCTTGCCCACAGGGACCATTCGCATTGGGTGAGGGACTCTGGCTTCTGCAGAAAACATCACTCACATTTATAACATTAACTTTCAAAACCAGAGCAATTCTGATAAATTCAAAAGCTGCATGTTAGTTTATCTACCAGTGAGATGGGGAAGATTTCTGATGTACCAGGGTTTTATTTCAGGGGACTGGAAGAATTCTTAACTCTTCTCCCCACCATCCTATTCCTCTTGAAGCTCCTGGAATCCCTGATTCTGTGTCCTGCTGTCTCCGTTGCATTTTCAAACATGTCAACACTTTTCACTCCTTTGAATAACATTCACTGAGGGCTTAGTGTGTGCTGAGCACTCTCCACCTAATAGTGGATTTAATCTTCACGCAATGCAGTGAGGGAGCGTTGTTCTCACTACCTTTTACAGATGGGGAAACTTAGGCCCAGAGCCGCAACTCAGCCAAGTCCCACCTGGGGCGTGGTCTGTGCTTTCAATTAAGTTATGCTGTCCTCTACTCTTTGTGAATTTTATTAACACATCTTGTTAATAAAATGTCACATTTTATATAGTCAATATGCCCTCAGTAATGTGACAAGCCATACACACTAAATATGTAAACCAATGAATTTAAACTTGAAAGGACTAGATAGATAATTTTTAATTTTGCACCTTCATTTTAAAGGTGAGAAAACTGAGACAGCATTCATCCATTTGTAGTTCATTCAATAAATGCATATTTACTGGGTATCAATAAGGGCTCACCCTCATTGAGCACTAAGTACGTGTCTGAGCCCTTTGCAGGTATTAAGTCGTGAAAGCCTAAAACACTCTTACGAGGCCGGTACCGTTCCTTACCCCATTTTATGGATGGGGAACCGAGACACAGAAAAGAGAAGTTCACACTGCTTGTAGGTGGTGGAGAAATATTTCACACCCAGGAATCTGACACCACAGGCACAGCGCTAGATAAGTTTATAATAAAAAAGTCACTAAGGCCATGAGAAGTTGCTTTGACCAAAAGACAGAAGAAATAATCAATAATAGATTTAAACCCCTTTCCAAGGTCTTCAGATACTGGAAGTGTCAGGTACAGATAAAGAGCAGTCATAGGTGAAATAATTAAATCGAGGATGCAGTCACAAAGATGATCAAACAACAAGAAACTTTTGGGAACAAATAGAAAGACTTTTTTAATAGAACCTGTAAAAATGAAAATGTAATTGCTGAAATAAAGACTCAACTGATAAAAAGCAGATTAAACACAGCCGAAGAGGAAATAAGTGAACTGGAAGGCACAGTTGAAGAAATAACCTTGAGGGGCCACCCGGTGGTGCAGCGGTTTAGTCCGCGCTTGGCAGCCCGGGGTTCACGGGTTCGGATCCCGGGCGCCCGCCGATGCACTGCTCGTCAGCCATGCCGTGGCAGCATCCCATATAAAGTAGAGGAAGATGGGCACGGGTGTTAGCCCAGGGCCAGTCTTCCTCAGCAAAAAGAGGAGGACTGGCGACGGATGTTAGCTCAGGGCTGGTCTTCCTCACAAAAAAAAAAAAGAAAGAAAGAACCTTGAATGTAATAGAAAGAGATAAGAGATATAAAATAAGAGACACATCGCTTCTCAGCCTTTTGGCTAAGATCTACTGTAAAATAAAAGACAGTAAGAGAAATGAAGAATAAAATTATTAAACCCCAAGGTACACCTAATCAAAGACCCAGGAGGATCAAGTAGAGAAAATAGAGGGAAGGCAAAACCTAAAGAGATAAGAACTGCAAATTTTCAAAAACTTATGAAAAACATGCCTACTGATTCCAGAAGCGTGACATATCCCAAGCAGGATAAATAAAAATAAATATATGCCTCGGCACATCTTGGTGAAACAGTAAACATCAAAGACAGGGAGAAGATCTCTAAAGCAGCCAGAGAGAAAGTACACATCACCTACAAAGGAATGTTGATTTCAACACAGCACACTTTCCAACAGGGGGCTGCCACTGGGACTTTAACAGCAGCAGATCTGTTGTGAGCAGACTTTTTCCTGGAAAACTGGAAAACCTCCTCAGACTTCTGCAACATAATGAGGGAAACTTGTAGAGAGGAGATGGTGAGGTCCTGCGTGTGGAAAAGAATGACTTACTGAAATTCAGGTATTAATATTAATGTGGCCTCATTTGCATTCACAAGCTAGTTGGAACTGGACCTATTTGCTTCTAGAGTCTACTAACTGACCGATGAACTCTCATTTTTTAAACAAGCTTTGACTTAGGTTAAGAACCAAATCCGTGTCCCTGAGATACACTGTCATGCCCAGGTGGTAAGTGAATGTATTACTGAGCATACAAACAAGATATGGAAACAAAGAGACCCAAGAAAACAGTGGGGTTAATTCTCTCTCACCGAAGAATCCAGAAGTGGGCAGGTGGTCCAAGAGAGGCAAATAGCTCCACTGTACAAGGTCAGCTAGGGACCCAGTTTCTTCTATCTCATTGCTCCGCCATCCCTAGAGTATGTCTCCATCTGCGTGTCCATCCGAGCTGACCACCGTGTGCCCTGCCAACTCATGGGGATTCTATTACCAACAATATGAAGGACAGAGGATTCCTGGGGCAGAGGACAATGCCTGCCATGGAGGGCAGGGGGTAAGAAAAAGCACGCTGGGGGGATTGACAATGTTTTTACTAGTAGTTATAATAATACCAGCCAAAATTTACATAGGATATGCAAGTCACTCTTCCAATACTTTACTTGTATTAGTTTATTTAATCCTCAACTCTATGAGGTAGCTACTATTATTAATCCCATTTTATAAACGAGGAAAGACTAAGGAACGTGACCAGTGACACACAGCTAGTCAGTGGTACAGTTGAAGTCTTAAAACTCTAGCAGGAAGTCTTAAGAAAATCAATTTCCAGAAGGTTACTTTGCATTCACCAGCAAAGTAATTATTTGGGGGGGACGCAAAGGATATTCCTAGGACTGTGAACAAGAAAGCTAGGAAAGTAGCTGATTTCCAATTTAGTACAAAGAAGGCAAACTGTTATTGAACATAGGAAAAAAAAAACCCTATTCCTGGTTCATCTCTAAAAGCAAATGCTTTGAGAGAACATAATCCATTAGCCCCTGGGATGAAGTCAGAGCGATTTCAATCTCGGGGCTTAATCTTTCTGCCAAATATGGGCTCTGTTACTAACCCCCTTTGGCTAGAAATCTTCAGGATCCAGATTCCTCTCTGGTCCCTAACATACAGATGCTGAGAGCAAATATTTGTCCCCTGGGAGACTTGGCAGGGAAAAATCCGAGAATGGCTCTTCTACCACCACACTACTTTGGGAATTAAGATCATTAAAGGCTAATAGCAGCTGTTAGGTACTTAGCAGATGTAGCTAATCAGCCTCCCACACACGGGGGACTATTCTAAATACACCGCTGCTGCTGACTCCCGTGGTGACTGCAGTACCATCCATCTCCCTCCTGACCAGGTAATTAGGAAGAACCGAATAATCATGTGGCCAAACAGCAGAGGCAGCAACATATCACAACCGTGATGTATCCTGTGTGTGGCAGGATCAGAGGCTGAAAGTGCTTAAGGCTGAGAAATATCACAGTAAAAGTGAGGCATCACAGAGGCTGACATTCATCGAGCCACCTGTGGGAAGGTGTAGTGGAGACTTCGAGGGTGGGCGCAGGGACGCCCAGCTGGAGACATTTCCCAGCCTCTCTGGGGACCAGATGTAGCCAGATGGGTAAGGTCTTGCTGACGAAATGTGAGCCAGAGTGATGAGCTGTATGCCCGAGAACTGGAATGTAGATGTGCCCGCGACCCAGTCTCAGTCCATCAGATGAGGACAATGCCCTAAGGAAGGACCGAGCAACCAGACGAGAAGGGGCAGGATCCCTGAGTGACGGCATGGGGAACAGCTCTGCCCCGCCGACCCGGACGGCTCACGGAAGACTGTTCTGTGAAAGAGAACCAATCGCCTGTGCTCCATAAGCCACTGTGTTTGGGGGTCCTCTTTGTTACAGCATCTTAACATTTACCCCAACTATTGCAACAGGCTGCTTCATTTAATGCTCACATCAACCCAGTGCGTTTGCCACTATTATCAATTCCATTTTGCAAATGAGGAAACAGATTCAGAGAAGGTTAAATAATTTTCCTGAGATCCTAAAATCAACAAGTGGTGCAAACAGATTGGGAAGCCGGGTCCATCGTGCTCCAAAGCCCATGCGGAAGGTTCTGATTCAGTAGGTCCAGGCCAGAGGCTGAGATTCTGAACTTCTAGAAAGTTCCCAGGTGATGCTGATGCTGCTAAGCCGTGGATCACAATTTGCAGAGCAAGGGTTTCAACCGCTCCACTCCCTGCCTCCCCTGCGAGTTAGGAACTAAAGTGTCCAGAGTCCCAAATTCTAGTCTCAGGTCTCTAAATGACAGCGAATAGCTTCCTAAAAAAATGTTTCCCTTCTGTGCTGTTCCCCTCTCCTGGAAACTAGTTGGATTCAAATATGCAGGTTTTTTTAATAGGCAAATTCTCTTTCAAGCATTAGATATCTCCCCAGGAAGGTGTCACGCTTCCAAAGAGCAGTCACCATGAAATTGTGAAATATAATGCCACTTCGCGGGGATCTTGTGGCAGCCGTCTCATCCTCTGTCTTTTCTTACTCTACCTCTCTAACCCAAAATAACATCCACTGAAGCTGTTTGGGGAAAGTGACACAAGTCATTCTGTGCTCATTTCAACAGGAAACATTGACTACGTGAAGGTAGAAACACTCAGCCCGGAGGGACATTATAATCAACAGCAGAAACCATTTCAGCATCCAAAACACTTGGGAGATGTGGGAGATGTATCCCTGTTGCAAACCCAACTCCGGCCTGAGAAATCAGCACATTCCAAAAGTGAGCCAAACTCAGTTCACAAAAGAGAAATACAAACGGCCAGTAAGTGTCAGAAGAACGTTCACCATTGCTGGTAAATAAATGAAGTTTAAACAAGGTACCATTCTTCACCTGAAAAACACGCGAAAACTAAAAAGGAAGATGAACACTCAGTGCTGTTGTTGGTGAGAAGAAATGAGCAATCTAAGGGACCACGAGGGAGAGTGCGTTCTGGGAACCAGGTGGTCGTACGTTACAGGATCCCGATTCAAAACAGCTTAATCGAAAAGGGAAGTGGCAGGGGAATCCATTGGTGACCCTGGGAAGTCCAAGGATGAATCTGGCTCCAAGCATGGTTGGATCCGGGGCCGCCAAAGATGTCATTGGAACTCACGCTGTCTCTCAGATCTGCTGCCCCTTGGGTGAGGGCAGTGTAACCTCCCCCCATAACCCAACCATGACAGCTATGGCAGGTGGGACAGCATTTCTAGAAACGCAATCCATCCCTTTGCATGAGACTGCACAGTGCCCTCCCACCGTGGGTGGGGCATATTTTCCCACCACACTGACATTGGGTTTAATCACATGACTGGCTTTGGCCAATGGGATGTGAACAAAGGATTTAAAGGTGCCTGCGTGACTGACTTTGGCTCTTGCACTCCATTATTTTGTTAAGAGAAGAACATGCCCTAGGGAGCAGCTTCCCCTTTAGCTTGGGCCACAGAATTAACAAACATGGAGCAGAGTAAACCCAACCCTCAATTTGGCACCCATGAAGCCCAACCAATCCACGACCTGAAGCAGAATCACCCAGCCTGTTCAAGCCTTTTGCCCACTTTGTTATTCAGTCATCATCCTTATTGATTTGTGGGAGTTCTTTATATATTCTGAATATGAGTCCTTTGAGACTGTATGTAATGCAAATATCTTCTCCCAGGCGTGGCTTGATTTGCACTCTCTCAGTGAGGTCTTTTGATGAAGAAAATGTCTTAATCTTGATGAAGTCTAGTTTGTCAATATTTTCTTTTATGGTTAGTGCTTTTGAGGGTCTAATTCAGCTTCTCATTCAAGCCAAATGATATGCCTTCTCGTTGAAATTCACAAAAGTACATTCAAGTTTTAGTTTTGTTTTATTAGCAAAATTTCAAAAACTTTGGGAGCACTTGTTAATTTTTGCCTGAAAAATGAGGGAGAGAGACATTTTTCTGTTATTATTTTCTATAATGAAAGGCAATATGAGTCTACAAGTCATAGTGATGTTGCCATCCTAAAAGATTTTCAAAGGTAATTTGGGCCACATGAAGTTTTTGCTATTTTCGCTGCCGTCAGAACCTAACCCCTGTGTAAGGTGCAATTCCACTGTAAGAGCAAACTCTCCTTCCCCATATAGCCCACGTGCTCTCCCACATTTCCCAATAGCCCTTGCATTTTGATTAGAGTCACATGACTCATTTCAACCAATGAACTGTGAGCAGAAATGCCTGCCGTTTCCAGACTGAAGCAGTTAAGAACTGGTGTTTTCCTCTGCCTCGGAAACCATGTGTCCCATTTTGTGCAGCTACAAGAAAGAAGAGGGCAGCCCAGCCTACCTCAGACTGCACGAGAGTGAGAAATCAGCCTTTGTTGTGTAAGCCACTGAGATTTCAGGGCTTGCCTATTGTAGCTGCTGAGTGCTTAATCTAACTAATACCCAAGGAAAATCAGAACTCCCATTAATAGAAACTAGCAAACTCTGCAAGCTGAATTCATGTCCCAGCAGTTTCTGTGTCCTCAACTCAAAACTGAGGTCACCTTTGGCAAGTTTCTGCATCACTGATTTCTTAGGTCAGATTTTCCCAGAAGCAGAGCCTGAGACAAGGATTCAGGTGCAAATGATTTATTAAGAAGCACTCCCAGGATAACCATTAAGGGAGCGGGGGAGCAGGACAGGGAAAGGGAAGAAGCCACACAAGAACGCAATGTCAGGTGAAATCCTGAACTCAGCCGGATCAGCAGGCAGTTCTGGGGCATAAATTATACCCCAGGCAAAGGAGCCTGGGCTTCTGGATTCTCTATTCATCTGCTAGAGCTGCTGCAACAAAGTACACAGACTGGGCAGCTTAAATAACAGAAATACCTTTTCTCAGAGTCCAAGCTCGAGGTGCCAACAGGGCAGATGGCTCACGAGGGCTCTTCGCTTGGGTTGCAGACGGCCACCATCTCACTCTGTGCTCACATGGTCTTTCCTCTGTGTGCGTGGATAGAGAGCAAGCTTTCTGGGTCTCGTCCTCTTCTTATAAGGACACTAATTCCATCTGATCAGAGCCCCACCTTTAATGCCTCATCTGACCTTAATTACCTCGTAAAGACCGCATCTCCAAATACAGTCACACTGGGGGGTTGGGTCTCCAACATATCAATTGGGGGCAGGGGCACAAATATTCTGTCCATAACATGCTCCTAAACCCGTCAGCGATCGGCCGCGTAGGGTGGGGGAGTGAGGTCGACTCCCAGGCACTTGTGGCGCTCCGCGTGAGCCAGGTGGCTCCAGTGCACGTGAGCCGCCCTCTGCAGGTCACAGGCATCAGCAGCAGGTGAGCTTGAAGAAGCCGAGGGATGGGCACAGAGAGCTGGGGTCTACATCTGGGTGGCAACACCACTTCCTGCTACTCAGGTGCTACATCGACGAGAAACGGCTTATAAATCTGTCTTAAAGGGGGAAGTAAATTTTAATTGCATATGTGCAGATTTCTGTCACTCCACACCAGGCTGCAGCAATCTTCTGCTAAAACTGAAAATTTCCAGAGTTAGTCTCCGATCTCCTGTCACAGCCTGGCAATTTAACAAAAGCGTTCCCAGATTTTTCACAAAATCCATAACAGTGACCACAGGACCTTGATTTCCCCCTCACTCGGATGGTCCCAAAGTACCGCCAAGTCCTGGCTGATCTCCCTGTCAGATTGCTCTGAGAGTGGGCAAAGAAACGAGAAACTTCCACCCAAAGCACAATCAAGCATTTGTCTTAAAAGCATTTGCCTTGAAAGCCAGCCAGCTTCTGTGCAACAAAAAAGAATCCATTTTCTGCTTCTATTTCCTGACCAACCCTGTGAAGAGGCAGTGATTCGGGACCTGGGCTGTGCGGAAGTCAGTGGCTGGCCCAGGAGCAATGAGATGCCCGTCAGCGGGCTGGCGGTCTCTGCCAGCGGAGTGAGCCCGCAGAGAGGCTGTGTCTCAGGAGGGCATGTGGCGCTCCGTCAGCCCCCAGAGCAGGTGCACTGCCAAACATTGCAGGGGCCCCTGAGCTGGAAGACCAGCAGTTTTCTTCCAGCTGAAGTGCTGTTTGGCAGAGGAAATTGTTCAGAACTTTTACAGATATTGACAGGCTTGTCATTTCCAAAGTGGGGTCACAAAATGGAAATTCTCCTTGGATGGTGCCAGTGGGCACACAAGGGGTGTGTATTTGCTCTTTGAGCTCAGAAACGTCTGCGGTTCCATCAGTTTGCACGCTGAAGGGAGATGGGGAGCTGCCAATTCCTCCCCAACCCACTTCAAAACATTAAAAGAACTGTTAGCAATTCTGGGTTGATGGCAAACACAATTCTTTGGTTTCCTTAGCCTGCTTCAAATCACAAATCAACTCCATCATTTCTAGGACACATAGCTCTGCTGGGGCCCCTATTCAATGTGCTCTACACATGGCAAGACAAATTCCTGTGTTGGAGCACTGCCAACTCTTTGTGAGATTTCCATCTTTCTAAATTGTGCTTTCTTCACACACGCTCACACACACATAACCAAGCTCAAGACAGAAAGACTTGACATACTCAGTCTACATTGAGAGTGTCTTAATTTGAATTCCCCCAGAAGCTAACCCTGAGACAAGGCTTTGAGGATAAGTCAACTACTTAGGAAGTAGCCCCAGCAAGCACCCATAGAAAACAGGGATGTGAGACAGGGAAGAGAAGGCAGCCGGGAAAGGGTGCATCGGCAAGACAGTTACTAGAGCTTCATCCCTCTGGGGCAGTCTGGGAGCCAGCAGAGAACACTCCCCTGAGCGTCATCCCACCTGAGGGGCCGGGGGGCTGGGGGATTGACCACTGACTGCTGTCAGTCATTAGAAGGCTTCTCGGGGGGACTTCGATTCCCCAGCACTTCTGGCTGCCCCAGGGGAGGCAAAACAGACTCTGGCTGTAAGAGAAGGCCCCGGGCAAAGAGAGGCAGGTCCTGGCAGCTGGAAAATGTCGAGGGAGGAGGGTAATGTGTGACCTCAAGCTTCCAGGGATGAGAATCTTGCCACATAATCAGCATTAACCTTTTGTGACTCATCAGTTGAATGATGAATGGAAAACCAAAAGGTACCATGGACTAGGCAGGGTTAAATTACAGGGGGAAAAATCTCTTCTTTTTTAAACTGTGGTACAAAATGCATAGCATAAGATTTACCATCTTAACCATTTTTAAGTGTCCAGTTCATTGGCATTAAGTGCACTCACATTGTTGGGCAGCCGTCACCATCCGTCTCCAGAACTCTTTTCATCTTGCAAAACTGAAACTCTGTCCCCATGAAACACTAACTCCCTGTCCGCCTCCCCCAGCCCCTGGCACCCACCTTTCTACTTTCCATCTCAATGAATTTGACTCCTCAAGGGACCTCATGTAAGTGAAATTATACAGCGTTTGTCCTCTTGTGACTGGCAAATTTCACTCGGCATAATGTCCTCAAGGCTTATCCACATTGTAACATGTGTCAGGGTTCCGTTGTGTGTGTATACCACAATTTGTTTATCCATTCTTCCATTGATGGGCACTTGGGTTGCTTCCACCTCTTAGCAATTGTGAATAATCCTGCTAGTATACATTTTTGTGAAAAAAAGAAAAAGGACCCCAGCTGCTGGGTTCTGACGTCCAGCTCTGCACAGGTGCCAAGGCCACGCTTCCCACGGGCCGTTCCCCACCAGCAACCGAGCAGGGCAGGGACACTGCAGCAAGCGAGGTCCTGGGGACTCAGGACTCCTCCGGCACAAGCAAATGAGCTCGATGGCCTGGCCAAATCTCTCAGAGCTGTCCTGCCGTCTAAGCTGTGTCTGAGATAGGTAGTCAGGTAGACGTGAGCGGGGATCATAGCTGGAGACCTTGCTGCATCAGTGAAGCGTCTTGCTGGCTTCCTACACGACGCAGATAAAGGGGAACTAAGACCCGCCTGACGCCACCACCAGAGTCTGAAGCCATCAACCATGACGGTAAAACCATTTGACAAACACCCCACTGACTTCCTATCCTTCTGTCATCTGAAGAACACTGGGGTTGCAGGGCTTGTCTGTTACAGCAGCCGTGGTTCCCTCAGCTCACACAGGAGGAAGTCAGGAGGCCGCTCCCCACAACGTTAAGTTCAAAACCACAACTCCAGGGTCGTGCTTCAGAGATCAGGAAGCAGCCGCTACAGCTGCCCAAGCTTCTCCTGAAACTCGCAAAGCTGGACCCCGGAATTCTGCCAGGAAACCAAAAGGAAAAACCAAGGTCTTGCCAACCAGCCTCACCGGTACGAAACGCTAGAGCAGCAAAGAGTCAGCCTCCAATTCACCTTGCAAATCTAGTCTCCCAGCTGGCTGGACCTGAGTCCTCTCCAGCATTCTGGCTGCAAGGGATCCTCTGAAATGCTGTGTTTTGTGGTCCAGCCTCTGAACTACAAGAAGATATGTCAGAGGGAGATTGGGATGGACACTGCTTGCCAATCCACTCATACTGACCACGGGGTAAAAAGTTGAAGACACTTTCTATTCTTTAACATTTTTCAACTTGCACTGATTTTCATATAAACAAAAGCAGATAGCCCATAACCCTAATGACAGGTATCTTGGCCTGAGTCCCTCCAAGAGCAGATCTGGAGATAAATGTTTCAGTGCCAATACTTTATTAAGGGAGGAGCTCCCAGGGGGCAGAGGGAAGGAGTGGGGAAGCAAGACGCAGAAGGGAAGCCAATAAAAGGTATGATAATGAGCATTGTATTAGTTAGCTACTGCTGTGTAACAAATTACCCCAAAACTTGGCAACTTAAAACAACATAATTTATTATCTAACAATTTCTGAGGGTCACAATCCAGGAACGTCTTAGGAGGCAGGGACCATTGGGGGCCATCTCAGAGTCTGTCTGCCACAAGCACGTTCCCACTCTTCACAATGAGATTTCAATCCTGCTGGGGCCTCTGAGAGCCCGTGTAGCAGACCCCTCATAATTGTGCCACCAGGGAGTGAGGTGTGGCATATCTGTCCACCGAACCCTGCCCCACACTCTCTGAGGGCCACTCCGGAGGCATTTACTTTAGAGCACTTCCTGGCTTGCCCACTGTCTGAGTCCACTCAGGCTACTGTAAGGAATTACCCAGGCTGGGCAGCTGGAACATCAGACATTTCTCTCTCACAGATCTGGAGGCCGCAAGTCCAAGACCAGGTGCCAGCAGGGTCGGGTCCTGGTGAGGGCCGCCTTCCTGCCATGTCCCCACGTGGACTAACACAGTCAGAGAGCTGAAGGTGGCTGTTGGTATAAAAGGGACAGAGCTCCTGGGGTCTCTCACATAAAGGCACTGATCCCACTCAGGGGGCCCCACCCTCATGGCCTCACCACCTGGCAAAGGCCCCGCCTCCTAATACCCTCACATGGGGGGTTAGCATTTCAGCATATGAATGTGGGGGGACACACAAATGCAGTCGGTGACACCCACACAGGCTGAGGACCATGGCCCTAGTCCGTGTAGTGGGGTGAAGACTGTCCTCCCAAAAGATGTGTCCATGTCCCAACCCCCAGAACCTACGAATGGGACCTCATTCAGAAGAGTCCCTTCAGATGTAATTCAGGATCTTGAGGTGAGATCATCCTGGGTTTGGGTGGGCCCGGAGGCCAGTGATTGACGTCCTCCCAGGAGGAAGAGATAACACGGAGACGCGTGCAGAGGAGAGGCCGTGTGGCTGCAAAGGCAGAGATGGTAGCGACGCGGCGACAAGCCAAGAAACACCGAGGATTGTCGGCAGCACCAGGAGCCGGGAGAGGCCTGGGATGGACCCTCCAGAAGGAGCCAACCCTGCCCGCACCTTGGTTTCAGACTTCCGGCCTCCGGACTCACTCACTTCTGGCTCTGAAGCCGCCGTTTTGGCCATTGCTATGGCAGCCCCAGGAAACCGATGGGCAGTTGCTGGTGCAGAAGGGAGATGCTTACAGTGACTTGACGACAGTCCGAGGTGGCGGGGGCACCACAGCACCTGCTGCAGCACGATACCCCTTTTCTCTTCTGCTCTCTCTGGAAAATTGTTGTAAATGCAACGAGAAATCATGAAGGTGGCAGGGCCTCGTTTCCCCGGGGAGCTGACGTTGGCTCTATGTCTGGCACTAACCTCCCACCTCTGTTAGCACCCTGATCTCCCTTTTGGGGGTAAATTCCCCGCTGAGAGGAGTCTTAGCACAAGGGCTGCTCCAACACCAGCCTCCCCGCCCCCCCCGGGGCAGACGTGGGACCCCTGCTCGCCAACCCGGGGCTCATCACTGACTCCTGAGTGAGTGGCCCAGGTCATCTGGGAGTGTTTGAAGGACAGAGGCAGGGGTAGCACGTGGCCAGAACTGACTGCTGTGTGACCTTGGCTCTGAATCCCCTCGCTGGCCTCCGAGGAGGAAGGCTCACCTAACACAGACACGCTGATGATGAACCTCCTACGAGCTTTCTGCCCGGCGTGGAAGTGCGCAGGCGTCCTGTGATAATACACGGGTGACCGGGAGAAGGGACGCATGGGCCCTGCGGGAACGCCCCCTCCCACAGCATCAACTCTCGGCTGCGTAGACAGAAGAAAACTGTGAACAGGACTGTGCTCCAGCCCCGGGGAACCCCGCGAGGCCTGGCTCCTGTCTTGGGGGCTGCTGTCTCCAGGCGACTGGGAGATTTCGGGGAAACTTAAGACGCCGATATTGACACCACTTCTCGGCCCTTCCCTCTCAATGTGGATTCTGAATTCCTGGGTCTGGGGGCTTCTGCAATGGGATGCAACTGTCTTTGCTTGCTTTCCTCCAGAGGTAGAGGCTGACCCCAGGACGCGTGGGCAAGTCGTGTATTTGGGAAGCGACTCCAGGAGACACTAGTAAGGGATTGGGGATGTGAGACAGAAGAGGGAGGGCGCCCACACTGGAGCAGCTTACCCCGCGGGCATCTGGGACTCAGCCCCACCAGGGACGCTAGGGGACTGTGTAAGACAGACCCGTCAGAGTCATCCCGCCTGAGGACAGAGGGGTCTGGGGTACTGACCCAGGGGCTCCCCTCAGTCATTGGTTGAGGGCAGCTGACGGTGGCGAGGTGGGATGTAGCTGTTGGCTCCCGGACACTTCCCGCCTGCTGTGCCGCCTCAGGCAACTTTAGAGAAGGCCCTCGGGCATGAAGACGCAACACTGGCACGTGGGGGTGTCTACCAACGGTGATGGCCGTGCACCACTAGCATCAGCGATCCATGACCCTCGTGGAGCACACAGACCCCAGAGCTCCCTATTTCTAACCTCAGGATCTGGGAGTTGTGACCGGGCTGGGCTGAGCTGAAGTGCAGGGATGTCGGTGGGGAGGTCTCACCTCAGAGAGGACGTTGAGCGTGCCTATGACATGCAAGTTCCAATTTCTGACTTAATAGATGGGTGCATTGAGAGTTATTCGGGAAAAAGCAGAGGAATGAGTGAAATGCAAGAATTCATTCATTCGCTCATTCATTCATTCACTGCTGGGCCCTGTTCTGGGGACCGAGGATACAGGAAGGAACAAAGACAAACACCTGTGCCCTGGAAACGAACAGGACAAGCTTAGAACATCTACTTGTGTCAGAAAGCAAGGAAGGGACTTTTAAAGACGAAAGGGTTTTGTCAAAAGGACACATGAACTGGATCGAAGGGGTTTCCACTGGTCAACACCGGGATGACATTCTACTCTGATGGTCAGAGGCCCATGTCATAAAAACCTTGCTTGCAGATGTGCAATTTCTTACAGCTCCAGTCAGGGCAATGAAGTAAACAGACTGTCTGGAGGTTTCACATAATAAGAATAAATAGCCAGATGGTAGGGGTTTTTGAAAAGCAATACAGTGCACTATTTCCCCTGGGATAGTCACATTGAACCGTGGATTAATCAAAACATGGAGCACAGTGCCCTTTGTTACCAGCAAGCGTAATTTCTGATTGACTTATTCTCCTTTGGAATAGTAAGAGCTGACCATTTCTGGGTCCCTCCTAGGTACCAGGCACCGTTCTATGTGCTTCAGGTACCTTATCTCGCTTGATCTTAGCCACAACCCAGCAAGGCAGGTACTGATTACAAGCATTTCACAGAAGAGGCAATTGAGCATCTGGACCCTTTAAAGCAGATTTTAGTGGAGAAGGAGGAGGGAGGATGAAATATTTTAGTAGTAGTCATTTCCCTTTTCAGTATGTAAATAAGCCTATCAGGTAGAATTCAGTTCTGCTGCATAGATCAGAAAACTCAAATAACAGTGGCCTAAACAAGAGAGAAGAATATTTTTCTCTCATGTGAGTATACAGTGGTAGGCAGTTCACAGCTGGGAAGGCAGCTCCACAGTTATCAGGGACCTAAGGACCTTCTAACTCTCTGCTCTCTCATCCCTGGCCTCCATCCTCAAGTTTGTCTCATGGCCGCAAAATGGATGCTACAGCTCCGGCCATCATATCCACGTTCCGAGCAATATTAAGAGAAAAAGAGCTAGGCCACATCTCCCCGCCGAGTCATTGCCATTAAAGAGTTTACTAGACACTCCGCTCAATAACTTCCATTTATATTTCATTGGGCCACTGCTATCTGCACTAAAGGTTAGGAAATGTAGTTTCTTTTAGCTGAGCACATTGTCACCCCCAAAAAACACTGGGGGGGCGGTGTTTCTGTTAGAACAGAGGATGGATACTGAGGGTGCGATAAGCAAGCAGTCTCCGCACAATAAGCAGGCTGCATTTCCCTTCTGGTCTTTGCTTCTTGCACAGGAACTCTATCCCACACCCCTTGCCTTTACCCCCTACTGCACACAGCCTGTCTTCCAGCTGCCAGAACTGGGGGCTTTCGTTTGCTGCTGAATCCTGCTTTGTCACCCACGGCCATGGAACTCGTGCCCCGGGGAGCAGCCCTCCAGCAGCAGCTGATGGGAGTTGGTGGATAAATACCCCAGCTCTCCTGCTGTTCGGTGGGGACAGCTCTGGGGCGCGTGCCCCATGCTGTCCCCAGCAGGATCGAGCTTAAGTTTCTCCAGCAGGAAATTACTCAAAACACACCCTTCACTGTCTTCCTTCCCTTCCCCTCCCCCACACTGGAGTTTCGGGGAACAGAGGTCACCTCCCAAATACACTGTTTGACCTCAAATCCTTGTCTCAGAATCTGCTTTGGGAGGAACTCAAATTGAAAAAAAGAAAGAAAGAAACGTAAAAAGAAAAAGTTTCCACGATCCCGTCACATTAATATTGCAGCTTTTTTTCAGACAAACTTTCTTTCAGGTCGCTGCATTCAGTCTGCTGTGCTCTTCAGTGTTCTTTGCTTGTTTTTATGGTGGTGATGAAGATGTGGCTCTTGTGATTAAATCACCGCAGAGAAGGACAAGCCATAGAACCCAGCTGCCTACATTCTTAACCTTTCGATTTTGAAATAATTATAGATGCACAGGAAGTTGCAAAGAAATGTCCAGGGAGGTCCCGTGCGCCCTTCAGCCAGCCCCTCCCAAAGTTACCACCTTCATGACTATAACACACTATCAAAACCAGAAACTGACGTTGGTACAATTCACAGAGCCGATTCAGATTCCATCAGTTACACACGCCTTCGTGAATGTGTGTGCATGCCCACGTGTGCGTGCGTGTGTCTTGTGTGTGTCTGTGGCTCCATGCAATTTTATCATGCATAGCTTTGTGTAACCACCACCACAATTAAGAAATTTAACTGCACCATTGCTACAAGACTGTCTCTTGCTACTTTCAAGTCACTAATCTCTTCTCCGTTTCTGTAATTATGTTGTTTCGTGAATGTTACATAAATGGAGTCGCGTACTATGTATCCTTCCGAGATAGACTTTTCTCACTCTGCATAATTTCCTTGGCGTTCATCCAAGCTCTTGCATGCACCAATAGTTCATTCTCGTCTGTTGCTGAGTGGTATTCCATTGGTATGGATGTACCATAATTTGTTTATCCATCCCCCCATGAAGGACATCTGGGTAGTTTCCAGTCGTTGAATATCACAAATAAAGCTGCTATGAACATTCGTGTACAAGTTTCTGCCGGAAGATAAGTTTTCATTTCTCTTGGATATGTGCCCAAGAGTGTAATTGCTGGGCCGTAGGGTAAGCCCATTTTCAGTTTCAAAAGGAACTGCCAAACTATTTTCCAGAGTAGTCTTAACATTTTATGTTCCCACCAGCAATGTATGAGAGACCCCAATTCTCCACAGCCTCCGACCACCTACATTTGACTCCCGGTTCTGCAACTTCAGCTTGTGGATCCTGGGCAAGTTACTCTGCCTCTCTGAGCCTCGCTTTCCTCATACATAACATGCATATAATGATAACACCCACCTCACGGTATTCTGTTCTGGAAACGGATGGTGGTGATAGTTGCACAACATTGTGAAAGTATTTAATGCCACTGAACTGTACACTTAAAAATGGTTAAGATGGTAAATTTTAGGGCCGCCCGGTGGCGCAGCGGTTTAGTCCGCGCTTGGCAGCCCGGGGTTCGCCGGTTCGGATCCCGGGTGCCTGCCAACGCACTGCTTGTCAGCCATGCTGTGGCGGCGTCCCATATAAAGTGGAGGAAGATGGGCACGATGTTAGCCCAGGGCCAGTCTTCCTCAGCAAAAAAGGGGAGGATTGGCGACGGATGTTAGCTCAGGGCTGGTCTTCCCCACAAAAAAAAAAAAAAAAAGATGGTAAATTTTATGTGAGGTATCTTTTTCCACAATAAAAAGATGAATTCACTGTACATTGAGTATTCCATAAAATGAATTGTATCTGCAGAGGGACCCAGAGAAGAAGGTGGATGGGAATATTTATTTTTCTAGCAAAGAATCCCATGTGCGGGGCCGGCCCGGTGGCGCAGCGGTTTAGTTCACACTTGGCAGCCCAGGGTTCGTGGGTTCGGATCCCGGGCGCCTGCAGACGCACTGCCTGTCAGCCATGCCGAGGCGGCGTCCCATATAAAGTGGAGGAAGATGAGCACGATGTTAGCCCAGGGCCAGTCTTCCTCAGCAAAAAGGGGAGGATTGACAACAGATGTTAGCTCAGGGCTAGTCTTCCTCACCACAAAAAAAAAAAAAAAGAATCCCATGTGCTAGAAAATAAAATGCACAGATCCTGGAGCCAAACTCCCTGGGCTCAAATCCCAGCTATCTCCCCACTAGATGGCTGACCTTGGGCAAGTCCTGTGGCTCTCAGAGCCTCTGTCCCCAGTCTACAAAATGGGCACTTCTAGGCCCCCTTGGGGTTGGGGCCATGTGACCTGTCCTGACCAGTGAGGTGGGAGGGGAAGTACCCTGAGTCCCTTCCAGGTGGAAGCATTTACACACCAACCCGAGACCCTCAGATTGCTCTTCCTGCCACGCTTATCCTGCTTTTGGACTTCGACAGCGGAATTGTGTTGTTGCAGCAGAGACCATATGGCCTGCAGGCCAAAAATATTTACTATCTGGCTCTTTACAGAAAACTCTTGCCAATCCTCGTTCAAACCACCAGGATTTGGGAGTTGTTGCTGCAGTATAATCTAGAACATTCTGATTGTTGAACTGTTCAAAGCCTGGTTCTCATCTTGGAAGGTTCGGGCCACCTAAAATTGCTAGCGTAGTGGATTAAAGAGACCACAGGGTTTTTTTCCACTCCTCCCAACAAGAAGTGGCCAACGGAATGTGGCATGCACGACATCCTGGAACTTGTAAGCCCAGGTCATAAGAGCATTGACAGCTTCCACCTTCTCTCTCTCTGAAGCCAGCGCACGCTGTGTGGACGCTCAGGCCAGACTGCTGAGTGAGGAGAGGCCACGTGGAGAGAGGCCCTCGGGGCCCTGCCCCCCCCGAATGCAGCCACATAGGGCCCTCAGCCTGCACCACATGGAGCCAAAGAACCACCCGGCTGAGCCCAGTCAACCACAGAATCGTGAGAAATCATCATCATCACTGCTCTAAGCCACTAAGTTGGAGGGTAGTTTGTTACTCAGCAACAGATAAATGAAATGGGTAGAGTGGATGAGAAATAAACATTTACTGTTTTAAAGCCCCTAAAATTTAGCCTATCCAGACCAACCTGCCCTCACTGTGTTCACCCTCTGCTCTAAGCTGGGGGTTCAAATATCTGAGCAGGACATCACCCTTAACCATATGTGGCTCACTTGGTCCTGGGGGAGATGCATGGTTCACCCACTCTGTACAGTCAAGAGCAGTGGCATATATTGGGCATCTACCCAGTGGACATGAAATCAACCATCACAAGAGGCGTATGCACCCCTATGTTCATTGCAGCATTATTCACTACAGCCAAGAAGTGGAAGCAACCCAAGTGTCCCTTGACTGATGATTGGTTAAAGAAGATGTGGTATATACATACAATGGAACACTACTCAGCCATAAGAAAAGACACAATTGTCCCATTTGCAACAACATGGATGGACCTAGAGGGTATTATGTTAAGTGAAATAAGCCAGAGAGAGAAGGACAGACACTGCATGAACTCACTCATATGTGGAATATAAACTAACACACAGATGGAGAGAACTGTTTGGTGGTTACCAGTGGGGTGGAGGGTGGGGGGTGGGCACAAGGGGTGAAGGGATGCATCCACATGGTGACGGGCAAATAATAATGTACAATTAAAACCCCACAATGTTAAAAACTATTAAGACATCAATAAAAATGAAAAAAAAAAAGCAGTGGCATATCCAGAAGTCGGCTTCAAAAGGGAAGAGTGTTCCGATCCCTCTGTGACCCTGGGGATATCCTAACACAATTCTCTTGCCATGTTCAAGGTGCCGAAAGGCAAGTCTCTTTCTCTCTTTTCTCTAACGGAAATACTAAGCAGTGTCTGGTGCTCACCCATATGCTCTCCTGTGTGTCCCAGACTCCCTTGCAGTTGGGACAGGCCCATGTCACTCGTTCTAGCCAGTGAACCGTCACTACTGGGCTGAGACGGTTAAGAGCTGGTGCGCCCCCCGTCCTTCTCCCCCCCCCCACCGGGTGGCTCTGGAAGCCACGTGAGGGGCGGCGCTGGTGCGTCGGGGCGAGCCCTGCTAGCCAGCTCTGCAGGAATCGGGAACTAGAGCTGGCCGGAGCCACTAAGGTTTCCAGTTTGTTTTGTTATTGCCTCTGAACGGAGCCTTATGCAGACGAGTCAGCATAATTTCTGGACGAGGGAAGAATTCTCAGGGAAATTCTGCAGGCATTACGTGCCATTTTCCCCAGCTACAGTTTGCAGACTTCATTTTCTGAGAAGAACTCACAGAACTTAGTGAAGAACTAAGACGAATAGGCAGCGTTTGCTGATCCCATTTGTCTTCATGAGAGAGGAAAAACCATTTACGAGGCAGTGAATGTCAAGGGCTCTCTGTAGAGGGGATTAGCCAAGAGCCTCCAATAGGAGCGATGCACGTAAGTCACTTCTCCAGTCTGGGCCTCAGTTTCCCCACTTGCATGGGGGAAAAGTCTGGATGAAAAAGTCTCTGCAATCCATTCTCTGGTCAAAATTTTTTCCTTGATTTTAATTTCAGTGTGGATAATCCGGGGAAAGGGTGCAGAGAGGAAATTTGGAAATAATTCCCTCCATGCAGCAACATCCGGAGATCACACAAAGGTTACAGTGAGAATGGGAGCGAGGATTCCAAACCTTCTCCACTCCTGGGGAACCTGCCCTCCTAAATTTAAACTTGGCAGAGATTTCGGCAACTCCCTCAGCGCCACTTTCTGCCGACAAACTCTCCGAAATGAACAAATGGCCTGGTGCTTGTGTTTGGGCTGTCCTGGGCACCGAACAACTCTCCGTGCTCATCACTGATTATAAAAAAGTTTACTTCCAGTCTTCCCTCTCCTCTCTGCTGTGGAGCTGTGTCCTCAGTTTGAAAGGTCACGTTCATCGAGTTAGAAGAGGAGAGGTCGGCAGGCAGTCATTTCATGTAAATGCCTGAATGCCTGGGGCAAGAAGAGGAGAAAAAAAGTTTTGCAAAAGAAAAATAATTATAATAGTTCAGGCACTGTCCTGGAGGCGCACATATATTAAATTTAGCAACGTTGGATTTTAACTACCTGATTTTCTCTGCGGTGCCCAAACCATTCCAATAAATTTGTCACGCATAAAAATGCAGCCAGCGTACTAAAATGTAAAATGTGGAAAGCGGTGATCTAAAAGAACACAGACGTTGCTAACGGGCTGGTGTGCGCCTCCCTGTCTCCCACGTGGACGTGCATCTTTTCCGCCCGCGTCCCTCACCCCCCGCAGGCTGTTCCCCCTGCAGCCGTCAGAGGGCGCCAGGGAGCGCCCGAGTCAGGTCGCCTCCCTCCCCGGCCCAGAACTTCCCGCAGCTCCCACGTCTCCGGGGGTAAAAGCGAAGGGAAGGGAAGGGACGCAGCCCACAAGGCCCTGCACCATCTCCCCCCCTTCCCCCGGCCCTCGCCTCCTCCCGCTCTCCCCCTCACTCCCTCCCTCCACGCTGGCCTCCTGCTGTTGCTCAAACATACCAGGCAGGGTCCCACCTCAGGGCCTTTGCACTTGCTGTTCCCGCTGCCCAGAAAGCTCTTCCACCCAGCTTCCTCCTTCACGTGCATCAAGTTTGCTCAGTCCTCACATTCTCGATGAAGCCCACCCCTCACCACCCTATTTGAAACTGTAGCCCACTTCACCCCTTCCATCCTCTTGCCCTGTTCTGTGCCATGTTTCCATAGCACTTACTGTCATTTAACATACGTATGATTCATATTTACTGTCCGTCCTCCCGTCGCTTGAACTGAAGCCCCACGAGGACAGGAACTGTGTTTATTTGCTGCTGTGTCTCAGGCACCTAGTGCGTAGTAGGTACACAATACAGATTAGCTGAAGGGATGGATGAAGGAGCAGACCAATGGAGACTCGCTTTGGAATAGCTAACTTTGGAATCCCTCAAAGTTGGCTTTTTTTGAACGGGTTTTCATTTCCTTCTTCCTCTCTGTTGCATCTGCTTGAGTTCAAGTCCCATTCCTCAGTCCTCTAGAGTTCTCTCTGTCCACAGACCCCAACCTTCCGTATTGTCACTAAACCTGAATCTCAAGGGATCGTACCAACACCCGGGCGTTCTGGGGGCGGGGCAGCTCTGCAGGGCTCGTGCAAGCGGAGAGCAGGGTTTCTCCAGTCGGGTCCACACGGTTCTCTGCCGTGGAGCCCCGCTGTGCCGTAGGACGCTCACAGCATCCCTGGCCTCCACCCACCAGATGGCAGTAGTGCTCTCCTGCCCCCATTCGTGACTATGAAAAATGTCTCCAGACGTTACCAAACGCCCCCACGGGGAAAGGCCACCCCAGGTTGAATGTTCCTCAAAGAACACACATCCTGGTAAACTCCCCAGATGGGCTCTTCTGGCTCATTGTTAAACTAGCACTATCTTCTTTTTTACCCATTTTGGACAAAATCCAAGTGCACACTATAGCGAGAAAGCCCCCAGCCATGCCCAGAAGCTAGCACAGCATCACTCCCATGACATTCCTGCCAAAAATGCATAAATCAGGAAGAAACATCAGACAAACCCAAACCGAGGGACATTCTACAAAACACTCAGGCTGACTGGTTAAAAGAATCGAGTCTCGAAAGGTGATGAAAGACGGGGAGACCAGCCGGCCTGAACGAGCCTGAAGGGACCCAACGACTAAATGCAACACGTGACTCTGAATCGGACCATTTTGCCCTAAAGGACATTGTTGGGGGCATTGGTGAAGTGTGAATGGGCATTAGATGGTCAGACTGGAGCAAACTCGCTCTCCTCATTTTGACAGGTGTGCAGTGGTTCTGCAGGAGACCCTTCTTGGGCTTCACTCTTGGAAACACACTCTGAAGAATTAAGGAGTCACAGGCATTGTGTCTGCAACAAACTGGCCAACAGCTCAGCAATGTTGACCACTGGGGAATGAGGGTAAAGGGAGTGTTTGCTCTGTGGACTATTTCTGCAACCTTTAGATACATTGAAAACCATCTTTTTAAAAAGTTTTTACAAAATCACCCAGTCACTTGGCAAAATTTGAATATGGACTACATATTGGATAACAGAAATTACACCGATCTTAAATTTCTTGACATTGATCATTATATTGTAGCTACGTAAGAGAATGTCCGTGTCCATAGGAGATGCTCAGTGAAGTGTGTGGGAGCGAAAGGTCAGGATGTCTGTAACTACCTCTCAAGAGGTTCGGGAAAATAATAATAATACTAAATGTATATACACGTGTGTATACAGAGAGAGACAGACAACGACAGAGAGAGATGAACCAACATGGAAAGTGTTAACGGGAGAGTGTGGGTGAAGGATTTGTGGATGTTTGTTCTACTGTTCTTATAATTTTTCTATAGATTTGAACACTTTCCAAATAAAATGTTGGAAAAAGACATCAGGCGCCTATCGCCAGAATTTTGATTGTTTCAGGTTTGGGATCCGGGTTTCAGAATGTCCCCTAGTTAGAGCCTGACAGAGGAGGAAGACTTGAGACTCTCAGAAGACATTTGGTCAGCACTACGCGTTAGCCACGGACCATCTCCACTTCCATCTCCGCCAACAATCTTGTGTGGTCCAGACTCGAGGGTGTTTTCCTCTCCTGAAAGCAGGAACTCCTTCAACATTGGCATAAACCATTTCAGGGCCAGGGAACCTTACTTGGAATGTGAGTTGTTAGGAATATTTTGAAGCTGGTGAGAAAAAGATTGAAGTAAAACAAAGATGTCCATGCGGAAGCATCTGCAAGACAAACCAGGGCCCAGACAACACAGGACAAGTAGAGACTTGTCTGCCCTGCGGGAACAGACCGAGTGGAGGGAGGTGATGCTGCCAAAATCCTGAAATAGAGCTGTTCGGAATGCCCTTTCACAGCACGTCAGACAAATGCCAAGTGGGGATCACAACATCCCAGAGTGATTGAATGTCAGGCGGAGACTCTGAGAAACTGAGAGAGTGGAAGCTACACACGAAAACATACCCTTTTCATCTCTTTCCAAATCTGGGTCAAAATGCCCAGCTGTGGAACCAGGACACTTTCTCAGCTGTCTGGGAAGCAACACCACCTTATCCGAGTCTATCAGGGTGCCAAAATAGTCGGGCTTCCCATTAGTAATTGATCTGTTTGGTATCCATTCACAGAGCACTTATGTTCCGGGTGCCATGCTAAGCTTCAGAAAACACAGTGGGTTCTCCCAGTTCCTGCCCTTGGAGGCTTACAATCCAGTGAGGGAAAGAGAAGTAGTGACAAGTGTGGGAGATGGGGTTCTTGGTCCCACTTCTTCACCCCTCCTCCAGCCTGCACCCTGCACCCTGGGACCTTGCTGTCCCTCTCGCTAGAGGCAGAGTCCTGCCCCTTGTGTTTTAAAAGATAACATAATAGAAAGCTTGACGTATAGTAAAGCCAAAAGACAAGCAGGTGATTTCCATTGAAAAATAGTTTATTACTCAAAGTTCCCAAGAGGAGGGGGCATGCCACACAGGGCCACATGGGGCAGCACCAAGGTCAGCCAGGAGGCAGATGGAGGAGAAAAGTGTGGGCAGGAGCCTTTATTGTGGTTTCCATGGGAAAAAACAGATGAGGCAGGGTAAGCAGGCTTAAGATTGGCTGGTTTGAATAATTTCAACAGGCTATAGGGCAAAGGGACGACCCCTACCTGACTGACACCTGGCCCTGGGGTGTAGGGCAGATAGTGGCCCAGAGTGTGAGAACCCTGTACAAGAGGTGGCTGGAGTGTGAGCTCTGGACTGGTTGGTGTGCACATGAAAGACACATGCATGGACAAGTTGTCCACTATCTCCAGGAACTGGCTCCCCCTGGGAGGGGCAGTCCCTGCAGGGTCAGCAAAGCCCCAGATGTCAAAGCTTCAGGACACAGAAAATCAAAGACATAGTTAATACACCTCGACCTTGGGTCACAGGACCTGCTTTGGTCAATGGAATGTAGTGGAAGAACCACTGTGCCCTTTGCAAGCCTAGATGTTCCAAGACCTCACATGTTTCCACTTGCCCTCTTGCCTCTGTCTTCACCAGGAGGAGGCCTTCTCCCTGGGAATAGCTTCTCCTTTGGCTGAAGCCCCAGAACAAACACATGCAGAGCAGACCTGAACTCGACCTGCAGAGAGAAGCTCAAACATGAAACAATGCCACCCCGCTGATCCCTGCCTGCATCAGCCAAATCCCAGCCACCCTTGGACGTGTGACGAGAATAAATGATTGTTACTTGGAAGATTCACCAAAATAGCCCATATGCTATTAAAGTAAGTCTCAATAAATTTTGAAAGACTAAAATCATAGAGTGTGACCACAGTGGAATTCAACTAGAAATCAACAACAAAATGATAACTAGAAAATTCCCAATTATTTGGAAATTTAGCCACATATCTCTAAGTAACCTAATGGTCAGAGACAAAAAAATTACAATGGAAATTTGAAAATAGTTTAACTGAAAATGAAAATACAACATGTAAAAAGTTGTGGGATGCAGCTAAAGCAGTGATTAGAGGGAAATGCATAGCTTTGAATGCCTATATTTAAAAGAAAAACGTTTAAGATACTGTTGTTTCAAGACACTGAGTTTTAGGGGTTCTTTTCTTATGCAGCAATAGCTGACTGCTGCAATAACTAACAATTACTTTGTATTCATTATGTGCCATGCACAGTTCTAAATATCTTATAAATGTTACATATATATAAATAACATATATATAAATTCATTGAAACCTTATAATAATATACTATTATTTTCTCCTTTTTTAGACCCATGTAAACACAGCCACAGAAGTTACGTGAATAGCTAATAAAGAGCAAAGCCAGGATTCTACTTCAGTCTAGGTTCTTGGCCAATGTGCTATACTGCCCCTAGAGGAGCAAGCTAATAATTACAATTTGTGATAAGTGACTAACTAATTCACAGAAGCTGGGGCACCTAACTCAGAGGATAAGAAAACACTTCTGGAAAGAAGAGATGCTTGGACTGAGTCTTGAGCATGAAAGAGATTACCTAGATGGTTAGCAGAAAGTCAGGGCTGATAAATAGGTTGTGCAAAGGCCCAGGGGCATGAAGGACATGGCACAGAGTTCGGGTGGCTGGTCCATAGGGTGAGCACAAGTGACAGCAGGAAGTGAAGTTGAAGAGCTAGTCCAGACCTGTTCAAGAAAGGTCTTGCTAAGGCATTTAAGTTGAAGTTTTATCCCAACGTCTTTGGGGATTCAAGCCTGGTTAAGTAGGGAGGTGACGATCAGATTTGCACCTCAGAAAGATCAATCTGCAGTGTGCAGGGGATTGGAGGGGAGCCAGGACCAACAAATCCAGTTAGGAGGCCATTGGAGTCTTGACCAAACTTTCGATAGGCTCCTCTGAGCCCCCGTCCTCAGCCTGCCTAAGCCGGTCTCAGGAAAGAATCCTACTAAGCCATTCCCCCACCCTCCATATCTGGTTGCCTCAGCCTGCCTGCAGCAAGAATCCTGTTAAATCGTTTTAGCAAGAGTCCCCCTACCCACCACGTCTCCACCTAGTAATTTCCCACCCGCTGACTCTCTCCCCGTGCTCATTGGCTATAAATCCCCAGCAGCCTTTGCTGCATTTGGAATTGAGCTCAGGTCCACACTGAAGTCTCTGTTTCCCTATGGCAATAGCACTAAATAAAGTCTGTCTTTCCGGCAGTTACCTAGTGTCTGGCTCTGTCTCTCTTTGCCGGCATCCAGATGAATTACAAAGACCCGAACTAAGACATCAGCAGCGAGGATCCATCCACTCCTCAGGCATTCATTTAGCACCTACTGCATGCCAGCCTTTGCACTAGGCCTTGGGGAGACAGCAATGACCAAAACAGGCAAAAATCCTGCCCTCATGGAGCTAACGTTCTAATGAGTCAAATGCGAGAGTAAAGGAGGGGCAGAATCTGCAGTGACGAGTGTGAGGTTAACTGTGAGAGACGGGAAGGGCGGCAATAGTGTCTAGAAGGACATTCCATCTTTGGTGGGTCAGCAGGCAGATGCAGAAGGGAGGGCTGGAGTAAGCAGGTTTGGTGGAAGAAATGGCAGAGTCAGCTTTGGGCGTGATGAAGGTCAAAGCTCGTGGATATCCAAGCAGAGACGTCTCGTCTTCAGCAGGAGATATGAGTCTGGAACTTGAAGGAGAGGTGGGGGCTGCAGGTGAGGAAGTGTGTTGTTTTTAGCTAAAGCATTCACGTGGGTGAGAAGAGTCGGCAAGAGGAGAGAGAAGAGAAATGAGGACAGAGACCCAGGGGGCCCATTTATGGACCAAAGGGCATAAGGACCAGGAGGGAGATTGAAAAGGAACGTCCAGAGAAGGGGATGGAGAGTAGGGTGCATTCGCTTCCTACGGCGGCCATGACAAAGTACAATAATCTGGGTGACTCAAGACAACACAATTTATTGTCGCGCAGTGATGGAGGCCAGGAGTCCACAATCCAGGTGTCTCACGGCTCGAATCCCTCCCGGGCACTTCCCAGCGGCTGCTGTTGCTGCAATCCATGGTGCTCCCCAGCTTGTGGCAGGAGCACTGCAGTTCCTGCCTCCTTCTTCACACGGCCGACTTCTGCTTGCGTGTCTGGTTCCCCACGTGGCCTTCGTGTAAGGACGGCAGATATTGGATTCAGGGCCCGTGTTGGTTAATTTACCTGGGAATGGAATTCCTTGTGCTGTTTTTGCAACTTCTTTGTAAGTCTGAGATTTCCAAATAAAATGTTTAAGAAAGTAAATAACCAAAACCCAGGCAGGACTTGTGAATAAATTCACACTCACGGAGCAAATTAGAAGGAAAAGGTAAATGAAAGAACTCCTCCTGAGGCAACTTCTAAACTCCGGATTAGGTGACAGATCTCCTGTGCGCCCCCCGCGGGCGTCACGCGCCAGAGTCAGAGGGCAGCTCTGAGTCCAACTGGATGGAACCGCGGGGGCGCCTGGCCTTTCCAGCACAGGAGCATCTGCCACCGAAATTCCAGGCAGCAGCGAGGTGAGCAGGCTGAAAGGACACAGCAGCAGCGTGCGGGTGAAAAGCTGGATGGAGCACGCAATTTCCAGCATGGCCTACTTACTCGGACTGTTTGGGGAACCTCCTGGGGCTGGAGACATCCTGGGTCTCGGTCCTGGTGGTTACTTGGGTTTAAACACGTGCAAAAATTCATCGGGCTGTATGCCTAAGATTTATGCATTTACAAAACTAAGTTTCAGCACCAGCAAACCTTTTCTACCCCTGCAACTTCCCCACCCCCAGCTGTTAACTGCCCCTCCTCAGTTTCCAAGGCTGTGCATCCACACTTTAAATTTGCCATAATTATACATAACAAGAGTTGGCAAAACGTTTTCCTTAAAGGGCCAGGTGGTAAATATTTTCAGCTCTTCCGGCCAGATGGTCTCTGGCACAATGACTCAACTCTGCCCTTATCACATGAAATTAACGGTAGACAATACTAAACAAATGCCCACGGCTGTGTTCCAATAAAACTTTATTTACAAACACAGGTGGGGGGCCATAGTTTGCGGCCTCTGATATAGACCACATTTTAATTGCTTCATCTGTTTCCTCTCTCAAGTGTAACTACCTTGAAGGCAAGGGCAAGCTTTTCCATCCCTGTGTCTTCACCATCTGGTCCAATGCCTGACACAAAATAAATGATTGCCCGTGAGCAAATCAATGAGTGATTTAATGGACTGTTTACTCAGCTCTCACCTAAATGAGAAGAGGGAGAAAGCAAAGTTGAGTAATATGAGGGCGTGGCAAAGGATGCAGCCCTGACTCCACCGTCGAACACCTTTCCAGCAGCCCCCGAACTCTAGGGGTTCTGCCCACTGCATTCAATACATGTTCACTGAGTACAGGGCTTTCTTTTGGGGTGATGAAAACGTTCTGGAACTAGATAGAGGTGACGGTTGCACAACACTGTGAATATGCCAAATGCCACTGAATTTTTAAATGATTAATTTTACACTTTGTGAACTTTGCTTCAATTTTGTGTGTGTGTGTGTGTGTGTGTGTGAGGAAGACCAGCTCTGAGCTAACATCGTTTCCAATCCTCCTCTTTTTGCTGAGGAAGACTGGCCCTGGGCTAACATCCGTGCCCATCTTCCTCTACTTTATATGGAACGCCGTCACAGCATGGCTCAACGAGTGGTGCATCGGCAGGCACCCGGGATCTGCACCTGTGAACCCCGGGCTGCTGAAGCAGAGAGCACGAACTTAACCACTATACCACCAGGCCAGCCCCGCTTCAATTTTTAAAAGCAAAAAAAAGTGACATGCGGGGCCAGTCTGGTGGCGTAGTGGTTAAGTTCTTCCCCTCTGCTTCAGTGCCCCAGGGTTCTCGGGTTCGGATCCCAGGCAAAGACCTACACACCACTCATCAAGCCCTGCTGTGGCGGTGACCCACATACAAAATAGAGGAAGACGGGCACAGATGTTAGCGCAGGGCCAGTCTTCCTAACCAAAAAAAGAGTGATATACAAATTTGAAAACTTACCTAAAAAGGAAAAACAAAGGCCCCCTCTGGCTGCTGTGTGGAGAGTAGTCTATACTTTGAGGCAGGGGCAGAAGCTGGAGACACCTACGTTCAAGAGCTTCCGTTATTTTACTTTAGTTAGTTTTACTGCTTCTGAAACACGGCAGTCCCCCCTCATCCACGGGGGATACAGTCCAAGACCCCCAGTGGATGCCTGAAACTTTGGATAGCACTGAACCCTACATATACTGTTTTTCCGATGCATAACAGACCTATGACAAAGTTTAATTTATAAATTAGGCACAGGAAGAGATTCACAACCACTTCTCTTTGGCATGTCCGAATCGCCAGCATCACTACTCCTGCACTTTGGGGCCTTTAACAAGTAAAATAAGGGTGACTTGAACACAAGCACTGCGATACCGCGACGGCTGAGCCGATAACCAAGACAGCAAAGTGACAGACGGCATGGTAGTCTATACGGTGTGGATCCCCTGGACAAGGGGGTGATTCCCGTCCTGGTCGGGATGGGGCAGGATGGTGCTAGATGACACGCTACTCAAATGACATGCACTTTAAAACTTATGAATTGTTTATTTCTGGAATTTTCCGTTTAATGTTTTCAGACCACAGTTGGCCACGGGTAACTGAAACCTCAGAAAGCAAAACTATGGATAAGCGGGGACTACGGTATTTCTTGAGGGACACAAAATGTTTGGTCTCAGTGCTGCTGGGACTTCTGAGCTTCCTGGGTCTTGGGAAATGCCTAGAAATACAGGTGCTGTCCCTGGCCCGCTGGTGGGATCCACAAGTTGATCGTCACAGACCCACACGGCCCCAGCGTTGGACTCTCGCAGCCGTGGCTAACACCCACGGAGCGCTTGCCACGTACCGAGCACCACATGAACCCGTTTCATCTTGACCAGACCCCTGTGAGCTGATGGTCTGCTTTAGCATCGTCTCTGCAGCAGGCCCTCTGGTGCCCGCGTTCCCCACCTCGACCCCCTCTGCTTTCAGCCTCTGGGGACAGTTCCTGCAAGCTCTGAGTCGCCTCCTGCTGACCGTGCCCCTTCTCAAGCCTGCACCGCACATCTTTACACTTTCTCCAGCCTTCTCCAACCCTGCAGGTTGCGGGAACCTGGGGTTAAAGACCCCTGCAACCAGGGTGCAGCTGTCACAGTTAACATAGACACATCACGTTATGTATTCTTTAGTAGGATATAGTCAAAAGGACTACTACAGACTGAATGTTTGTGTCCTAACTCCCGGTGTGCTGGTCCTAGGAGGGGGGTCCTTTGGGAGGTGACTAGGTCATGAGGGGGGAGCCTCCATAAATAGGATCAGTGCCCTTATAAAGGGACCCCAGAAAGCTCCCTCGCCCCTTCCTCCAGGTGAGCACACAGTGAGAAGACGGCTGTCTGTGAACCAGGAAACGGGCTCTCACCAGACTCTGAATCTGCCAGCACCTGATCTTGGACTTCCAGCCTCCAGAACTGTGAGAAATGACTGTGTTTCAGCTGCCCAGTCTGTGGTATTTTTGTTATTGCAGCCCCAACAGACTTAAGACAAGGACGCAGCATCACTTCCATGAATTCCTGCCAGAAATGCATAATCTGTATGCAAACACCTACACTGCACCTGCAATAGTCAAATTCATAGGGACAAAAAAGTACACAATGTTTGCCAGAGGCTGGGGGGGTAGCGTTTCATGGGGACAGAGTTTCGGTTTGGGAAGATGAGAAGGTTCTGGAAACGGATGGTGGCGACAGCTGCACAACAATGGGAATGTACTCCATGCCATGAACTGGACACTTAAAAATGGTTAAAATGGTAAATTTTATGTTATGTCTATTTCACCACAACTTTTTAAAAACTGATTTTCCAGGTATAGAACTATGGTCATATTTCTACAAGCAGTTGTAAAAAAAAAAAATGCACAATCTCAATCTAATTGTGAGAAAACATCAGGAGGGACATTCTACAAAATACCTGCCCAGTCCGCTTCAAAAATGTTAGGATTAAGCTGGCCCTGACGGCCTAGGGGTTAAAGTTCAGCGCTCTAACCGCTTCAGCAGCCCGGGCTCTGTTCCCAGGTGTGGAACCACACCACCCGTCTGTCAGCTGCCGTGCTGTGGCAGCTCACACAAAAGAACTAGAAGAACCTACAGCTAGGATACACAACCATGTACTGGGGGGCTTTGGGGAGAAAAAAGAAAGAGGAAGATTGGCAACAGATGTTAGCTCAGGGCAAATCCTTCCCTGCACAAAAAGACCTGTTAGGATCATGAAACACAAGGAAAGATTGAGGCACTGTCACAGCCTGGAAGAGATGGAGGGGACATTTCGTGACAACTAAGTGAAATGTGATATCCTGGATGGGCTCCTGGACCAGACAAAGGACACTTGTGGAAACCCGGGGAGATTTCTAAGATGGTCTGTAGTTTACTCGGTAGTGTTACACTAATGTTGATTTCTTAGTTTTGATCAATGTCCTCTGGTTGTATAGGATGCTAACATTTGGGGGAGCTGGGTTAAGGGCAGGCAAAAACTCTCTGTGTGATCCTTGCGACTTTTCTGTAAGTCTAAAATTATTTCAAAATAAGTTTAAAAAGAAAGAATCCAAGTTTCAACCCTCAGCCAACGGAGACCGTGACGCGGTGGATGACCCTTCCTGCCTCCAGCCCCACACGGACCCCGCTGACAGAAACCTTTCCCCTGCGGCCCACAGCAGTGACCCCAATAACACCTTCTCTTTGTTCTTCCTCCTTCTTGGTCATACTCTCCCAGCTCTCTCACTCCCGCCCCCTGGGGTCACCTCCCACAAGGACCCCTCGACCAAACTTTAGTCAGGCTTCTCTGAGCCCTCTTCCTGACTAGGCCTCAGCCTCGGCCTGCTGAGCCCAGTTTGGCAAGAGTATCCCCTCCCTTGATGCCTAACCAGGTTCCTCTCAGTCACTGTCCATCACCGGTTCCCCGCCCCCGCCCATTGGCTACAACTCCCAGCTGCCCCTGCAGCACTGGAAGTCGAGTTCCAGTCTCTTTCCTGCTGCAGTAGTCTTTAATAAAGTCTTCCTTGCTTGTTTAACACCGTCAGGTGCAATTTTTCTTCAATACCTTCCAAATAAACAATTTGAACCCAAGTCATTGTCTCAAGGGGATCCAAACTAAGACAATCCCCATTTAACAGATTAGCCAAATGAGGCACAGAGAAGTTAAAGAGCTCTCCCAAGGTCACACAGCCAGGACATGGTAGAGAAAAGGCTCTAACCAGATACCCCAGCACCAGAGCCTGCCCTCTTGTTGACTACACTATATCACCTCCAAGAGTGAAAGAATTTTCCACTTTTAATTTCATTAATTTAGACCCAGACTATGTCCCCATAATTCCTTAATACAAACCCAAACAACATTCTTCTGCCAACTTATCTGAATAACGTGTGTAGGACAGAGAAAAGTGACAGCTTGAAACTACTCTAATTTTACTTACAAATAATTGAGGTTGATTCATGCTGTTTTCTCCAAAACCTGCCCAAAAAAAACTGGTAATCTGGTTGGTGTTACAGGATGCCAACTTTGTCACAGACACCTCTGACAAGTTCTACAACTGTCCCTCGAAAGCAACACTGGAAAGCAGCCAGCCACAAAGCCAGAGAAGCAAGGGATATTCCAGTACAGGAGAAAGTTAACTTTCTAAAATAGACGGAATGAGCAAAAAAGGAAGAAGGAGGAAAGTGAAAGGGCAGCTTCTGGCAAAAAGAAACTTCAGTGTTCAATGTCATAAAGTTCATTAGCAGGGTAAAAAGAAAACAATGACAACTAAGCTGCTATTACAAAGACCCAAAAATGTAGCAGTTTAAAGAACATAAGAGTACGACTCTTTCTCAGGTAACTGTCCTCAGTCAAGTGGCCCAGCTGTGCAGGACAGCTTCTCTCTGTCTGATCATTGGAGACCCAGGTTCTTTCCATTTTCTTGCTCTGCTATTATATCCCTTCCTAGGGCTGCAGTAACAAAGCACCACAAACTTACTGGCTTAAAACATCAGGTATTTATTCTCTCACAGTTCTGGTGGCCAAGAGTCCAAAATCAAAGTGTCGACAGGGACCTGCTCCCTCCGAAGCCCCTAGTGAAGGGTCCTTCCTTGCCTCCTCCAGGTGTCAGCAGCCCTAGGCATTCCTTGACCTGTGGCTGCCTCAATTCAATCTCCACCTCCGTCTGCACAGGGCTGTCTTCCCTCTGTCTCTGTCTGTAGAGTCCTCTTCTTATAAGGACACCCATCGTACTGGATTAGAACCCCCTTTAGCGACCTCATCTTAAGTCGACGGCATCTGCAAAGACCCTATTTCCAAATGAGATCTCTCCTGAGATGTTTTCAATTGCAATACTTTTGACACCAAACGTGTGGGTTTTGCCACACCAACAACCAATTTTCCAACTCTCCGGACACCAACTGGGTGTCCAATGATTCAGTTCAATTCTGACACTAACTGCCTAGAGTTAGTGTCAGATCCCACAGGTTAAGGGTTCATTCCCACAAGACTGTCCCCCACTTCAAATGCCCACTGCAGGCCCCAGGCCTCCTGCACTTCTGATCGACTGTCTACAAAGTTGGGGTTCCCATGATCCCCTCCTCTGGTTCAATAATTTGCTAGAATGGCTCACAGAACTCAGAGGAAACAGTTTAGTTACTATCACTGGTTTATGACAAGAGATACTATAAGGGATACGAATGAATGCCCCGGGAAGAGGTGCACAGCGTGAGGTCAGGAAGGCCCCGAGGGGGGAGCTTCTGTCCCGTGGAGTTGGGGTGCACACCCTCCCGGCATGTGGATGTGGCCACCAGCCGGAAACTCTCCGTAGCCCATGGTTCAGAGGGCGTTACGGAGGTTTCACTACGCAGGCATAATTGATTCGCTCATTGGCGATTAACTCAATCTCCGCCCCAACCCCTCACCCAGAGGCCAGGAGCAGGGGCTGAGAGTTCCAAGCCTCTAATCATGCCTTCGTCTTTCTGGTGACCAGCCCCCACCCTGAAGCTGTCTGGGGACGCCCAGCACCAATCACCTCACTGGCATACCAAAGACATTCCTATTATTCTGGAGATTCCTAGGGTCTTAGAAGCTCTTATGTCAGGAACGAGAGACTAAGACCAAATATTAGAGCAAAAGATGCTCCTCTCATCTCTATCACTCAGGAAATTGCAAGGGTTTTAGGAGCTCTGTGCCAGGAACCCAGACAAAGACGAAATATACATTTGTTATTATGCCACAATGTCACAGGCACTGGGGCCAGGACTTCAGCACGTCTTTTTAAGGGACACAATGCAACCCATAATAGTCACAGCCTAGGGCATTGTCCCCACTGCAGGTCGACGCTGGGTTGGAGGAATATCCTTGCTCCTGCTCCAGGAAAGGGAAGAGAGCACAGAGGAGCATGTACCTGGAGCATGAAGGTCCACACCCAGAAATGCCACACCTCACCACCGCTCATTTTCCATCGGAGAGAAGTGCCTCATGGCCACCCCTGGCTGCAGTGAGGATGGAGAAGTGGCCTCCAGCTGGGCCTCCCAATCAGCAGCCGTTGCTGCTGCTATGGAAGCAGAAGAAAACAGATTTGGGAAGACAGCGCCACCTTTGCCACAAAGAAAAAGCAATAATTGAATAAATTCAAACTTCTATATCACGTTTTTAAAACTTTTTATTTTGATATAGCTTTAGATTTTCAGCAGAGTTACAAGGACTGCACCCAGAGCCCCCACATACCCTTCCTGGCTCCCCCTAACGTTAGCATCTTGTTCAACCACACCACCTTTGCCAAAACTAAGAAATCAACACCGGTGCATTACTACCAACTAGACTGGAGACTTTTCTCATTATCACGACTTTCCCACTAATATCCTTCTGGTCCAGGAACCCTCATTGCACTCAATCAGCACAGCTCCTTAGTCTCCTCCAGTCTGTGGCAGTTCCTCTGTCTTTCCTTATCTTTCACAACTTGGACACTTTTGAAGAGTACTGGTCACCTATTTTGTAGAATATCCCTCCTGTTGGGTTGTCTGATGTTTGTATCACCTTTTGTTAGTAGACAGCATTTAAATTTTATTTCCTTTAAAACCAGTGGTCTGTTGCTCACAACAGGCTGAATGATAGGGCTGGTTTCCAGGTGTTTTTCTAACAGCAATAAGGTGTGGCATTAACATTTCGACACTCTGGCCTCGTTTCCCTTTGGCTGTATATTTTTGTGCAGCTTCCTGGAATTAGGAGCATTTTGTAAAGTAAAAGGTATGATATTTTAACTACAGCTATGAGTCAGGAGGGAACTCACGAATTTTGAGTATGTGTCTCCCATTTTCCCTCATACACCCTCTGAAAAGTGGGTATATAAGCCATTTTGCAAATGAGAAAAACTGAGGCTGGGTGGTAATATAACTCTGTCAAGGTCACAAAGTATCACAGGCAAGATCGAAATGCATGCTTCTCCACTTCTTCATCAACCAAAACAACCATTATCTGTCTGCTGTGTTTGTTTAAAAATTCAGTGAGTCAGTCCTTTCCCTCAAGGGGCTTACAACTGCTAACTCTCCCTTTATTCCTGTCAGGAATAGAATGCCTCAATTTTAGCGGGACACATGGCCCCCAACTAGAAACTACATTTCCCAGGAACCCTTGCAGCCAGGTGTGGCCATGTGACTGTTTGAGCCAATAGGATTCAAGCAAAGATAAGAGCAATTTGGAGGTGTCTCCTTAAACGCAAAGCCGCTTGGCCTAGAATTCCTCCTTCCCCTTTCTGCTGGCTGGAATTTGGATATGGAGGCAAGCAAGGTCCTACGATGTATCTGAGGACAACCTCTAGGAGATAGAGGAGCAACAAGATGGAAGGAATCTAGGTTCCTGGATGACCTGTGGGAACACAGAGCAGGAACTAATACCTAACCCTACGTGACCTTCCTTGCACCGTATTTAATTTTAATCAAAGACTTGGGTCCACACAAAGTCTGTGGCATGGGTGGCATGGAATGACACACTATAAAAGCGTGTGATGGTGACGGATGGTAATCAGTCATTGGGTGGCGAACAGGATGTAGTCTACGCAGAAATCGAAATATGATGTACCCCTGGAATGTATATAATGTTATAAACCAGTGTGACCTCAATAAAAAAAAATACGTGCAGGAAAGTAGCTGGCACACAGAGAAACTTCAAGCAAATAGAAAAAGGCACCCACCCTGACAGACGAAGTAGAAGGGGCACTGTCCTCCAGCTCGGGGAGCACAGCCTAGCCTGGATTTCAGCCCCTTTCCCATCCCCTCAGCCAGGCACAGCCTGCACAGCAGTTTATGCAAAAAGGGGGGAGGGGATCTTGCATCTAAATAAATTTTATATAAAGTGAATCGTTTCCAGTGCGCTGAGGAAGTTTTCTATTTAAAGAAATCCTGCTGTGAACTCCTTTGTAACGTAGAGAATGCTTTCCTCATGGAATTAGTCACCACTGAGTCATTGCTGTGAAATTCAGATTCGTGATTTGGTCGAAGCAAACTCTGGCCGGCGAGGTCAGAGAAATTACAGCTGCTGTTCCTAAATTAGAGGACGCAAAGGCTAAAGAGGAAAGAAATAAACCACAGGTGAAGGCGAACGGGCTTGATTGGGAGTTTGGTTTTTTTTAATTGATGTCTTAATAGTTTATAACACTATAGGGTTTTAGTTGTACATTATTGTTTGTCCGTCACCGTGTGGATGCATCCCTTCAACCCTTGTGCCCAACCCCACCCCCCCCTTCCCTTTGGTAACCACCAATCAGTTGTCTCCATCCGTGTGTTCATTTATATTCCACATAGGAGTGAGTTCATGCGGTGTTTGTCCTTCTCTTTCTGGCTTATTTCACTTAACCTAATACCCTCTAGGTCCTTCCATGTTGCTGCAAATGGGACAATTCTGTCTTTTCTTATGGCTGAGTAGTATTCCATTGTATGTATATACCACATCTTCTTTAACCAATCTTCAGTTGAGGGACACTTGGGTTGCTTCCACTTCTTGGCCATAGTGAATAATGCTGCAATGAACATAGGGGTGCATACGCCTCTTGTGCTGGTTGATTTCACGTCCATTGGGTAGACGCTTGATGAGGAGTTTTTTAAAGTGTTCTCCACCTGCACCTAACCGTGGGGCCCGCCCGCGGCTGTCATCTCATCAACTGTGCATGCTCCTGGGGACAGGAAGCCAGCTTCTGTCCGGCTGGGGAGTTGAGCCCAGGGACAACAAACAGCTCGGAGGGGCTTCCCCGAGTCAGGCGGAGGGCTGTTAGCAGCAAACAAGGCCGCCGCAGCCTCGCCCGCGCCCGCCCCGGTTGCCCCGACGACCGCGCCGGCGCAGTGTTGCGCGTCGGGCGCGCGGCCCGCCTCCCACAGGTCCCCGCGCGCGCGCGCGCGCATGCGCCTCGGGGCCGGGGGCGTGGCCGCTCGTCCCCGCCGGGGCCTCGCCGAGCGAGGAGGAGGGGTCGGCGGGGCCAGGAGGGGCGGGAAGCTCGTTTGGGCGCCCTCGGGGGCTCCAGGGCAGACCCCCGCCTCGCAGACCAGCCCCTTCCTTCACAGCCCTGAGACCCGGGTCCGTGGCCGTGGTCCCAGCCTCGGCTTCCCCAGCTGCGGAATGGGGGTTCACGTCCCCCGCCGCAGAGGCCGGGAAAGATTCCGGGAACGGGCGGGGCGGCTCCGTGGGGAGCGCCCGGGCGGCCGTGGTGGGAGCGGTGGGGCGGCTATTCCTCTTCTCCCCATTCTACAGGGAAGGAAGTGAGGCCCAGAAAAGTGGAGCGAGCCGCGCGAGGGGCTCTGCTGCGGCCTGGGACGAGGAGGGCAAGGCGCCCACCCCGGGTGCCCCCACTGGAGAATCGGGGCGGGGTGACCTCTGTGTCCCGCCGGGAGCGCGCGGGGGTTCCACGTTGGGGTGAGGAGAAGGCGCGCAGGCAGGAAATAGCGCAGCATGCCCCGAACGCCATGGGACTGTGAACGGGATGGGAAAGGGTTGGATTTAGGAGCCCAAAGACGCTCACCTTTTGAAACAGTACCTTTGCTGCAGGTTCTGCACCTGGCATGTCCACACGGTGAGGACAGCCCTCCAGCTCCCCATCTCGCCTCCCATGTCGGTTTCTGTGCCTCTAGCGCAGGGTTTCTCAACGGTGGCACTACTGGTATTTGGAGACAGGTCATTCTCTGGGGTGGGGGCTGTCCTGGGCCCTGTAGGACGGTTACGTTTAGCTGCATATCCGGCCTCTACTCACTAGACGCCATGAACACCACCGCCCCCAAGATGTCACCACCAAAAATGTCTCCAGACATTGCCAGATGTCCCCTGGGGGGCAAGATGGCACCAGGTGAGGACCACCGACCGGAGCCAAAAATGGAAAGATAGATAAGTCTGTTCGTTTTCACTAAATAGATTTTGAATTCTTTAACCACTGTTCTATGCCCTAAAAATATACTATAAATTCTCTCACTAGAGATTCTTAAAATAGCCAGATTTTCTGGAAACTGGTTGACCCAGTTAGATTACATGAAACAGTGGATGACTGTAATGGCCTCTGCAACTGAGTTGAACAAGCATTGGCCCAAGAATCAGGAGACCTGGGTTCTGTCCCCAGTCCTGCCGTTACAAGCTCTGTGACGTTGTCACTTAACTTCTCTGGACTGATTTTCCCTGATGTCAAATGAGGGCAGTGAGATGATTTCTAAGGACCTGGAAATGCTCAGCTTCTCACAACCCCCCCCCACCCCCAGAAGTTACTTAAGCCGCCCAGCCTCCTCCCGGTGCCCCCTCCACTTCACCTCCAGGTGGTTTTTGTTCCATCTCTCAGCCCCCCGGCCTGGTCCCTTAAACACATCTTTCAGAGTCATTTCTTCCAGGCTGTTGTTACCACGCTGGCAAACTCGTTATCATTCCCGATTCTAACGAGTAAATTATGGTGGTGTTGCACACAGCAGTGGCAGGGGCTTGTTTGTGGGAAATTACGGTGTTTAAGCACAAGACACCCTGGTGTTCGCGTGAGGAAAAATAAAATAAAATTTAAAACTGGCCTCCTTGATGCGGTGCTTAAATTATAGGAATATCACAAGCATCCACATAAATTACTCTGACCTGGCTAGCATGCATCCAGAAAGCCACAGATCACCCCTTTAATTAATTCTCTTCAGCATCCACCTGCCGTTCCATGGACTTTGCAATTGCCAGATTTGGGCAATGGGTCAGAAGATTCTATGTCCTTGAAGAGCAGGAACTTGAAGTAGGAATTGGGATCCTGCTCATGGAGAATGGTCTGACCAGGGTGATCCAGCCTGAACCCACTCAAATGTCAGCTCGAAAGAGCAGACTGCCTGTTTTGTTTCTTGCTGCCTCCCCAGTGCTTAGACTAACGCTAATAATACCCAGTAGCAGTCAATAAATGTGTCGAGTGAATGAACGAGGGGTACCTGGCATATGTGGGTAAGAAATAAAGTTGATCTAAATATTTTGCTTGAGGTTTAAGATTATGTTCCAAGGTTCTAGAACGTATTGGTGTGCTAGACCACATTTCCCTGTCTTTTCTCCCCTTCCCCTCATTTCACACCTTTTCTGTCATCGCGCACCTCAGTTCTCTCTCTGACCGGGCATCTCCTCCCTCACCTGGGTCAACTCAGTGAGCAGCGCCCCCCTGGGGGGCGACATTCACGTGTGTTCCTGGTGGCAGAAGGAATTTACTACGTGGGGCTCAGGTTGTGGTCAGGGGGGCAGTTCTGTGGTCCCTAAACCTGATCCCTGTGCCCCGCCCCAGCCACGTGACATCCTGGTCTTATCCGTATGCTTGTGGTTTGCTGTTTGGAAACATCCTCTTAACGCAGGTGAATCAGGATAGGTGGACGCAATGAAGAAACGCATTTGGAGACGGAACTGCACAAGCAAACTTCGTGTCAGGGCTTTCTGCTCCCAAGGGATCCGAGTTCTGACTGACTCTCTGCATCTCCATGTTTTTATTAGAATCCATCTCAGAAGCAACACAGGGAGAGATTCCCTCTTAAAATTTGTCATAGTCAGCATTTCTTTTGGACAGCACACTCCTTAAGGAGAAGAACCATCTGTAGTAAAAGTCTCTGTTTGGCCCAGGGGGTGATGGGGGGGCGGCGATTCCGCTGTATTCATGTCATATTTCAACTGTCTGTACATAATAGCTATATTATACTATATATTATATATATCCCAAACATCTTTTTAAGGTTCTAATTTGTCCTAATCATGGTCTTAAGAGTGATATTCTGAACAGAATTCTTTGGGGCTATTTCTCTTATAGAGACTGTTTACTATTATGAATTGATGTAGTGACTCAATTTATGTTGAGTCACCCTAGATGGGGAAGACCAAAAGTTAAAATTACTGCTCTTCCCCTTTCAACTTTGATAAATATCAATTAATTTATACAGTGGGAAGGAAAAAGCCCATTTGCTAAGCCAGAGACTTCCGACTCAACACTTGTGGACTCTAGACCAAGCACCAGCATCATGCCAGGTGCCACCCCCGTGTTATCCTATGAAACCTCCTCTGAAGCTCCCAGTTTAAGGGTCATTATCTCCGTCTTAGGAAGATGAAATTGAGCCGTACAGTAGTTCACAACTTGCCCCAGATCACAAAACTAGGAAGTGATGGGGCCCGAATTCAAACCTCTGCATTTGAAGCTAAGATCCTTGTAGGACCAGCCCCCGTGGCCTGATAGTTAGGTTTGGCACACTCCACTTTGGCGGCCCAGGTTCAGTTCCTGGGCGTGGACCTACACCACTTGGCTGTCAGTGGCCACGCTGTGGCAGCAGCTCACATACAAAAAGAGGAAGACTGGCAGCTGATGTTAGCTCAGGGCCAATCTTCCTCAGCAAAAAAAAAAAAAAAAAGATTCTTGTAAAAACTAGTAAGCAGATGACCAGGGTTCACACACAGAACCTCCCTGAGCCCTGTCCACAGTGCTTCTGCAGCTGCTTCTGTCGGAAGGAGACAGATTTGTGCAGCTCTGGAGATGACGATTTCATCTTCTCAGTCCCTTAGACCAGGGCCTGGTTGTGGAAATACAGTCTTACTGGCCACAGCCACAACTGTTCATTTACATCTTTCTGTGGCTGCTTTCACTCAACAACGCCAGAGCCGAGCAGTTGCTATGGAGCCATCTGGGCCACAAGAGTGAAATATTTACCACCTGACCCTTACAGGGAGTTTGCCGACCCCGCTTTAGACTCTAAGGCCTCAGGCCAGGACCAAAGCGTGGGGTCGCCCAAGTTCAGGCTTGCCTGCCTGTGACTGGTTGCAGGACCCCTACACGTTGTCTCCACGTCCTCAGACTCAGCTGTCGGGGACGTTGGAGAGCCATGAAGCATTTACTCGTGTGTTTGTGGGTGTTCAGTGGGGAATAAAGGACCTCTGTAACAGAGCCACCAAGGGAACAGGAAATGCCTTCCTGGTGCAGTCTGTGTTGGCACCACCGAGCATTCCTGGCCTCCTCCTCCCAGCCCAGAAATGCTTTGAGTTATTACCTCAAAGGCTCTTAGAAAACCAGAAATGCTGTGGGTGCCTGTGTCTCCCGTTCTGTGCCCTCTCCTCAAATTTCAAGGACAGCAGAGGGTCCAAGAGATTGTCCACCCCTTCCCGTGGCACACCAGGTCAGCTGGAACAGGGCCGCGTCGCCAAGAACACAACCCGACTGCTCTGGGGACTCGGTGTTCCTCAACCCATAAAGGCACAGCCCCCTTTTAAAAGCCCTTTGAACTTGGTGCCATAAAAGCAGTGTCTGAGCCAAGCGTATTATTATTCTCGTGGTTGGGAGGTGGCATGCAGACGGCACTGAGCTCTTGAAGGGAAAGTCTTCCGTGTTCTTTCCTGCTACAGAGCCGCAAAGCACACTGGGGCCTCACGGCTTCGAGATGCCCTTCCACGCCTGGGAAGGGAGCCCACCATCTCCTCTAATCCAGCCCCGTCTACTCTTCGTTAGAGACACAGGCCAAATAAGTGCCCTCACTTCCCAGCATGCTCTCAAAGCCCCTTGCGCCTCTTGCCACAGGTGAAGCGTGTATTTCTAAACAGGTGTTCCCCTTCACGATTTTGTTTCACCAAAGACTTCAGCTGCAAAAGCAGCCGGGTGCAGCCGCTAATGAGTGCAGCTGTGGCGCTGAACTTGTGTGCTTTATAGGTCTCCTTGTCCTCCCTACCCTGGATTGCAGGACGACAGCGAGGGCCGAAGTCTCCCTGGGAGCCCCCTGTGCTCAGTGCCCAGCCGCCGGGAGGAGCGGCCCACGCGGGACCTGGAGAATCACCTTGGTGCCCTGTCCTGTCTGCCTTCCGGCTTGCACCAGGAAGAGGATTTTCTAGAATCTTTTGCATATGTGAGAAACCCAGGTATTGTCCTGATCACACTGAGATCTTACGGAGGCAAATAGGTAGGTCTGCAACTGAGTTGTCTGTTTGGCCTGCAATTGATTTGAAAACACTTCAAGCACGTTTCTTTCATTATATGTTGCTTTATAGCCTGAGAAAGAAACTGTATTAGTTGTCTATTGCTGCGTAACAAATTATGACAAACTCAGTGGCTTACAAGGATGTACGTTTCTTATCTCACAGTTTCTGTGGGTCAGGAGTGTGGGGGAAGCTTTAACTGGGTGGTCTGCAGGGCTGTGATCAGGGTGTGGGCCAGGGCTGTGGTCCCATCTGGGGCTCGACTGGGGAAGGATCTGCTGCCAAGCTCGTGTGGTTAGCGGTAGAATTTCCCTTCCTCGCAGGCTGTCAGACTGAGGCCCTCAGGTCCTCAGTGGCTGTTGGCTGGGGGCTGCCCTCTCCGTAGGGCCCCTCGCAACATGGCAGCTGGCTTCTTCAAAGCCGGCAAGGGAGACAGTCTCCTAGCAAGACAGACATTACAATCTTATGTATTTATGTACACATAATCACTTTACTGTGTTCTACTAGTTAGAAGGGAGTCACTGGGCCCACACTCGGGAGGGGATCACACTGGATGTGAACTCCAGGAGGTGGGGACCTGGGGGCCATCGTAGAATCCGTCTCCTACAGAAACTAGCAATTGGATCCGTCTTTCCTAAGAGTTCCCTGTCCTTGCCCTCTGCTCTCTCGAAAGGATGAGGAGGAGTTTGGGCTGCTTTGAAACATCACTCCAACCCTCGGCCTGTCCTTTCTTTGCTCCAGCACGACTATCGACTTAACCAGTTTCCCATAACCATTGTTGATGCAAATAATCAATAATCATTCTATGGCAGAGAGTTTTATTGGAGCCAAGCTGAGGACGAGCCTGGAAGGGCAGGAGGAAAGCAATCTGACAAAGAGCGGTTTTCAGCACCATTATGTGCCGTTTCGAAAGAGAGAGACATACATCAAGCACGACGGGGGTACATTCTTTCAAGGATGCAGGAGATTGTTACAGATTAACACGTACACAGCAGGTCACAAGACCCTGGCGTCATGGGAAGGGAAACTTCAAGAAGTACTGGCGTCACAAGAAAGGAGGCATCAATTCTTATCTTCAAAGAGCACATTCTTTACTTTGGGATAACGATTAAAGCAGATGTACAATGAATGTTTGACAGGCTGTAAGTTGGGCTCCTGTGGTTTAAATAAAATGTAGGCCAAATCAAGTTTAAACCAGAATTGCTTCCCCATACACCTCAACGTATAAGATTTTCCTGCACGACCATACACAGCACCACTCTCGTACATAAGGTTCTTTTGGTTGCAAGAGAGAGAACCTTGTTCAAACTAACTTAGTCGAGAGAGGAGAGTTTCTTTAAGGGACCTAACAACCGGAAGGCCCCCAGGGATAAAGACAGTCTGTCGTCTCTCTCCCTCTCCCTCTCTCTCTCTGTCTCTGTCTCACCACACGGTTGCTAGTCTCTGCTTTTCTCTGCTCATGGCTAAAGATGCCCTCCCACTCAGTCCCAGAGTTCCACGTTCTCAGGTCAGGCCACAAGCTGACACCTGTGCATTTCTGGATCCCGATTCTAAATTCCCAGGAGGAAACCCGACCGGCCCAGCTTGGGCTAAATCTCCACCCCTGACCCAGCCAGCCGTGGCGGAGGGTGGGCCGGCCAAGTACAGGCGCCGCAGCGCCCCCTGGAGGCCGGATGTTCTCACACCGAGGGCGGGGTGGGGCTGGGCCGGCGCCCCAGCCGCAGAGCAAATGGAAACCGTCTAACCTGTCAGGCCTGCTTTCTGAGCTCCGGGGGGTGATTGGAGAAATGAAGCCGCTAACCACACACTTAGAGGTGGGTGGGAGCTGAAGGGCTGGCATGTGGAAGGGGGGACGGTCCTCTGTGGCCCTCGAAGGAGGAATAGGGCCAGTGGGTGCCAATAGCAGGAAAGGGGGTTTCAGCTTTATGCGGAGAACTTCCTGATGCTTAGAGCCCGCCTCCTCCTCAGTCACTCTGCTCTTGTCCCCAAAAGCCACACCGTGATCCTGGAACGCGCTTCCCAGCCCACTGGTTTCTCTTTCTGTATTCAAACTGTTTTACAAATACATTTGTAGGCATTTATTGCATTGGTTCCCATGGGCGGAGTCGAGATGTCCCACTTTACAGACAGCAAACAGAGGTGAGGTGACTTGGTCGGGGTCCCCAGGGTTGGACTCCAGGTCGTTCCTGCCGCCTTGCCCAGGCTGGCTAATCGTCCTCCTCTCCTTAAGTCGGTTCCCTTGGCCCCACAGGAACCGGCCTGCATTTGGCCTCTTTATGGAACGGTCTCTTCATGTCTCAGGCTGATGTTTGGGTTCCACTACCTGCCCTGTGTGTAACTAATAACTTAGGCTCTATATGTCCTTTGAAAGCCAAAGGTCCTCACATCTCCCCTCCCCCAAATATTTTACTCGCAAGGTGGTGTTTTGTGGCTTTTTGGTCACTAGCTCTCCGTTCAGGTGCAGGACAAGGACTCAAGCAAAATCCAGACATAGCAGGCGAGATTACCGGGGTTGAATGCAGCTCCATCTTGTTTCTCGGGGCCTGTGAGCATTCCTCTGCCCTGTCCCCCCTTCCGCTGCCTCGACCCTCCTCATCCAGCTCAGGGCTCACCCCTCACAGGGGCCTCACTGACCCTCACTCCTGCCCACGCCCAAACACCCCACCCTTGTTAAAGATTCCTCTTGGTCCCCATATCCCTTATGGTTAACGCATACAAGCCAAAGCAGTATAGCTCAGAGGTTAAGGGGACAAAGTTTAGCGCCAGCAGATAGAGGTCAAATCCTCCACCCCTCACTAGCTGTGTGACCTTGGGCCAGTTGCTTACCCTCTCTGGGCCCATCTCCTTATCTGTAAAATAGGACTGATAGCATCTCCTAGGAGCAGCATTCCCTGAGATAATACATGTAAGTGAGTAGTGGTGAATGGTGCTTGGCGAGTAGTGACCACTCCCTGTGCAGCACCACGTTTACGTGAGAACCAGCTTGCGAGAGCTGTAGAACAGGGCCTGGCACCCGGGAATATAGTAGTAGGAGTATTGTCATCATTTCTCACACTGCCCTTGATAAATTGCCGGTTGGCATGTCTGCCCCATCAGTGAGAAAAGGGTGTGTCCTTTGCTCCCAAATCCCCGTGGCCTGGCATACAGCAGGCACCTACTAAAGAGCTGTCGAATGAACAGATGAACAAACATTGTTAGGCCTTACAGGGCACAAAAGTAAATTCAAACCCCACTCCCCTGTGGGGAGGGCGCAACCAGGCTGGTCTTAAGGCTTCAAGGCAAGGGCTGGCCCACCTCCTCTGTCAAACACTGGATAGTCAATTCTTTGGGCTCTGTGGGCCCTACGCTCTCTGTTGCAACCATTCAGCTCTGCCGCTGTAGTGGGAAACCAGCCACAGACAAGAGGTAAATGAATGGGCGTAGCTGGATTCCAATAAAATTTCATTTATGGGCACTAAAATTTGAACTTCACGCTACTTTCACAAGTCATAAACCGTTATTGTTTTGGCTTTTTTCCCCCAACCATTTAAAAGTGGACAAACAATTCTTAGCTCGCCAGCCCGTCCAACCAGGGGGTGGGTTTGACTCGGCCCGCGGGCCGGGGTTTGCCCACCCTCGCTCTCGCTCAGCCGGGGGGACGCCCCCGGGAGGGCGCCGTCGGGGAGGCGGGCCTCGGACGGGGCCAGGAGTGGGCGGGGCCGAGGGTGGGGCATCGTGACGTGAGCGTCTGGCGAGGGCAGCCCGGATTGGTCCACTGCGGCGGCGGAGAGGGCGCGGCGTGTGGGGCACTCAGCCAATCAGCACGGCGCTGCCGCCTCGCCCCGCCTCGCGCAGGCGTCCTCGTCACGCGAGTGCGCCACGCCCCCTCGCGCGCCCAGCGCTCACTTCCGGGCACAGGCGCGGCGTGACGTCAGGAGGAGGGCAGGTAAGTGCGGGCGGGCGGAGGGGCGGGCAGGCCGGCGAGGGCGGGGGGTCTGCCCGCTGCCGCCCCGACCTCGGAGCCTCCCCGACCTCGGAGCCTCCCCACGGGGACGAGCGAGCCGGGGGCCGCGGGGCTCTGCGGACGCGGGCCCGACGTCCGGAGCCGGCCCAGGTCCCAGCGCGACCCCGACCCAGTCCTGGCCCATATTATGCCTGAAGGGCCCGTGGGGTTTCCTCATGTGGGAGACGGGACCGGTGAGCCCCTGCCTGGCGGGGTCGGGCGGAGAGCTTGTGAAACGACGCTTGTAAAACAGTGGACGTGAGAAATCGTCAAAATCCCCAGCGTTTCAGTCGGGCGCTGTTCTGAGCACTTTATAGCCTTACAGCACCGCATCCGGTGGATGCCTTTGTGAACCCCATTCTCCAGACGGGGAAACTGAGGCTCAGGGAGGGGAGCAGTTGGCCCGAAGGCAAGCCGCTCCCCAGCAGCAGAGTGGGGATGCAAGCCCAAGCGCACGCCCTGAGCCGGTGGGGTTTATAATGACTCTGGACACCAAGGACCAGGGGTTCCCATACGACCACCCTACAGTCCCGCCTGTGCTGTTCACTATCACTGGGGTGGTGAACCCCCATAAGACCCCCAGCTCCTGTAAACGGGGTACTTACCCTCTGCAAGCACTTCCCTGCGTTTCTGGGAAAGTCAGTCCTGTCGCCCCCATCCGCTCTTTACAGGTGAGGAAATAGAAAGAAGCTCAGGGAAGCTCAGACACTGGCCCCGCGTCACCCAGCTCGTGACGGTTCAGGCCCAGGGAACTGTGCCCTCACAGCCTGGTGGGCATTTGGCTATCTTGTGGGCAAAAGCATGTTTAGGTTGGAAGCAGCCGTAGGAAAATCTGGTCCAGGGGCAGACGTTACAGACGGAGGACCCAAGACGGAGAGAGGTTCAGGGTGATGGCGGAACAGTTTACATCTGAGGCCTCGTGTTTCGGCTCTGCCTCCCCATCAGTCTCTGACCCTGGGCAAGTTCCTGAAGCGCCCACGTCCTCATTCCGGAGATAGTAGTAACTCGATACAGAGTAAAGGAGGCAGAGACATCAAACTTTACGGAGCGAGGCTAAGGTGCAGAAACAGTCAGAGACCAGGCTTCCTGACTGTAGCACGGAGAGCCGGCACACTTCACCCACAGGCCAAGACTAGCCACTGCCTGATTTTGCACAGCCTGCCGGCTACGAGTGGTTTTAATTTCTTAAATGATTGGGGGGAAAAAATCAAGAGAATATTTTGTGATACGTGACAATCACGTGAAATACAAATTTCAGTGACCCGAAATAAAGTTTTATTGCAATGCAGCCACACCCATGCGTTTATATATTGTCTACGGCTGCTTTCTAGCTGTGGTGGCAGAGTTGAGTTGCCGGGACCGAGACAGAAATATTTCCTATCTGGCCCCTGACAGAAGAAATTTGCCAGTCCCCATTCTAGAATATGCTTCGGTCCCTCATCGTGTCTCTCTTTAGAGTCAAGTAGAATGTCCTCTTATTTAGCCTAAAAGTCTCTCCTCCAAACATGCAGGGGGAGGAGTTCTCCCCACCCCCAGTTTAAGGAGCCCCTGCATCTGATAGCTGTGTCCCCGCTTTGATTCTTACGGAACCTCAACCAGTTAGCTGGGTGGTTCCTGCAGTCAGCATTCACCAGGGGCCAGGCACTGTCCTGGGGCTGGAGATACAGCACGGTGTGACCTGGCGGAGGACACAGACTGTAGACTAGTAAACAGACGCAGGGTAATATGTTAGGAACTCCAGGGAAGAAGTGGTAGATAGGTGGTCAGACAAGGCCTCTGACAGAGGTGATGTCTGAGCCGAGACCTGTGACACAGAACAGCCGGTGGAAGAGCATTCAAGCCGGTCGGCCTGCACCTGCTGAGCCTTTGAGGGCAGCCAGGAAGCCAGACTGACTGGAACAGAGTGATGGAGGGGAGACGGGTAAGGGGCGGGCTGGGAGAGGCAGGCAGGGGCCCCACAGGCCATGGGGAGGGATTTGACTTGATTCTCGAAGCAATGGGAGTCACTGGAGGGGTTTACGCAGGAGAGCGATAGTTCAGATTTATATTTTAAGAGATCCTCTGGCCCCTGGGGAGAACAGACTGTAGGGGTCAAGGGCAGAGCTGGGAGACCAGGGAGGAGGCGAATGTACTGGTCCGGGCGAGCGATGACGGGACCGTCGCGGGGCGAGAAGTGTCAGCTGCGAATGTACGTTGGATGGAGTGCGCAGGACACTCTTTCTAAACAGACAAACGCCGCTCTTCGGGTGCCTGCCCCGGTGGGGAGGATCGGCCGACCGCCACACCGCACACGGCCCACCGCATCTTCAGCATCTTCGCGGGGAGGCCGTGGACCCCCCGCCAGGCTCCCAGGAGGACAGGACCAGGCAGTGGGTCGGCGCCAGACGGTCGGCATCTCATTGTCTTTTCAGCTTGGCCGCGCTGAGGGCGAGGACCCGTAGGCAGCCCCAGGATGGTGAGTGGACAGGCTTGTGCCCACTGGTTTCCCTTCCGGTCGTTGTCGGACCCCTGCAGTGGCCCCTGCCCTCCCCTCAAAGCCCCGTCCCCGCCCCCTCCCCAAGCTCTCAGGGGGTCTCTTCAGACTCTGGATCACGATGTTTGGGTGCAGTGGTTCTCAGACCTTGCTGTGCACTAAAATCAGCCAGGGAGCTTTTTTCTTTTCCTTTGACCTTTTTTTAATGAGGTAAAATTCACATAACATAAAATTAACCATGTTAGGGGCTGGCCCAGTGGTGTAGCGCTTAAGTTCACAGGCTCCACTTCTGGGGGCCTGGGGGCTTTGCAGGTTCGGATCCTGGGCACGGACCCACACACTGCTTATCAAGCCATGCTGTGGCGGCGTCCCATATAAAGTAGAGGAAGATGGGCACGGATGTTAGCCCAGGGCCAGTCTTCCCCAGCAAAAAAGAGGAGGATTGGCAACGGATGTTAGCTCAGGGCTAGTCTTCCTCACAAAAAAAATTTAAAAAGACAGACTCTCACAGCTGGGTGAGCGCTCTGTCCTGAAACCTGTGCTTCGGGTGTATCATGTGTGTATTTGCACGGTTGCATGTTAAATATGTTTTATTGAAGGTCATGGTCCCCAGAAATCTGTGAAAGCCACTGCTGTAGGAGTCTGGCCCTCGTGCAGTCTTCCACAGCAGTGACCGTGGGTCTTTCTCACAAGTCACCAGTCCCCCGTCAGACAAGGGCCCGGGGCCGTGCTCTGCACCGTCCCTCGGTGTCCCTCGTCAGGTCCCACCCCCGAGGCTGCTCGAGCAGGGACCCCTCTGAGTCACATCTCTCTTCTGCTTTCCAGGGTGAGAGGAAAGGTGTCAACAAGTACTACCCTCCGGATTTCAACCCTGAGAAGGTGAGGGCCAGGCTCCCTTCCCCGTGCGCACGACACCAGAGAGCCCGGAGGGCAGGGGCCGCACGGCGCGTCCTCCCCTCCTGGAGCCGGAGCCCCGGCCGCGGAAGCGTGGGCGGCCCCCGAGGTCTCGCACTTGTCACAGAGTCTCGGGCGGTCTTCAGTCCGGGTGGTAGATGTGGCTCGTCAGTGACCGTTTACTCCGAGCCCAGCTTGGCGCGTTTCCAGCAGAGCTCAGGATGTGGTCTGGCAGGCGGGCTCTGGGTCAGAGCGCCTCCCTCTCCCAGTTCCAGCTCCTCTGGCCTCTCCTTGTTCCCTATGCTGTTCCCTCTGCCTGGAATCTCTTCCTCCTTTTAACCGCAAGGCTCCTTCCCTTCCTTTAGGTCTCTCCTCACAGGGGGCCTCTCTGACCACCGTCTCGTTTTCTGTTGCATCACCCAGTGCTTTATTTCTGTTTGTAGCCCTTATAACTCCCTGACCTATCGTCCATTTATTTGTGTATTGGTCATCTCCTCTCTAGAACACCTGCTCCACGAGGGTGGGGACATTCATCTGTCTTGTTCACGGCTGGGGCCCCACACTGTAGGTGCTCAGCAGGGGCCTACAGAATGAATCAGTGCGTCCTGGCTGCACATGACTCGGCCTCTCTAGGCCGCAGTTTCGCCGTGTGTCCAAAGAGGAAATAAAACGACCTGACCTCACAGAATCGTTGAGGGATGGAGATGAGATGGCGCCCATAGAGACCCCAGTAAACGTTAGCCAGTGTGTCACCTCGCCCAGCCCTCCCACAGCACTCAGAGGTGATTACCACCCCTGCCCCAGTGACGGGTAGGGACACCGGGGCTCAGGAAGGCAGCAGGTGAGGCAGCAGCCAGGGCCCCGCAGCTCTAGGTGGGGAAAGAGTCAGACTCACGGAGTCCTGATCCCAAGCCCCCTGCTTTACCAAGGCCTCAGTGCCGCCCAGTCTGCTGCGAACCCCCACGGGACATGAGGAGGAGGCCGCTGCGGCCTGTGGGAACCCAGCGGTGCTGACCCGCTCCCTGTCCTTTCCGCACAGCATGGCTCTCTCAACCGGTACCACAACAGCCACCCGCTTCGGGAGCGCGCTCGGAAGCTGTCCCAGGGCATCCTCGTCATCAGGTAAGGCCCCGCCATCACCCGAGGACCCCTGCCCTTTGTGCCACCTGGCGTCAATCTCCAGGAGAATTCAGCGCCCCGATCTGCCCAGTGCTGCAGGGTCTTGACTCCATAAAGCAGAAGGTCACTGTATCAGTCAGCTATTGCCGCGTAACAAAACAATAAGCGTGTGTTATTGCTCACAAGTCTGTGGCTCAGTTGGATGCTGCTGCTGGCCTGGGCTGGGCTCTCTCACGTGTGTGGGGGTCGGCTGGCTGGGGACTGGCCGGTCCAGCATGATCTTGGCAAGTACGACTGGGCTCCGCTCCACACATCTCATCCTCCATCGGCTAGCCTGGGCTTGTTCACGTAACAGTGTCAGGTCCCCAAAGCGAGTGAGCAGAGCCATGCAAGGCCTCTGGAGGCTGAGACCTGGATCTGGCGCACCGTCACTTCTGTCTCAGCGATGGGGCAGTCTCAGCAGGAGGTGCTGCAGAGTCACATTGCAAAGGGCACAGATGTGGGGAGGAGAAAGAATTGCAGCCGGGGCCGCCTGGTGGCGCAGCGGTTTAGTCCGCGCTTGGCAGCCCGGGGTTCGCGGGTTCGGATCCCGGGCGCCCGCCGACGCACTGCTCGTCAGCCACGCCGTGGGGGCGTCCCGTATTAAGTAGAGGAGGATGGGCGCGGATGTTAGCCCAGGGCCAGTCTTCCTCACCAAAAAAAAAAAAAAGAATTGCAGCCACTGGTGACTGCCATCGAGCCAGGGCAGTGCCCTTCCCGCGGGGTTCCCCTCTGGTTTCTGGCCTGCGCTCCGTCGATCGTCCGTGGCAGGAAGCAGAAGCCAGCTGTGTCCCCAGAAGGGCGAGCCCTTCGCTGCTTCCTTCCCTGCTTCGTGGTCTCTGACCTCAGTCTCCAGGGTCCATGCTGGGCCCGAGCAGAGGATCCAGTGACAGAATCATCAGAGACAGGAATGTCTGTGGAAAAGGAGTCAAGCTGCGGGTCCCAGCGGTGGCTGTAGGAGCCACACGGCTGAAGGACACCTCAGTTCTCCCCCCGCGTCTCCACACTCCAGAGCCCAGCACACTCACGCTGGCCCACCTCAGGCCACTGTGCACTGAGCCCCCGCCCATCTGTACAGCGTCTTTAATTCGCCTCATTATTCATTACTTGCTGGTTCTATTTTAAAAGAGAAGCCCTGTCACTACTGTTCATGGAAATCCAGGATCGCGTGTCGCAGATAGAACTGTGAAAGAGAAACCCAGTGACAGGACAGCCGGACACCGCTGCCCCTGCGGCCCGCGTCCTCCCCCTCTGCTCGAAAGCTTGGTCAGCTGCCGCAGTGCGGCTGGAAGGCCCGGCGGCGCCCAGCGGGACTGCCCCCGGCCTGGGTCAGCCGGCCCGAGAGCAGCAGGACGGGACGGGCCTGGCTGTCGGAGCGCCCTCCGCTGTTCACCCTCCCCAGCGCGTGCCCTCTGCCCGGCTCGGGCGGGGGGACCCGGGAGAGCCCCGTGCACAGGTGCAGTGAGCTGTTTTCTGTTGTGTAGATTCGAGATGCCCTATAACATCTGGTGCGACGGCTGCAAGAACCACATCGGCATGGGTGAGCTGGCGCTGTCCCCGTCTCCCCGCCCCCCCCACCCCTTAGCTGCCGTGGCTCCCCATCAGGAGTCGGGAGAGACGGCCCCCAGTGACTGGGCGGTGGATGCCTCATTGCAGAGCAGTTAGGAGGCCTGGCTGTGGGTTCAAATCCTGTCTCTGCCACTTCCTAGCTGGGAGACTCTCTCAGCACTGAGCCCCTGTGTGCCTCAGTTTACCCATCTATAAAATTCACATGGTCGAGTGCCCACCTGCATGGTATATACGTGCTTAACGCGCAGCACATACGAGGGCTCGTAAACTCAAACTGCCGCTGCCCTTACTGCTCCCTCCAGCACTGAGACCCCCGTCCGTGCCACAGGTGCACAGATGGACAGACAGACAGACATGGGTCCGCGGCCCCGCTCGGCGGCTGTGAGACCTCGGGCAGGTGACTCCACCCCCCCGGCTTCCGATTCCTGCTCCGGGGTCCAGGGCTCCTCAGCTCTCCCCAGGCGCCCAGCTGTACACAAACGGGAGTTGGTGGCTCTCGGCGGGACGGTCCAGCCCTCTCTCTCACGGGGGCCGGGCCCCCACACTGCTGAGGAGGCCGCGTGAGCCGCCAGCACGTCCCCCTGATCAGACCTAGCCAGGGCCGTCTGCCCCAAAGGCCACCCAGCGCTCAAGGGACGAATGGTGGGGTGCCCTTGGGGCCGGGAACAGAGACAGCCACCAGGAAGGACGACCCAGCCAGGCCGCACCTCCTGCCAGCCCACGCTCTGTTCCTCTAGTTTAAGCTTTTTACACCCGATTAAGCAGGGTCAAACAGAGTCAAGAAGATCTATCATCTAACCAGCAAAAACACAAAAAACCCGGACATTCTCTAGGAAAATAGCGAGAGCTAACCCTGCTTGAACACCTGCCGCACGCCAGGCCCCGTTCTGAGGGCTCCGGGTGTGGGATCAGCTCCTGCCGTCCTCACAGCAGCCCTGAGCGGGAGGCGTTACCATCATCCCTGTTTAATAGACGGGGAAACTGAGGCCAGAGGGGAGGCGGCTGGCCTGAGGTTGAGCAGCCAGTCAGTGACTGAGGCAGGATTTGCACGCGGGCCCCCAGCTCCAGCCCTCCCTCCCCTGTGGCTTGAGCACCTGTCACGCAGGCTGGACACGGCCCTTTCCCGCCTTGAGTGTCCGTGCCCTCCCGAGAAGCCTCCCCTGCGGGGGGCACAGACTACCACCCCGTGTGCCCCCCACCCAGGGGGTCTGAGCCCCAGCCTCCACGCTCTCCCTCTCCTCCCAGGTGTTCGTTACAACGCAGAAAAGAAGAAGGTTGGCAATTACTACACGACCCCGATCTACAGGTAGGGGCACCCTGGCGGGCGTCTCAGAGGGACACATGGGGTGGCCGCAGGGTGAGGGGCTGCAGAGGAGGCGGAGTGAGAGGGAAGCTCGCACCCTCTTCCCGATGGCCATTCCCTGCTGGTCTCTCCGGGAAACCGTCCTGGTCTGTCAGTCAGGGCACATCCTTCTGCCTAGAACCCTCCATGGCTCCCACCTTCCTCAGAGTAACAGTCTAAGTCCTCCGCCCTCACCTCCTCCCGCTCTCCCCTCACTCACTCTGCTCCAGCCACAGGGCCTCCTCGCTGTCCCTCACTCACCCCAGGGACATTCCCACCTCTGTGCCCTCCGCCTGGAACACTCACTCCTCCCAGGCAGGGGTCCCTGCGGTGGCCTGGGTGTGGCCGCAGTGCCCTGACTCCCGCCCTCTGCCCGCCAGGTTCCGGATGAAATGCCACCTGTGCGTCAACTACATCGAGATGCAGACGGACCCCGCCAACTGCGACTACGTGATCGTGAGCGGCGCCCAGCGTAAGGAGGAGCGCTGGGACATGGCGGACAACGAGCAGGTGCTGACGACAGGTGAGCGCCCGGGCGGACCCGAGGCCGGCCCCCACCCCGAGCCCCAGCCCCCGGCCCCGGAGGCCCAGCCACGCGCTCGCCCTTGCAGAGCACGAGAAGAAGCAGAAGCTGGAGACGGACGCCATGTTCCGGCTGGAGCACGGCGAGGCCGACCGGCGCGCCCTCAGGAAGGCCCTCCCCACGCTGAGCCACATCCAGGAGGCGCAGAGCGCCTGGAAGGACGACTTCGCCCTCAACAGCATGCTGCGCAGAAGGTTCCGGGTGAGCACACTCCGGCCGGGTGGGGAGCACGCGGGCGGGGCACCTCGGGCCACCGGAGCGTGGGAGCACACGGCGGTTAAGACCCAGGCCCAGCCCTCGCCCCACCTCATCCTAGCTACAGGCGAGCCTCAGTTTCCCCATCGGCCACGTGGGGACCACGTCCCTACCTCGCGGTGCCCGTGGGTGGCCCCCAGCCCAGCAGCCATTGTGAAGCACGTGGTCCCCTCCCCTGGGGAGAGCGGCCTTCACTTTCTGCAGATCCTCAGAGAGCAGGCCTCGGCGGGCCGCGGGGAGGCCAAGCTCGCCAGGCAGGGGCCCAGCAGGCACTGACCGCCGGGTCGGCTCCTAACACGTTCGTGAGCCCGCCCAACTGTCCCCAAGCCAAATCCATCGATCGTCACCTGCCCCCACGTCATTTCCAAAATCGTGCCTTCAGGGCCCCGAGTGCGATAGTGAAAAGGGAAGGTCGTTTATAATACAACAGTGTGTATTTCACCATGTAACATTTCAACACCTGGAGAGTCACCGAGGCACAGGTGCAAACACCCCTGTGCCCACGGGGGCAGGTCCTGGCCCAGGACCCCTGGGGCACTGATGTCACTGACTCCAGTGGCTACCGAACTTGTGCCAGAAATAGCTGGTGGAGCCGAGTCCCGGGCCAGGGTCAGATGAACGTAATAGCAGGTTTTCAGCCCCGCGGGCATCCGGCAGACCCACAGAAAGTTGTGCGGGCCCGAGAAGCCTGTCCCTCTTCCCTCGCTCTGGGGGCCCAAGCAGGAGCGTCCGGGCGCCTGCATGGGCCACCAGCTCCCGTCTCCTTCCTGACCATCTCTGGTCACCCCCTGGTCATTATTATCGGGAGTAAAATTGCTGGTTTCCTTACTCATTATTTGTTGCTGAAAGTGTATCCAGCCAGCCAAGCCTGTGCCCTGAGCTGTGCTCCGCTCCCTGCTGGGTGTCACTGCATTGGGGCATCTAAGGATAACGTAACATCCCAGCGAACCCCCTCAGTCCCTGACCCACCCCGCCCGCATCCTCCCCTTCTCAGTAATGGGGACGTCTCCGTCCTTCCAGAGACTCAGGCCCCAGAGGATAGAGTCAGCCTCGACTCCCTGCTTCCCCGTCTCCTCTTAGCAAATTCTCTCAGGCTCTGCCTTCCGCTGAGATCCAGTATCTGGACACTTCCCCCGCCCCTCATCCCTGCCTGGACCAGCACAGTCCTGCCCCTGGTCTCCAGGCTCCAGCCTCCGCCCCCACAGCAGCCACAGGCGCCTGCGAGCACCTGAGTCACAGCACGTCCCTCCTCTGCTCAGAACCCTTCTACTTAAAACCCTTCTACTTAAAAGTAGAAGCCAGAGTGCTCCCCGCACCCCGCCAGGCCCCTTCCCCTCCTGACCCCTCTCCACCTTCCCCTTGCTCATTCTGCTCCACCACTCCGGCCTCCTCACCGGTCCTCCCTGGCTCCAAGCATGCTTCTGCCTCGGGTCTTTTGCACAGGCGGTTCCCTCTGCCTTGGAACACCTCCAGATGCCCACGTGACTCCCTCACTCAGACCTCTCTTCTCAAAAGGAATCTCCCCGGGGAGAGCCCCTCTGCCCAGCGCCACATTTAAAGTGGAACCCTGCCCGCCCCCCACACCCCTCCACATTTTCTCCTCCCCACTCCGTCTCTCCTGGCCACGAGACTGTCAGCCCCGCCAGGGCAGGGGTTGGGTCTGCTCTGTGCTGTGCTGTGCCTAGAACCGGGCCTGACACAGGACGGGCGCTCTGTAAATACTGGTGGAATGAGAGAGAGGGACGGGCGGTACACGTGTCCGCGAGGATGGCGTCTCCCCGTCCAGCACTTCTGTGCCGGCCCCTGCGTGAGGCCCTCTTCTCGTGTGAACTTAAAAAGGAGGAAACCGAGACCCCGGAGCTGAAGGGGTGCCCCGGTGAGCGACACGGAAGGGGGGCGTTGACACCCTCTCCCCCCCCCACAGGAAAAGAAGAGAGCCCTGCAGGGGGAGGAGGAGAGGGACCAGGCGCTGCAGGCCAAGGCCAGCCTGGCCATCCCGCTGGTGCCCGAGACGGACGACGACCGCAGGCTGGCCGCCCTGCTCAAGTTCCACACGCTGGACTGTGCGTGGGCCGGGGCGGGGCGGGCCGGGCCGGGGCGGGGGTCCCCGGCCACGCGTGGCCCGGGGCAGAGGGCGGCTCCGGACCTCCTCCCCTCCTCCCGCAGCCTGCGAGGACAAGCAGAGACTGAAGCGGACGGAGATCGTCGGCCGCCCCTGGTTCCCCGCCGCCCCCGCGCCCGGCGCGCGCAGCAGCAGAGCCGGCAGCGTGCTGAAGAAGCTGGCCCAGGGCCGCAGGCCCGCGCCCGCCAGCGCCCCCATTTCCCTGGGCGCCCTGGGCATCGTGCGGCGGCCCCGGGAGGCCTCGGGCAGCCCCCAGCGCGCGGGCGAGACCCCCGACCCTGGGGAGCCACGGGCGCTAGAGTCGACCGCGCGGGCCAGGCCCGCGGCCCCCCGAGACTGCTCTCGGGACACAGCCGAGACCCCCAAGTCCAGCGGGCCTCGGGGGCAGGCGGGGAGCGGTCAGGACAGGCCCCGGGACGTGCCGCGCCCCCGCAGCCTCAGCTCCTCGCTGGTGGCTGACTACTCCGACTCGGAGAGCGAGTGAGCGCGGCCAGGGACGGACCCTCGCGGACGGCAGCGCCCCTCCCCGGCCTCGCCTCCCCACCGTGTTGGAGTTGTTATTTATTTGGACCTGGAGAGGGTGTTTGTGGCCGGTGGGGCCCCGACATTAAAGTCCTGCGTCTCTGCCCCTGCCTCGGTTACTAGATGGGCCCGGGGGCCGCCTCCCACTCACCACCACCCAACCAAGCCGGGCAGGACTCTCATCAGCAAACGCCGATGTTGTGACCCCAGCCGTGGTCCCCACCCAGCTTGACAAGGGTTTAAAGGTAGTGGCTCTGGTCAGCCTGCAATCAGCGCAGACTTCCTGGAGGAGGTAGCACAGGCTGAGTGAAGGGTGGGAAGGGGAGCAGGGGGCACACGGCGTGCCCAGGATCCGTGCCACGCACAGCCGGGGCTGGACCACAAGGTGGGGCTGTTCATTATCCCCGGCCCATGGGGACACCTTGAAGGGGTCACGAAAAGTCCCCAGCATGTTGCTTTTGAAGTAAGTGTAAACCGAGCAGAAAATGGCCCAGAAGCAGCCGCGCGTCTACCGGGAGGCTCACGGCCCCCACTCCCCCTAAGCCTTGGAGAAGGAGGGCCCCTTCACGAAGATGCTGGGGCACTTGCACGTGACACGCTGCCCCAGCCGCCGGGGTACAGCAGGGAATAAACCAGACACGCGGCCCTCGGGGATGGGGTTCCGGCTGAATTCCTAATGCGCGTGTCTCTCCGGAGGTGGTGGCCTGGCCGCTGCCCCCAGCCCGCCGGCCTTGGCTCCCCGTTCGTTCTTGGAATCCCCAGTTAGGGCCACTGGAAGCACTCGCTCTGGCTGGGGGACTCAGGCACCTAAGGGTGCCCATCTAGGGCCTGAGGGTCACGCTATGGCCCCCTAACTCTGGTCGCAACGCTCGACCCACGGCCTGGCGTCCTGTAGGCGCCCCACAAACGGCGCCACCTTTGTTGTTCCCAGAGGGCAGCTAACCGGGAGGGGGTGGGATCGGCCACGTGGACGGCGGGACCGGGGTGCGCACGCGCCTGCTTCCGGGGAGGCCCCGCCCCCCGCGCGCGGCCCCCGGCGCCCCCCGGCGAGCGCAGCGCGCGGCGGCGCCATGGGGCTGGAGGCGATCCGCTACTCGCGGGGCTCGCTGCAGATCCTCGACCAGCTGCAGCTGCCCCAGCACAGCCGCTACGAGGCGGTGGGCTCGGTGCGCCAGGCCTGGGAGGCCATCCGCGCCATGAAGGTGGGCGCGCGGCGGGCCGGGGGTCGGGGGACCCCGCGCCCGCCGCCCCTGACCCGCGATCCCTCCTCCAGGTGCGCGGCGCCCCCGCCATCGCGCTCGTGGGCTGCCTCAGCCTGGCCGTGGAGCTGCAGGCGGGCGCCGGGGGCCCGGGGCTCGCCGCGCTCGTGGCCTTCGTGCGCGATGCGCTGAGCTTCCTGGTCACCGCCCGGCCCACCGCCGTCAACATGGCCCGCGCCGCCCGCGACCTGGCCGCCGCCGCAGCCCGGGAGGCCGAGCGGGAGGGCGCCACGGAGGAGGCGGTCCGGGAGAGGTAGGGGCCCGCGTCCGGCGCTGCGCTAAGCGGAGGCTCTTAACTCGGTTTTTGTGCACAGCGACCCGTTTTCCAGATGGGGAAGTCGAGGCGCGGCGCGCTTAGTCCAAGGCCACGCAGGTGGAGCTGGGAGTCCCCCGCTGCCAGCCTGGCCTCGAGGTCTTCAAACTCAATCCCTTGACGGTGGGCCTGCACCCCTGAACACGCCCAGCCTTTTCAGGGCCTCCTCGTCCCCCTGGTTTTTGCTTTTGAGAAACTTTGTTTCCTGCCCTGGTTCCTTCCCTGCCCTCCTTCCCCACTTTCCCCCTCCAAGTAGCTCCAGCTACACCATTACTCTCCATGCTCCTCCTGTCTCAGTGCCTTTGCACATGCCGTGTCTGCAGGCCGGGTCTGCACAGAGCTAAGGCGCTCTCCTTCCGGTTTCAGGTTTCTGCCTTCCCCACCCCCGCTATACTACAGCGCTTCCCCTGCTCTCTGTCACCTTTTCCTTCGTTTTATTATCTGCACGTTGTCCGCTTCCACCACCCCAGTGTCAGCTCCATCGGGGCCGAGTTTTATCTTGTTGTGTCCCCCAGCGACTGGCACACGGGAGGTGCTCAGTAAACGTGTATTGCGTAAGGGAACAGAGTGACAGGTGGCAATGGCAGAGGGGTGCCGGCCCCACGGCCACAAGAGGCTCTGAGCAAGAAGGCTCCTACAGAGCAGTGTTGGGAGGGAGGAGGGGCAACATGGGCCCCGAGTCCTGGTAGCTGGTGCTGACAGCCCCTTGTTGCCCCCAGAGTGATCCGCTATGCCGAGGACATGCTGGAGAAAGACCTCAGGGACAATCGGAGCATCGGGGACCTGGGAGCCCACCACCTCCTGGAGCGGGCAGCCCCCGGGGGCGGCAAGGTGACCGTGCTGACCCACTGTAACACCGGGGCACTGGCCACCGCTGGCTATGGCACGGCCCTGGGTGAGTGTGTGTCCATGGGGATGGGGGAGGGACTTTTTTAGATGCAAGAGTAAGAAACCCAAACCACTTTGCCCACCAAAAAAAATGTGAATTTATTGTTGTACAGAAATATTTAGGGTGTTGGCTGCAGGCATGGCTGGATCCAGGAGCTCAAATAGTAGCATCGGGACCCATCTACCCCTGTCCCTGAGCTCTGCCCTCCTCTTCACGCTCCATGGGTCAGCAGGGGGGCTGCCAGTGTTCAGATCATGAGGAGAAGAGCCAAGGATCTCCATGCCAACAGTGCCAGAAAAGTCTCCTTGTGTCTCAGGGGCTCTGATGGGGTCACTGCCCGTCCAGGATCAATCACTTGATGGACCCAGCCTGAGCCATGTGCCTGGAGAGTGGGCAGGATTTGGACTCCAAGATGACTTAGGGGAAGGGCCTGCCCCCTCAAAGAAAGATTAGGGTAGCTGTGACCAAGACAGGGAGGAGTGGGTCCTGGGAGCTGCGGCAGCAGATTCCACTTGACTCTGAATTCTCCCAAGAGATCTCCCTACCTATCTGGGTCCCAGCCTTGTGCCTGGGGACTGACATTTCTTCATTCACTCAACAGACGTTTATTAAGCACCGACTGTGTGCGAGGCACAGTTCTAGGTGCTGGGGAGCCAGCAGTGGCAAAATCTCTGCCGTCAGGAGGAGGAACAGACACGAGCACACAGAAGGCACATCAGCATGTCTGACGTGTTGGACAGTGCTCAGTGCAGAGGAGAGAGCAGGGAGAGAGGTCGGAGGCGTGGGGGTTGCCGCGTGACATGGCGGGATCAGGGAGGGCCTCATGGAGGAGGCGTCCTCTAAGCGCACGTGCGTGGGCAGGACTGTGCCCCATGTCCTTTGGAGATCCGCGCCCCTGAGAGCGGCCGTCCTGCCCGTCTGTCCCTTTCTGTCCCTCCCCCGCCTTCCGCTGGGCCGGGCCACAGGTGTGATCCGCTCGCTGCACGGCCTGGGCCGTCTGGAACACGCCTTCTGCACGGAGACCCGGCCCTACAACCAGGGCGCCCGGCTCACGGCCTTCGAGCTGGTCTACGAGCAGATCCCCGCCACGCTCATCGCTGACAGCATGGCAGCCGCGGCCATGGCCCACCGGGGCGTGTCAGGTCAGCGGCCTGGCCGGGGGGCGGCTCAGGTGTCCAGGGCCAGGTCGTGACCCCGACATCTCGCTCCCCAGCTGTCGTCGTGGGAGCCGACCGCGTGGTTGCCAATGGCGACACGGCCAACAAGGTGGGCACCTACCAGCTGGCCATCGCCGCCAAGCACCACGGCCTCCCCTTCTACGTGGCCGCCCCCAGCTCCTCGTGTGACCTCCGTCTGGAGACGGGCCGGGACATTGTCATCGAGGAGCGCCCGGGCCAGGAGCTGACCGACGTCAACGGGGTCAGGATTGCGGCGCCCGGTAAGCCTGGGCACCCTGGCACCTTCACGGGGGCAGGTGGCATTTGGGGTGTCAGCAGCCTCTGACGCGCAGGCCGCTTCTCCGAGCCACTTCTTGGAACAGAAGCATCTCGGAGGTCAGAGTCAAGGTCAGGATGACCTTGGGAGTTGGGAAACCTTGAGCAACCATCTCGCTGTTCCCGCCTCGCTCTTCTCACCTGAAGAAGAAACCCCGCCCAGCCGGTGCCTACGGAGAGAAGCAGATACTTCTCAGCTTCCCCGCGGCGCCTGGGCTCCCTCGTCCCTGGGATCCCCGGTGTTCCCGGCTGTAGGATGACCCGGCTCAGAGGCCCCAGGCTGGGCAGGGGCCTGGCCCTCAGTCAGCGCTCATGAGATGTTAACTATGATTCACAACCTTCTGTAAAAAACCCGTAAGCACTGAAAATACTAGGGGCCGCCACCCCGTCGTCCAAGTAGGGACTCAGAGTAAAAACAATACTACACAGCCAAGCAGAGGGAAGTCCTAATATGCTCTTGTTTTCTGCTGTGATTACTCACAGCTTTAAAAACTAGATTAATTCTGAAATGGTTTTTTCTCATTTTTTTTGGTGCCCCTGCTTTCCTCGATGCTCTGCTTGGGTCAGTGGTCACAGGAATGCAGACCCCGGGGGATGGGCCTTCCTACTGATTTTTCTAAGAGAAGCCTTACGTTTTTGAATATGAAATCTGCCACGTTTTGAAAGCTGGCTGCTAATTCAATAGCCTTAAACTGTGAGCAGAGAAAACAGAGTCACAGGCCACCGGTTTGCGTGTCTTGTGTAAGAAGTTGTTATTCACTCAGCAAATGTCTTCGAGTGCCTGACCGATGCGAGGTGGCAGAGATACAGGTGTGAAAAAAGACACAAAAGTCCCTGCCCTCGTGGAGCCGACAGTCCGGTGGGGGAGACAGACAAGCAACGAGACAAATAACAAAATTAGAGTGTATGTTAGAAGGGGGTGAGGGCTGAGGAGAAATAGATGAGGCAAGGAAGGGTATGGGAGGTGTCCGTGCAGGGTGTTTAGACAGGGTGATCAGAGAAGTCCTCACTGAGGTGACATTGGAGCAAAGACGTGAAGGAAGTGAAACAGCAAGTCGTGCATATCTGAGGCAGAGGGGACAGCCCGTGCAAAGGCCCTGAGGTGGACTCCTGGAGGTTCTTAAAGAGATCCTTGGAGCCGGCACAAGTGGGTGGATGTGTGTAAGACTCTGAAACCATCTTGGACAGGGACAGTCCAGGAATGGTGGCAGGTCTAAACCTATTACTGGGTGCCAAGGCCTGTGCCTGCATGCACTTTTGGGGCAGGCATCCCCAGATTCTCAAGGATTCCCCAGCTCCGAGAACCGCCATGGGGAGACGGGACAGCAGCTTGAGAACTTCCACTGAGCCCAACACCTGCCTTCTTGTCTCCCCTCTTTCTCCTGCAGGGATTGGGGTTTGGAATCCTGCTTTCGATGTCACCCCCCACGACCTCATCACCGGCGGCATCATCACGGAGCTGGGCGTCTTCGCCCCCGAGGAGCTCCGGGCAGCCCTGAGCGCCACCGTCTCCTGAGTGGGGGACCCTGGATGGACCCCAGAAGTCACAGCCTGACTCTCCATACCCTACCCCCATCCCCTGTGTTTTCTAATAAACTTACTGAATGGCCTGCCCCAGAGCCGACCTTCTTCCCCAGCCACACTTCTTCCTAGAGCTGGGAGAGCAGACAGGGCCTTCGCCTCGCTCTTAACAGCTGGAGCCAGGCTGCCCAAGTTCAAATCCCAGCCTCGCCACTTCTGCTGTGTGGTCTTGGCCAAGCCACCCCCTCTCCGTGCTGTGGTTTCCTCATTTACAAAATTGGGACAGCACTAGTACCACCCCCTTAGGGTGCTGGCAGGGCTGGAACTAGGGTGACGCCTTGGGTGCACAGTTTTAAAGGGGACACCCAAAAGCTTGTAATCAAGATAAACAATAGTTTCATGCAATATTTTTTAAAAATCAAATTAATGCAAATGAAATCCACGATGAACAAAATATCAAGATTTTAAATAGAACGGAACCCTGACCTTGCACACCTTACTCGCCTCACCCCTGTTCCGGCTCTTGTTCCAATAAAACTTTATTTACAACATCAGGCAGTCGGTAAGCAGGCTGTAGTTTGACAATTTGATTTTTTTTTAATGTTAAAGTATTATTTTCAAGTGTTGAAAATTGTCTTCATTACTGAAGTTTTTGGCACCCCTTAAATTTTGCCTCATTCACCCCACCTTAGTCCTAGACTGAATGTTATGTATAAAGAACATAAAACAGTGTAAGTTTTACAAAACACTTAAGCGCCCAGTAAATGTTTTTTATTATAACCTTTCCTTCAAAACTTGCGAAACTCTGGCTAGGATCCCCCTTTGTGGCCTGCTGTCCCTTTAACGCTTTGCCCCGTTGTATCCCGTGAGTCCTTGCGCCCTTCGGCCCCACAGTATCCCGCCGTGCCCCGCGCCTTCCGGCTGCGCCTACTTGCGGCCCCGCCTCTTCCGGCGCGTGCGCGACCATGGCGCAGGGGCAGCGCAAGTTCCAGGCGCAGAAGCCGGCGAAGAGCAAAGCGGCGGCGGCGGCTTCAGAGCGGAGCCGGGGCCCGAGGAAGGGCGGTGAGGAGCGGGCCGGGGCTGGGGGCGAGGCGGGCCGGGCTCCCCGGCCTCACGCGCGCGCGTCTCTCCGCAGGTCGGGTCATCGCCCCGAAGAAGGCGCGCATCGTGCAGCAGCGGAAGCTCAAGAAGGTGAGTGGGGGCCGGCGGGGGCCGGTGGGGAGCCGGGGCCGGCGGGGCGGGGAGGGGCCCGGGGCCGGCGGGGGCGTGCGGGGCCGGCGGGGCGGGGAGGGGCCCGGGGCCGGCGGGGGCGTGCGGGGCCGGTGGAGGACCGGGCAGGGAGCCTGGAGAGCTCCCAGCTCCGTGAGCCTCGGCCCCCTCCCTGTGCCGTGGGTGCGGGATCATCACCGACCATAACGGCCTGAGGCAGCGAGGCCTGGCCCCGGGAGGTCTTCACGGCACGTTAGGTGGTCTCGTGCTGTCCCGTTGAATAGAAGTCGGGAGGGCGGCGTGGGAAAGGAGCTGGAAACAGCTTTGCAAGAAGGCGGCGCCGGTGCACGTCGCAGCTCCGTGGACGGCTGGTGTTTCCCCCCCGGAGCCTCCGCCCCGTGCGGGGTCCCCGCGCCGTGAGGACTCAGTGCCGCAGGGCCCCTGTGAGGCGCTGAGAACGGCACAGGGCGCAGTAAACCTTAGCGGCCTCGGCCGCTGTCGTCTGTGCGGTCGTCTTTAAATGCAGCGTTTTCATGTGCGGGTGGGGAGGGTTGAGTTCACGGGGAAGTTAGAAATTTAAGACTGGTCTGGGGGCGGGGATCTGAGCCTGAATTGTGCTGCGCGTGCCACCTGGCCCTGTAACCTTGAGCAAATTGTCGGGTGTCCCCAGAGCCTCAGTTTTCTCAGACCCGGGCGCCCAGCCGCCCGCGTCCCTCCGTCTGGCGGCGGGAGGGGGGGTGGCTCAAACCCGGCGTGTCCGAAACCAAGCTACTGGTCGTCCCCTCCCCTCCCCACCCCAGGATCCTGCCACAGTCTCGACTGGGGAAGGCTCTGTCCCAGGAACGACTCAGGGTCATTCTTGACACCCCTTTTCCGTCACATCCAGGTCGTATCCCGTCCTCTCTGCCGTTGGGATTAATCTAGAATCCCCGCACTGGAACGGTGCCTCCACATCCTCTCCCTCTCCTGTCCTCCCCCCCGCCCAGCAGCTAGAGGGCGCCTGTGAGCGCGGTCAGGACCCCCGCTGCCACCTCACCCGGGAGAAGCCCCCGCCCACAGGGCCCTGCGCGATCTGCGCCCCCCCCCCCCCCCCCCCGTGCTCCCTCTCTGCAGCCCCACCGGCCCCCTGTGCGCTGGCTGTGTTCTCGGCCGGGATTCTCCCGGAATCCCCCGGCCCCTTCCTCCGGGTGTCCGCTGCGGGGCGGCGGCTCAGGCCCCACCGTCCCGTTAGCTCTGTCTCCTTTCTCCGCCGCTACACTTACCGTTTGTCGTTGCATCGACGTTGCTGTTGTCGCCACACACACTGTCAGCTCTGTGAGGGCACAGACTATCCTGCCTCCGCTGTTGCGTCCCCTGCGCCCAGGCGTGTGGTGGCGGTCCTGGTGCTCGCGGTCATTGGCACTCAGGCGACGGGGCGGTTTGGGGCATGTGATTAAACTATGGACCCAGGCGCACTTGAGTTCCGCTGCCCGTGCCGTGCTTGCTCACGTTCCTCTATCTCGGACCCGGTTCTCCATCTGCAACGTGGAGGTGACGTGGGACAGGAGGGGCTGCCCGCCCGGAGGCTGAGACCAGGGGCTCTGGGCACGCCGGGGCCCCGTGTCCCCTCATGGGGTTTGGGAACCCAGGCAAGTGTCTCCTCAGTGCCGAGCCTCAGTTTCCCCCTCCGGAAGATGGGGATGAGCAGAGGTTTAGAAGCTGAGGTCCAGAGATGGGAAGGGGTTTTTTGCGTGTAACACCCCGAAGAGTGCGTGGCAGAAGCAGAGCTTCCGCCCCAGCCGCCAGACTCGGGGGCTGTGTCCAGGGGAGTTGCTGACCCAGCCCCTGCGAGCTCACAGCGGAGAGAGGGTGACAGGTCCCTCCACCTCGGTGCCGGTCTGACTGCCCCTGGTTGCCTCTCAGGACCTGGAGGTCGGGATCCGGAAGAAGATCGAGCACGACGTGGTGATGAAAGCCAGCACCAGCCTGCCCAAGAAGCTGGCGCTGCTGAAGGCGCCCGCCAAGAAGAAGGAGGCGGCCCCCGCCACCAGCACGCCGTCCTGAGGACACCAGCCCAGCCAGGCCGTCACTGCGGCCCCCATCCTTGCTCAAACTGCAGGTGACCCCCCGGGCCGCACTGAGGGGAGCAGGAGCCGTGTCCCCAGGGCCTTGGGTGTGGGGGCCTGGCCTGTGAGCGAGCCATCAGAGCAGCAGAGACGTAGGCTGGTCAGCTTCCCGGAGTGACAGCTGGAAGGAGACGCTCACCAACTCTCTGTGTCCCCCTCCCCCTGGGCCTGTCTCCGCTGGTTGAAGCCTGAGCAATAAACCTGATTTTGTCATTCCCCCCGTGTCTGTGTCAGGCGCTCACAGACGCCTGGAGACCAGCCAGGGAGGGACCGACGGGCGTCCGCGCCTCCAGCCCGGGGGGAGGGACAGTCTTCCTCTCTCCCAGCCTGGGTGACTCACGCCCACCTCCCCGCTCACCTGCATGCCCTCCGCAGACACTCCCAGGTCACTCTCTGCCAGGCATCCTAGGGACCCCCATCCCTTCCTCAGGACGGGTGCTAATACCACCTCGGGGAGACGCAGTGTGCACACAGACCGCTCAGTGCCCCTACTCTTTAAACAGTGACAACAGCTCGTGTTGATGCAGCACCCAGGCCCCGCTCTGGTGCTTTCCACACAGCACCAGGACCCTCACAACCCAGGTTAGGTAGTGTTCTTGACCTTTCAGAGCCAGGACATGAGCCCACCGCAGGCAGTCTCAGTGCGTGCTCTCAGCTGACCATCTGCCACCTCACGCTGACCAGACCAAGATCCCCTTCTGTCCCATCAAGGGCTTCCCTCCCTCTGTGAGGGGCGGGGGGTAGGTCACAGCTCAGGGACTGACCGGGGGGCTGCAGTCTGGGTGACACTGATCTGTCTTTGGGGGGAGGTGGTGGCACCTGTGGGTACAGGCTGCTGCTCCCCCAAGGTGGGTGACTGGTCCCCTGGTGGCCCATCCTTGCCTGGTCAGCCTCACCCACCTCAGATGTGTTTTCTTGGTCCCACACACGGTGGTGTTCCAAATTTCTTGAACGCAGGCCAGCCCTGGTGGCCTAGTGGTTAAGTTCAGCGCACGGGCACGGACCTACACCCCTTGTCTGTCAGTGATCTTGCTGTGGTTGTGGCTCACGTACAAAAAGAGGAAGATTGGCAGCAGACATCAGCTCAGGGTGAATCATCACCAAAAAAAATTTTCTCGAACTAGCAAAGTTTTTTTAAAAAGCAGGAGACAAGCACTGTGGCAAACCGTTTGGTGGCTCCTCAGTAAGTTCAACATAGGGTTACCACGTGACCCAGCAATTCTGCTCCTAGACACGTGGCCAAAAGAATTGAAAACAGATTTGAACAATAACGTACATGTGTGGTCGCTTCACAATGGCCAAGAAGTGGAAACAACTCACATGTCCATCAACCGATGACAGATAAACAAATGTGGTCCCTCCATACAGTGGAATATCGCTCAGCCATCGAAAGGAAGGAGGCTGTGACACCTGCTGCAACGCGGATGGACCTGAAAACACTGAGTGAAAGAAGCCAGCCACACAAGGCCACATGGTGTGTGATTCCACTGACGTGACGTGTCCAGGACAGGGACGGATGCAGATGGGTGGTTGTGGGGGGAGGGGGAGTGACTGTTCATGGGGTGAAGTCCTCTTTTGGAGGTGATAGAATTTTTCTGGAACTGGACAGAGGTGGTTGTAAAACATGGCTAATGTACTAAATGCCACTGAGTTGTGCACTTTTAAATAATGGGTTTTATATGTGAGTCTTAACCATCAAAAAAAAAAAAACAGGGAGAGCAGTTTCACACAGAAAATCCTACCTGACATCTGGAGAAGTCGAGAATGATGGCCACAGAGCCCGCGGTTGGAGGGACGTGGTGTGGAGCGTCCGGGAGGGGCTGGAGGAGCCCAGACCCCGCGCTGGAGGGCAGGGCCGCCGCAGGGCTGCGGGCCCCGGACGCACCCTTCCTTGGGCCCTCCTGCCACCTGCCCACCTCAGCAGGCAGGGGGTGACTTCTGCCCTGGGCGTTGATTGTCCACCTACTGTGTGCCAACCTCTGGGCTAGGAAGAGCTGAGGGCTGACGTCCTAGTGGGCACAGGAGGGAACCCCCAGCCTCACCTCCCCGTCCTGCCTCCAGGCCTCTTGCACCTGCTGTTCCCTCCTTCCAGACGCCACCTCAGAGCCCTTCTCTGTCCCCTGCTCCGGAAGCAGTCACTGTGCCCCTCTAGTCTGCCGCTTCGCTTCTCAAGGAGCCCGCCTCCGCTTGGTGCCCTGCCGCGTCCGCAGCAGCGGGAACAGCGCACATGGGACGGAGGAGGGAGGCGCTGTCCCTGCCCTCCACGAGGAAGGCTGCGTTTCGGTGCGTCGGGAGCGGTAGTTCAGGGCGTCGTCTCTGCTCAACACGCCCCCGGTTACCTGACTCCAACTGTCGTGCAGCTCCCCAAAGTGTCAGCCGCTGACGGCCGCACACACCTCTGATCTGGAGTGTAGACGCGCAGTCCCGCCCCTCGTCCCCGGGGGAACACCCGTCTCCCTCCTGCGGCACGTCTGTTTGCTCCGAGAGTCCGCCCTGCGAAGCGCGCGTTTTCCAGACTCCCAGCATCCATCCGCCTGGTCCCCACGATTCGGTACGAATTCCAACACTTAAGCGTGCATCTGTCTGTCAGTCATGATTTCACCCTCCTGAAAACGTTAACCTTCCTCTGGAATCTTGGGGGCCGAGGGCTGGGACAGGGTGGGCTCCAGGCGCCACCTGTGCCTCCTTCGGCCACCAGGAAACGCCTTGAACCCGGGCCCAGCCCTCGGGCGGCCGGCGGCACCCAGACGCCACGCGCTCTGGTCAGCTTGCTCCCTTTGTCCCTCTGACGCCAGCCCTTTGAGGAGGACCCCAGGGGCGAGGGAAGGCATTCAGGCGTGACAAGTATGGGGTCTGGAATGTCAACCCACTCGTTCCCCCTCCCCCACCCCTCTGCCTCCCCAGATAGCCTCATTTTTCCCATCACTGCCCTGGGTGACTCTCCCTCCCAAGCTCCTTCCTTTCACCTGCCCACCAGCCCCCCATTGGTGCTGGAGCAGAGACCCCCGGACTCTGGAAAATCCCCCCACCTCGAGTTCTATGCCACTTTCTGGCTGTGTGACCTTCAGCAAGTTCTTTCACGTCTCTGAGCCTTAGTTTCCCCATGTTAAATGGGGATCCTAATACCCTCCCCGCCAGGGTGGAGGATTCGGGAGCCTGAAAGGGACCTGCAGGTGTGATTATGAGCTGCCCTTGTGTCATGTGGGAGAGGGGAGCCCAAGTCCAGCCGCTCGGCCGTCTTCTCTCTGCCTGTCCCCCCGACCGCCACACCCCCAGGGCTGGGGCAGTCACTGAATGCAGCTTTTCAGGCACAATTCTTCCCGCCCCCCCTTTCGCTCCTGCCTCCACCTTCCCCCTCCGCCTGGAATGCCCATTTTTCCGGGCAGGGCCCTGACACTTAACCCAGAACTTGTGTTCCAAGAGGGAAGAAAAGAAGCGTCAGAAGCACATCTTGCCAGCTGGGCAGGCCAGAGGGGCTGCGTGGGGACCAGGAAGCGAACGGCCCCGGCTGGTTTCCTGCCTGAGTCAGCGGGGCATGGGGTGCCACAGGGGGTTGGCAGACACAGGAACCCTCATGGAAAGTTAGGGTGGGGGTGGCCACAGAGCTGGGGGGCCGTGTGCCCCATCTGAGCTCCAGGGTCGTCCCGTTTCCTGTGGGTCTCGCCGACACGTGGGTTGGGGTCAGGAGCCATGGATGCCTAGACAGTGAGCTCACGGCGGGCGGGCGGGCTAAATGTGGCTTCCATTTCCCTGAAGCCTGAGCTCGCTGGCTGCACGAGAAGGGAGGACATTTGAGTGGCTGGAACCTTCTCCCAAGCTCTCCTTTCCTAAAAGTGTTGCTAGGAAGGGGCAGGCTTGAAATAGGCCTAGAGACTTCATGCTGGAGCACCCCATCTTCCCAGGGGCCTTTCTGACCTCACACATTCTCCCGGGATCGCTGTGTGGCCTTGGGCAACTTTCTGACCCTCTCTGGGCCCCTTTACCCCTCTATAAAATCAGAAGAGAGTCGGAATAGAATCTTGGTGTTTCCTAAATTCTGTGCATTTGATCCCCAGCCAGTGTGACAGGACCAGCCCACCCACCCAGGCTTGAATGCTGGCCATACCCTTTCCTGCTCTGGACCTGGGGCAAGTCACCTCTCTGTGCCTCTGTTTTCTCATCCGTGAGATGGGGACGATGACAATATTAGTATCTGTTGTTAGGGAACAAAATGAAACTTCCTCACCCTGTCTGACCCATTCTCTGCATCTCCTCAACATCCGCTGTTCCACTGGCCTGGAGTGACTTCTCTGATTCAGCATCTCGGGCCGCGCACTGGCGCACCCTCGGGGGCGAGGAGCTGGGCTTGGCTGACACAGCCTCAGACCAGGTGCTGCAGGGGTCCCTGGGTCCTGTTTGCCGGGGGAGCACCTGAAAGACTTTCTTCTCTGAAGTCCTCCTGCCTCTGCCCCCCGACCCATTATTTCTTTCCCATCACTCTTCTCACGTCCTGTGCGAGAAACAGACGCTTCAGGAAGTGTAGGGCCTCCCAGTCTGGGGGCGCTCAGGCGAGGACTTCCCCTCTCCAAGCCTCAGTTTCCTCGTCTGAGAAATGGAGATGCCGGCCCCCACTTTGCAGGCTGTTGGAGGGCTTAAACCCGGTAGTGCATCTGGACGGCTGGAGCACCACATAGGCAGACAGAACACTACATAGTGCTATTTCTGTGGTCACTGTGGCGGGCTGTGGTTTCTCGAGACCACCGCTGTCCCATAAAAATTACAGTGCGAGTCGCATATGTGACTTTCAATGTCCTGGGGCCACCTAGAATAAAATAACATCAATGGAAAACAGGTGGAATTCATTTTAATAATGTATTTTATTGAACCCAAATTTACTTAAATGATCATCAATATTTCAACATGTGATCAATATTAAAAATTCTTAATGAGAAATCTTACCTTCTTTTTTTTCCTACTGAGTCTCGAAAATCCGCTGTCTGTTCTCTGTTTGTAACACAGCCCAGTTCAGGCCGGTCCCATTTCAAGGAAGAAAAGGCCGCTCGTGGCCGGTGGTGACCGTCCAAACAGCGCAGGTGGGAGGGAGTTGACTGAACGGGGGGTTGGGGACCGGCCAGCAAGTGCAGCTGTGGAACTGGAAATTCCTGGAAGGAAAAAGCCGAGTTTCCATATGGGCAGGGGGGCCGCCTTGTTGTCCCCTGCCCCGTGGGTCACTTCGGCGTGAGCTGGCCCGGCCCCCGGGTGCGGAGAGCCCCGCGGCGAGCGGGTCGCACAGGCCACCGCCCCGGGGTCACGGCGGGCAGGCGACAGAAGTCCCCTGGACTCGGTCACGGAATGCAGTGACGACGGGGAGAGGACGGGCGGAGGGCAGGCTCTCCGAGGACGCCCAGAGGAAGCATGCGGGGCGGGCGCGGCTTCCGGGCCGGAGACGGTGGCCCGGACAAGTGGGTCAGAGAAAATCGGAGGTGCTCGGCCCGCACATGTACCACGTCCAGGGTATGACGCTGGCGTTGTGCTAGGTCCAAAGGGTCGGAATCAACACTTTCACATGACAGCGCAATGGGCAGGGCACAGAATGGGTGGCGGGTCCTTCGCGTGGGGCTCAAGGATGGGCTTGAACTGGGCCCTAACTCGAGAGAGGGGTCCGCAGCCCCCACGAGCTCTACCGAGGGGCCTGCGATCCCCCACCCGCAAAGCATCGCAACTTGACTCGGCGCCCAGAGAGGCTGAGAGAGTTTCTCGCGTCACACAGCCCAGAGGGAGGAGGGGCTGAGCTGCTGCCCGGGGATCCCGCCGCTCCGTCTCGCTCCCCAGCCGAGCCATGTTGATTGTCCCCTCGCGGCGCCCGGAAGCGACCCTCGGTAAACAAAGCCGTGTGTGGGCGCAGCCCCAGCTGCCCCGGGCGCGCTGTCCAGCCCGAGGGGGGCGGGGGAGGAATGTTGTGAATGAACCCAGGACCCGCCCCGAAACCCCGCAGACGGCCTGCGCCGCGGGGGGTCCTCCCGCTGTGATTGGTCGGCGGCGCCCCGTGATTGACAGCGCCGCTCGCTGAGCGCTCTGATTGGACCTTCTAGGAAAGACAGGCAGCTCAAGCAACGAATGAGAAGTAGCAACTCGGAAACGGGTCTGGAGGCTCAGCCAATGGCGGAGGAGGACCTCGGAGGCCAAGGGGGGGCCAATAGGGACGGGCGGCGGGGGCGGGACGACGGCGGAGGATAAAGCGGCGGCCCAGGCAGCTTCATTGTTGTGAAAAGTCTTAAAGGGGCCGCATCGGCCGGCCGGCCCGGCGCGGGGCGGGGGTGGGCGCGGCGGGGGTCCCGGGCGGCCGAGCGGAGGAAGGACCGGAAGGCGGGCAGGGGTCGCAGGAGCCGACGACGCGGAGCGGGCGTCGGACCGACCCCCAGCAGACCCCGCCCCGGCCCCGGCCCGGCCGGATGGACCCCCCCGCGGCCAAGCGGAGCCGGGGCTGCCCCGCGGGGCCGGAGGAGCGCGACGCCGGGGCCGGGGCCGTGCGCGGCCGGGGCCGGCCCGAGGCGCTGCTGGACCTCAGCGCCAAGCGAGTAGCCGAGAGCTGGGCCTTCGAGCAGGTGACCGAGGGAGGGAGGGAGGGGGAGGGACAAGCCTCCGCCGCCCAGCGCCGGGCTCCGGGCGTCCCCTCCGGGATGCTGCTGCCCCTGCCCCGGGGCCTTCCCCTCTCCCTCCTTCCCACGCCCTGACCCACCCGCCGCCCCAGCTCGGGACGCCTCCTTCTCCTCCCGTCCCGTGGTCCCCTCGCGACCCCGGCCACCCTTTCCCACCCCGGCCTCGTCCTCCAATTAGGACACCCCATTCAACCCTCACTCGTCTCCCCAACACCTACAAGCCGCCCGCGCATGGGGACACCCAGCTCCCAGCCCTTCAGGTCTCCCCTCCCCTATCCCTGCCCTCCAGATCTGTTCTCCCCCCAGGAGAGGACGCCCCCATTTCTACAGATCTCAGCCTCAAGACACCCCTTTCCGCCCTCCAGCCTCCAGAACCCACCTGTCCCATGGGGATCCCCATCACCTCCAGATCCTTCCCTCAGGCCCTGCCCCTCATGTCCCACTCACCCTTCTCTGTGCCCCCCCCCCAGCCATCCTAGCCCTTCCAGAGGTCAGCAGCAGGGGCAGGGCCTGTGTGGAGATACCTGGACAGTGCACCCGGAACCCCGCCTCTGTCGCTTCTAGGGGCTCTGCCAGGGTGCCCCGGGGCTGGGGCAGTTGTCCCCTTCCCCAGCCTCGCTGTGGGCCCCCGAGGAGCTGGAGATGTGGCCTGGACCTGACGCGCCTTCTGCAGCCCCCATGGGCTCTGCCCTCTGTCTGGCTTTGGGGGGCGTTCCTTGCTCCCCGGCCTCTCCAGAGTTAGCAAGTGTGCCAGGACCGATGGGTCTGGGCCAAGCGTGGATGGGGCAGGCTCTGATTCACGGCCTGGAAAATCCCTCCTTAGTCATCTGCCAACTGTCCCTGAGGCCTGGGCCGGTCACTGGCCCTCCCACTTCCCCCCGAAACCCCGGATTGGGGGCCCTGGATGATCCCTGCCCCTTTCTTGTGTGTGAGACACCCAGAGTAATCCTAAAACCATCTCCAGGGATCCCACGTACCTGCCCTGGCCAGGCCAGGCGCAAGGGAAGCTCTTGCCCCTCAAGAGCTCCCGGAATCCTCTGCAAGCTGTTGCGAGTTGTTCTCCTTCCCACTTTGAGGAAACTGGGGCACAGAGAGGTTGAGCAACTTGCCCAAGGTCACCCAGCCAGTGAGTAGCAAGCTTGGATCGGAACGCAGGCTCAATCAGCTCAGTTCGTTGCCCAGAGCCCATGGGATGGCCAAGACACCCCTCCCTCCCTGGGGGCCCAGGGAAGCTGGAACAGAGCCTGTCTTGGGAGTCAGAGCTTGCCAACTGTGGGACCCTGGACAAGTGAATTCCCCACACCTCTGAGCCTCAGGTTCCCCAGGCTGCAAAACGGGGCGATGATGAGTATCGTGAGGGTGTTTCTGTGAGAATTAAAGGAAATTGCGTACATAAAGCATTTAGTAGAGTGTGGGCTAAGATAACGTGGGCCTGGTCACTTTTCTTATCACTTCTTTCTCTTGCCCCCTCAAAGCCTGGGAGGTGGGACCACCTTACACTGGGACCTGACACCCAGGAGGAAAATGGCAGAAAGTTCTAGAACATAAACTATGGGCCAAATGCTATTATAAACACTTTACATATACTTATGCATATTTAATCTTCACGGTACCCAGGAGGAGGGTGCTGTCAACATTCCCATCTCGCACTGGAGAAAACTGATGCTCAGAGAGACGGAGTGACTTGCCCCAGGTCATACTGCTTGTAAGGGGCAAAGCCAGGACACAAGCCCGGGCTTCTAACCCTTCGGCCCTCCCCACAGGTTGAGGAGCGGTTCTCCCGGGTGCCGGAGCCGGTCCAGAAGCGCATCGTGTTCTGGTCGTTTCCACGCAGCGAGCGGGAGATATGCATGTACTCGTCGCTGGGCTACCAGCCCCCAGAGGGCGAGCATGACGCCCGGGTGCCCTTCACCCGCGGGCTGCACCTGCTGCGCAGCGGGGCCGTGGACCGCGTCCTGCAAGTGGGTGAGCGTTGCCCCCGCCCCTGAGGCTGCAGGAGCGGGGAGTTGGGGGGAGGCCCGGGCCAGGGAGCGGAGGCCAGGGAGGGTTGTACGAGAGATTGTGAACTCCAGCTCGGGGGTCTGCCTAGACCTCAGGCAGCGGGGTAGATGGGGCTTCGGGGGAAGGCTGGTGACCCAGAAAGCGGGGGAGGGGAGGCCCCAGAACTTAGGCAGCGGGGCCCTGCTAAGGGTGGAGGACTGAGGCGAGGCTGTTGCTAGATCCCAGATGGAGGCCACCGTGGGGTTGGGGGTCGAGGTTGAGACAGGGTGATGGAAGGCCCTAGACCTCAGACCCCCTAGTGGGGGAGGGAGAAGTGGGGGGACAGGTCCGAGGCAGCCTCGAGGAGCGACTAAACCAGAAGTGAGAGGAGGTTCCGGACCTCGGCAGAGGAACCCAGCGATGCTTTGGGCTCAGGTTTAGAGCCAGAGGTAAGAATGGCCCTAGACCTCAAGCAGCAGGGGCCTAGGTGAGAGCTGCAGGCAAAGATTTAGAGCAAGAGGTGAGAGGTGTCTTAGACCTCAGGCGGAGAGACTCGGGTGGAGGTTGGGATCAGAGGTTTGGGAATGGTCTCAGATCTAAGGCGACGATGCTTGGGAGGGAGTCTAGGGTAGAAGTTTAGGATCGGCTGTGAAGGGAGGTCTTAGACCTCAGGCAGCGGGCTCCAGTGAGGGGAGGGGGCAGAGGTTTAGAGTTAGAGGTGAAAGACGATTCTAGACCTCAGGCAGTGGGGCTCAGAAGGGGACTAGTAGAGGCTGAAGCGGAAAGCAGGCGAGCCCTGGAACGTGACAGCTGCCATGGGGCAGGACACGTCTCCCAGCTGGAGGCAGGGGCTCCGCCAGGATGACCCTCCCTGACCCCTGTCAGCCTGGGGGCCCCCTTGCCTGGACATGACCTGGCCGGCCACAGGCTCGGCCACCTCCAGCCGGTATGAGGAAGCCGCTGTCTCCCCGCGTGACGCAGCCGGGGCCGGCTGGGGCCTGAGCTGCCCGACCAGTCGGGTGAGCCTGGCATCTGGGCTCCCCAGGGGCCAGGGAGGGGCAGGGGGTGAGGGGGTGACCCGGCCCCAGGGCTGCCACATCAGCCCCTCTCCCCCAAGTGTCACAGGCATCTTCCCGGGGAGTTACCGGGCTCCTGGAGCCGGGCCATCTCCATGGTCACCCGGGGCTGAGAACATCATCATCCCTGTCACGCGCTAGTATCCTGCAGAACTAGAACGTGAGCACGTCTATTTAGGACTTTCTGTACGCCAGGTGTTCTAGCACTTGCCAAATATTAACTCATTTCATCCTCGTTAGAAACGCGTGAGGGGTGTACTGTTTATTCCCATCGGACAGATGAGGACACTAACGCACAGAGAGGTTAAGTGACTTGCGCTAGGTTACTCAGCTGGGATTTGCTGTGCACATGGACAAGCGCCGCTTGTCTCTGGGGTGACACAGTGGCAACACTCTGGCTTCGATCTTAGGGTTCCACCTGAGCGGAAACATCCGGGAGCCGGGGGGCCCCGGGGAGCCCGAGCGCCTCTACCACGTCTCCATCAGCTTTGACCGCTGCAAGATCACGTCCGTGAGCTGCGGCTGTGACAACCGTGACCTCTTCTACTGCGCCCACGTGGTGGCCCTGTCGCTGCACCGCATCCGGCACGCCCGCCAGGTGGAGCTGCGGTTGCCCATCTCCGAGACGCTCTCCCAGATGAACCGGGACCAGCTGCAGAAGTTCGTGCAGTACCTCATCAGCGCCCACCACACCGAGGTGCTGCCCACCGCCCAGCGCTTGGCCGACGAGGTCCTCCTCCTGGGCTCCGAGATCAACCAGGTGCACGGTAAGGGCGCCTGGGGGTGCTGGGGGTGGCGGGGCCCAGGCTCGAGCCCACCTTGCTTGCCCTGCAACGGGCATTTGTCACGGAATCCTCAGGTCCCCTTGATCCAGAAGTGGGGTGGGGGGAGTGCCCTTGCCTAAGGTCAAGGTCACACCCCTGTAAGTGGCAGATCCTGGATTTGCTGTGTCCCTGGGCAGATGAACAGTTGGAAGTCAGCCAGTGGGAGAGCCTGAGTTGAGGGAGCAAGTAGTTCTGGTCCCGGGGTGGGGTGTCCCCGGATCACAGGAGCAGGCCGGAGGGGGTACATGTGGATGTTAGTGGGTGTCATGGGTGGGAGATAGACCAGGAGGTATTTTGAGCTCTGGGAGGGTTTGGGGCGACAAGGGGCTGTGTTGCTTAATTAACTATAATGGTGGGAGGATGGAGTAGGATGGAGAGTGGGTGGATGGACGCGTAGTCGGTGGAGGCAGGGATGGATATTTGAGCGTGGGGATGGATGGATGCAGAAGGTGTTCACGGTGGGGTGTTGGGGTGAACTGATGGTGTGGAAAAACAGATGGGTGAGTGGATGGGTGATTGACTAGGATGGTAGGTGAATGGGGAGTTGGTGGTCATTGAAGGTGGGCTTGGGTGGGATGGGCTTTAATTGGGGAGGTTGAAGTAGACAGATGGGGTTGGTGGAAGGTCGGAGGGACCAATGGATGCATGGGATGTTTGTGTGTGTGGACTGACGTGGCGGATGGATTGAGTGGGTGGGTGTTTTGTGTAGGACGGATGGATGGTGGTGGTAGGTGTTTGGGGAGATACATATGAATGGATTGTTCGATGGGGGAAGGATAGATGGAAAGTTGGGGTTAGTTGGATGGATGGATAGCACAGTTGTGTGGGTCAATAGATGAATGAGTTGGTGGGAATCTTGAGTGGTCGGTACAGATGAGTTGGAAAGACAGATGGGGTGGGTAAGTGGATGGATGGATGGCCCAGTGGAATGGGTATATAGATAGGTGAGCAGGTGGGAGTTATGGGTAGGGTGCATGATGGACTAATGGTGTAGGAAGGTAAGCTAAGGGTTATGGATGTGTGGATGGATGGGTGGATGCATGCCATGACATGGCTAGGTGGATACAGGTGAGTGGTGGGATGGATGGGTGGATGACATTTTGGGTAAGATGGATGGATGGATGGGTGGATGGATAAGTAGACGGGCAGATGATGTTTCAGGTATGATGCATGGATGAATAGATGAGTGGATTGGTGGGTGGTGTTTCAGGTAAGATAGATGGATAAGAAAATGGATGAATAAGCTAGTGATGGTTTGGGTGAGATGGATGGATGGACGGACGGACGGATGGACGGACAGGCAGATACACAGATGGATGGATGGATGGACGGACAGACAGGCAGACACACGGATGGATGGATGGATGGGCGGATGAGTGGGTGGGTGGGTGGGTAGACAGGCAGACACATGGATGGATGGATGGATGGATGGATAGGTGGGTGGGAGGGTAGACAGGCAGACACATGGATGGATGGATGGGTGGTCTTCCAGGTGGGATGGATGGGTGATGGATGGGACTTTGGGGTGGGTTGGGTGATTCAGAGGACTGGATGATGGCAGGGGCAGACACCCCTCTCCCCAGTCCCAGCCTCAGCTTTCCCTGCCCCCAACAGGCGCCCCAGACCCCACGGCGGGCGCAGGCATCGAGGATGCCAACTGCTGGCACCTGGACGAGGAGCAGATCCAGGAGCAGGTGAAGCAGCTGCTGTCCAACGGCGGCTACTACGGCGCCAGCCAGCAGCTGCGCTCCATGTTCTGCAAGGTGCTGCGCGGGCGGGCGGGCCGGGGGCTCGAGGGCCCTGGCGCCGGCGCCCCGCCCCTTCCTCACCCCGCGTCCCCGCACAGGTGCGGGAGATGCTGCGGATGAGGGACTCCAACGGGGCGCGCATGCTGATCCTCATGACCGAGCAGTTCCTGCAGGACCCGCGCCTGGCCTTGTGGCGGCAGCAGGGCGCGGGCATGACGGACAAGTGCCGGCAGCTGTGGGACGAGCTGGGTGAGGCCCCGCCCCCGGCCCCCAGTCTGGCCCCGATCCTTCCTCCCTGAGTCCGATAGGAGAGGCCCTGACCTGGGCGCTGGGCCACAGCAGGAAACAGGAGAGGCTGAATCCCCGCCTTCACCCAGGCGACACCTAGTAGGGCAGACAGAGAAACTGCTACGAACCTGTTAGACCGGGGTCCACACACCTTTTCCATCAGGGCCAGACGGTCAATAATTCCAGTTGTGCAGGCCATTTGGTCTCCGTCACATCTACTCAGTTTTGCCAGTTGTCGCGGAGAAGCGGCCACAGACAGGTTACCAAGTGCGCATGCAGCATTCCAATAAAACTGTCTTTACGGACACTATTTATCTGAGTTTCATATAATTTTCCCGAGTCAGAAAATATTCTTCTTTTGATTTATTTGTCCCCCACCATTTAAAAATGTAAAAATAAACCTTAGCTCGCAGGATGTTCAAAAACAGGTGGCAAGTTCGATTTTCTCCGCCGGCAGTAGTTGGCTGACCCCCGTGATAGATGGTGAGAAGTTCTATAGGAAAAAAAACAGCCAGAGGAGTCTGTGGCCTGGGTTCGAATCCTGGCTTCCCAGCTGTGTGACCTTGAGCAACTGATTTTACCTCTCTGTGCTGTAAAGTGAAGGGATGACGAGGCTCGAAGCAAGGGTTAAGCAGAGAGCAGTGTCCCGCACACAGCGGCCCGTCCGTGTGCTGCGACCGTGGGCGTGAGTGCTGAGCCTGCCCCGTGCCCACGCTCGCCGCCCTCCCTCCCCAGGGGCCCTGTGGGTGTGCGTCGTCCTGAGCCCCCACTGCAAACCGGAGGAGCAGGCCAGCTGGCTCCAGCTGCTTGGCCAGTGGGACAAGCTGGACGTGTGCCCACTGGAAGAAGGCAATTACTCTTTCGATGGCCCCAGCCTGCAGCCCACCGCGGCCCTCGGTCCAGGTAAGCGAGGGGTCCCTTCCATCCCCCCCAAAACCATCCCCACCAACCTGGCCATTGTGGCCCTCTGGGGGACAGCGAAGGGGCCCAGCCTCGCCTGTCCTCCCAACCAGGAGGGGGTGAGTGCCCAGGGCAGGGGTGGCGGGCAGCCCGAGGGACAGTGCAGGGAAAGGCTTCAGGCACCTGTAGTTCTGGTCTGGGCTCCTGGCTCAGCCTTCTGGCCATGAAGGGGGGTGGGGGACCAGAGAGAAAAGGAAAGAGAGATATTGAGAAGAGAGAGACAGACAGCCAGCGGTGGAGAGAAAGAGGGATGGCGGATGGGAGAGAGATGGACAGACAGATGTCCATCCATATGGACAGGGGGCTATAATAGTCCCCCGACACACACACACATGCACCTTTGAGAGCTGCGGCAAGGATCTGGGGAGGTGACGCACGCCCATCGCTGCGCCCTAAGTCGACCCCCAGCTGGTACTCGGTGGGGGAGCTGGCCACGGCCCGACTGCAGGCCCCCCACCAGGCCGCATTGGACGCCTCTCCTGCAGGCGCGGAGGAGGAGGAGGAGGAGGAGGCTGCAGGTTCCCGCCACACGGTGTTTGGCCGCGCCCTGCAGGCCGGGTCACTGCGCTGGAGCGACACCCACCTGCAGAGACTCCTGGCCAGCGACTCCTACGGCCCCAGCCTCACAGGGAGTGTGGGCAGCGACAAGCCAACCTTCGACCCCCAGGGCCGCCCACTGTGGCTGGGGGAGCCCTTCCCCACCGCCTGCGCCCGTGTGGACACACTGCGTGCCCACGGGTACCCCCGCCAGGCCCTGCGGCTGGCCGGTGCCATAGTCAACACGCTCCGGCTGCAGCGGCGACATCAGCTTGAGAGCTACAAGCAGCAGGAAAAAGGTGGGCACCAAGATTATCATGTCCCAGAGCTGCAGGCACAAATGCCAGCTGCTGGGGGCTGTGGCCACCTGGAGGGTCCGTGGGGACCACTCGGGCTCCCACCAGGAAAACCGAGCCACTGAGGTGTCTTGAGCAGAAAGGACTTTGTATGGGGGATTGTGGGCTCGAAACCACTGGAAGGCTGCGGGATTGAGAGCCAGGGAAGCTGCTGCTCGGGTCAAGAACTTGAACTTCAGACGCACAGGGATTGCGGCAAACTGCAGACAGCTCGGCAGCTGGCAGCCCTGGCGGGGGGCGGTTCTCAGGAGGACACCAGAACCTGCTGGCAGAACCTGACATCTGCACCCGGCCGCTGCGGGAGATAACAGCCCGGCCCTCGCCCACCCTTCCCTCCTCACACAAAGGAGTCTGGGAAATGTAGTTTCCAGCCCCTGCCCTACAGGGCGGTGGCAGTCACATGCCTTTCAGGAACGTGAACCCAGAGTGGCCAGATCTTCCAATTTTTCAAGACAGGCCAGAAATCTGGATTATTTGATGTGGAATTTACTGATTTTTAAACCTGGGTGACGATTCAAATTTCTATTAGAAAAAAAAAAAACACACTGTATGGGCAAAAAAAAGAACGTCTGTGGACCGGATAAGGGGAGGCAGGAGGGAGCCCACCAGTTGTGTTCTGTGGGTGATGCGTCAGCTATCAGGAAATTGAACAGAGTGTGTAATGGAAACATGGGGGCTCTAGGACCCAGCAGAGCCCTGACCCGGCTTGGAGGCATAGGGAAAGCCCTCCAGAGGGGGTGAGAGCTACACTGAGATCTTAAGGATGTATAGGAGTTTCCCAGGAGAAAGGGAGGGAGGAACAGTGTTCCCGGTAGAAAGAACAGCATGCACAGGAGCCCAGAGGCAAGAGAGAGCTTGGCTTGTGGGAGGAGATTGGAGGGTGGGCTTCCAGGTAGGGCAGGTGGCCACCATGGGGCCCTGAAAGCTGGTTGGGCTTGAGGGAGGTGGGGGGGATCAAGGGTTAGGAGGGGAATGACACTGGTTGGATGTTTTAGAAAGCGCCCAGTTTCATCCCTGTGCCCTGCCAGGGCTGGATCTGGCTGTGGGACAGGAGGCCTGGGCTGTGGAACTGTCAAGCGGCAGAGGAGATGGCTGCTGGGTGGGCAGGTGGTGGGCGGGCACTGGGAGGTTGAGCTGGGGGTTCAGGGAGAGACAGGACCCCCCAGGGGCTTGGAGTGGGCGGGCATTGAGCCCCCTTCCTGCCTGCAGAGCTGCTGCAGAAAGGCTCCACCTGCATCACCAACACGGAAGGATGGGTGGGCCACCCCCTGGACCCCATTGGCTGCCTCTGCAGGGCGCTCCTGGAGGCCTGTCGCCTGGAGGAGGAGACCCTCGCCCTTTACCCAGGTACCCACACTGGGGACCCCTGGAGGAGGTGGGACGATCCCCACCTTTTGGCCACGCCCCCTGGCCCATACCCCGCTAGAAACTGAGGCCCTGCCCCAGTGCCTGGCCACGCCCCTGGTCCATAGCCGCTGGGAAGTGAAGCCACGCCCCTACCCTTGGCCACGGCCCCTGGCCGGTGCCGGAGCCGGTAGGCTCACCTGAGGGCGAGGCCACCGTAAGCCTAACTGCGGCTGGAAGGTGGGCCCCACCCCCACCCCAGCCTCCATGCTTGACATCAAGGGCCACTGGGGTCCCAGGAAAGGGGGTCCGCTCCAGCAGCTCTGGTGCCCGTCTCCCGCAGACTCAGGCCCCGAGAAGCGGAAGGTGGCCTACCAGCACGTGCCTGTGCCCGGCAGCCCCGGGGAGTCCTACTTGGCGCTGGCGCTCGAGGTGGCCCTGCTGGGCCTGGGGCAGCAGCGGGCCCTGCCCGAGGGGCTGTACGCCCAGGACAAGGTGGTGCGCAGCGAGGAGCAGCTGCTGGCCCTGCTGGAGGAGGTGGAGCTGGACGAGCGGCTGGTGCAGGTGCTGCGCAAGCAGGCGGGGCTCCTGCTGGAAGGTGAGGCCCCGCCCGAGGCCTGGCTGTGCCCCTGTCCCACAGTGGCCGGGCTGCTGCTGGGGTCGGTCGCTGCCCCAGCCCAGCCTCCTGGTCCTTCTGTCCCCTGGTACCTTGACAGTTCTGAAAGGTGAGCTCCGGCCCGGGGCCCCGCCCCCAGCGGTGCTGGCAGCCAATAGCTGCTGCGCGAGTGACGAGGCCCCGCCCCCTGCCATCTGGAGCCAATGAGCCCAGTCGCTGAGGCCCAGCCGGACTTGATTGGCTCTGCCCATGGTCCTGCCTTGTGAGGCCCGGCCCCTAAAGCTGGGAGGAGCCAGCTTGGCCCCGCCCCCGGGGCAGGTGCAGACCCGCCTCCACCCTCTGGCCCCACCCTGCGTCTGAGTCCTGCCCCCGGCCCAGGGGTGCCCAGGGTCCCTTCTTTCTTTGAATTTTTAAGCTTTTCTGTACCAGCCCTGCTCCCCCATCCCGGGGACCTCTCTGACCCCTAGCCCAGCCGGTCTGTCCTGGGGTCTGCCCATCCCCTACTCAGAGCCTGGGTCTGGGGAGACCCGGGGAGGGGCGGAGGTGAGCTCACACCTGCGGACTGAGCTCAGGCTGCCCCTGCAGGGGGTCCCTTCAGCGGCTTCGGAGAGGTGCTGTTCCGGGAGAGCGTGCCCATGCACACCTGTGCCCGTTACCTGTTCACCGCGCTGCTGCCCCACGACCCCGACCTGGCCTACCGCCTCGCGCTGCGAGCCATGAGGTGAGGACAGGCCAATGGCTGGGGACTCGGCCCAGGGGGCGGGCAGGAGTGGGGGTGGGAGGCGCGCTCGGAGCCCCATCCTCCGGCCTGAGCTCAGCCTGGTTAGTTCATTCTCCCTCCTGCTGGCGTTCCAGGCGCCGTGTGCTATTATTTTGAATCCGAGAAGTCTCCGCATGGCACAGAATTCAGAGTCCTTTTCTAGGCAGATTTGCCCCAACCTACCCAAACCTCTCTGGAGGCAGGCAGTGTTGCCACTTTCTTATCCATCCTGCAGGAGTAGAAATTTCTGCAAACCCATAACCTGGAAACTGAAAATTCATTCTTCTTTCACACCCAGGATACATCCTGTACCTGTTCTCATGGAACATTGCATGTGAAAGGCTTTGTGCCATCACGTAGCGTGTGGACCACGGCATCCACGTGGGGACGCACCATGAAAGAGCTAGTCGAGTTGATAGACATTTACACTGTTTCCAGAAAAACACTGCAATGAATAACCTTGTTACCATTTCTCACCCGCAGATCATAGAAGCAGAATTTTTAAAGCTCTCTCTGTAGTCAACTATGCCCAACAAATAAAATGAAATCTGATCCCCATCCTCTGATCCTGTCCTCCACAGACACCTATGAACAATTTGGGGTGCATCTTTCCAGAATGTTTGGAAAGAATAATCTGTCAGAGCCATGATTTAGAGAACACTCTTTTCTGTGCAAGACTTTTTCTAAGCCAGGGGCCAGCAAATTACAGCCCACAGGCCAAATTTGGCCCGCCACCTGTTTCTGTACAGCCCTAGAGATAAGAATGGTTTGTACATTTTTAAATGATTGGAAAAAAATCAACAAAAGATTCTGTGACACATGAAAAGTATCTGAGACTCAAATTTCAGTGTCCAGAAATAAAGTTTGATTGGCACACAGCCATGCTCACGCATTTACATATTATCTGGCTGCTTTTTGCACAACAATGACAGTGAGTTGTTGTGACAGGCCAAATGGGCTGCAAAGGCGAAAATCTTGGCTGTCCAGCCCTGTGCAGAAAAAAAGTGCGGACCCCTGATCTAAATCCATGACTTACATTACCCCATAGAATCTTCTAAACAATCTAGCAAAATAAGTGTGTTTACTCCCATTTTACAAATTAAAAAGCCAGCTTAGGGTGTGTCCAAAGTCACACAGCGAGGACATTAGATACTGTTTGGAGCCATAGTAGTCTTGATTTCTATTCCATGCGGTTGATCACATCTAACAACTTTGAAGAACTTTTTAAACACAAAATAGATGTGTATAGTGAGCCGCTTACCAATATACCTTATGGGTATGGGGATGTCGAGTCATTCAACAAACATTTCTTGTTCACCTACTGTGTACCCCCAGGCATTGCTCTGGCTGCTGGAGATGCAGCAGTGAACAAAATAGTCACAGAGTCCCGCCCTCGGGGAGCTGACCTTTTAGTGAGAGCAAGACAATAAATAAATTAGTAGGTAAACTATGCTGCGTGTCAGATGGTGACATACAAGAAAGGGTGGAAGGAGTTGGGGATGGGAAGTTGCAATTTCACGTGTGGCGGGGGGTGTCAGGGAAGAGCTCACTGAAAATACTAGAGCAAAGACTTGAGGATGGTGAGGGAGGAGCCACAGGATGTCTGGGAAAGAGCAGTCCAGGCAGAGGAGACAGCCTGTGCAAAGGCCCTGAGGTAGGACTGTGCCTAGTTGTATGTGAGGGCTGTCAAAGGGAACAGTGGCTGGAGCAGTGTGAGCAAGGGGAAGGGGTGACAGGGATAATGAGGGGCCAGATCGGGACACACACAATCCCGTCACCTCTTCATCAGCCCTTGAATTGAGCGTTGTTCATTTAACCATCCCGGGAGCGATGGGCATCGGCGACACTGCAGTGAACATCTTGTGCATACGTCTTCCGTCTTCCTGGGGCCCAGGGCTTTGCTGGCCCAAGGGATGGACTTGAGGGCTTGCTTCCCCCCTCACCCCAGGCTGCCCGTACTGGAGACGGCGTTTCCGGCCGGAGAACCTCACCCCAACCCGCTGGACTCCATCATGAGCGACCGCTTCCCCCGCTGGTTCATCCTTGGGCACCTGGAGACCCGCCAGTGCGAGCTGGCCTCCGCCATGCTGACGGCCGCCAAGGGTGAGGATGGCGGCCGCCGCGGCCATCCCTGTCCTCCTCTGCCCCTCCTCCTTCCCCTCCTGGTGATCCTTTTACCACATTCCACGTTCTTCGTGAGCGCTCCCTGTATGTACCCAGCACGCTCCCAGGTGCTGAGGATGCGCGGTGAACAGAGCTGCCCGGATCCCAAGCCCTCGGGCGCGACAGTCCAGCCGGGCGGACAGACACGAAACAAGGCGGGAAGGTGCGGGTGGAGCCATGACGGTCTCTGGTCCTCTAGCTCGGCCGCCGGAACAAACACCGGACCCGGCGGCTGAGACCACGGACAATGATTCCTGACAGTCCTGGGGGCCACAAGTCCAAGATCGGGACCCAGCACAGTCGGTTCCCGGCGAGGGCTCCCTTCCTGGCTTGCAGACGGCCGCCTCCTCGCTGTGTCCTCACACGGGGGAGACAGAGCTCTGGTGTCTACTCCTCTTATAAGGATGCTAGTCCCATCCTGGGGGCCCCACCCTCATGACTCATCTCACCCTAACCACCCCCTGAAGGCCCACCTCCTCATACCACCACTCTGGGGTCAGGGCTTCAACGTGTGAATTTTGGGACACAGTTCAGTCTAGAGCATCTGGGAAGAGCATTCCAGGCAGAGGGACCAGCCAGTGCAAAGGCCCAGGGGCTGGACTGTGCCTGGTGTATTTGAGGAACAGAGAGGAGGCCTGTGTGGCTAAAGCAGAGTGACAGAATTGTCAGATCCGGGCCATTGATAATCACAGTACAGAAGCTCACATTTGTGTAGCTCTTGCCCTGTTAAGGCCTTTCTAAGAATGGGCTCACCGTGGCCCTGTGAGGCCGGTCCATTAGTATTAGCCATTTTACAGATGGGGCAGCTGAGGCACAGAGAGGTGAAGTGACTTGCTCAGGGTCACACAGCTGGTGAGTGGCAGGGCAGCGATTTGAACTCTGGCATTCTGGTCCAGAGTTAATGCCCTTGACAATTAGGGGTCCAGTGGGTCCCTAGGTGGCTTCCTCCCACTGGAAGGGGGGCAGAGGAGAGAAGGGACGGGGGCGGTGCTGAGAGTGGTCTGGATCTTCACAGAACCATGGCCAGGTGTGTTTCCCTCCACGCTCACACCTGTGCATCCCTGTGGAGGAACCTGCAGGAGCAGGTCGTGCAGCGGCAGGGGCTGGTGGCCGGTGTGCCAACGGTGCCCTCTGTCCCTCCCTCCACCCCAGGAGACCCCAAGTGGCTGCACGCAGTACTGGGCTCCATCCAGCAGAACATCCACTCACCGGCCCTGCTCTTCAAGCTGGCGCAGGACGCCTGCAAGACGGCCACCCCCGCCAGCGCTCCACCGGACACCACCCTGCTGGGCATCGCGCTGGAGCTGGGCCTGCAGGTGATGGCCACAGGGAGGATGGGGAAGGGACTGCTGCCTGGGGGCGGGGCCTGAGTGTGAGCGGCGCCTCTGGGGGCGGGGCCTGAGTGTGAGCGGCGCCTCTGGGGGCGGGGCCTGAGTGTGAGCGGCACCTCTGGGGCGGGGCCTGAGTGTGAGCGGCGCCTCTGGGGGCGGGGCCTGAGTGTGAGTGGCACCTCTGGGGCGGGGCCTGAGTGTGAGTGGCACCTCTGGGGCGGGGCCTGAGTGTGAGTGGCACCTCTGGGGCGGGGCCACAGGGGGCAGCGCCTGCAAGTACGAGTCCCGGGAGTGAGGAAATGGAACCACCAGTGAGGGTGGGTGTATGAATGAGGGACTCGGTGGCAGAGTCTGAAGGTGAGAATCCACTTCTGGGGCGGGGGCTGCGGCTGGGGACGAGGAGGGGGTCACGGGTCCTGCAGGTAAGTGGGGTCACAAGAGGGAGCGGAGCCCACGGGGGCTGGCTTGGCGGGGGGGGGCGGGGGGCGGGGCGGTGTCCTTACGGTGAAGGAGCATGGGTGGGCGGCGCTGAAGCCGAGGGGCGGAGCCTGCCAATAAGGAGCTGTCTTGTGGGCGGGGCCTATCGGGAATTCCCGGCCGAGAGGGCGGGGCCTGCGTCCGGCCGTCCGCCGAGGCCTTGCAGGGGCAAAGCCGAGGCCAGGCTGGGTGCAGCCTGTGGTGAGCCGGCAGCTGCGGGTGTGGGGTGTGGAGTGTGGAGGGGCTGGGCCTGGGGACAGACAGATGTGGAGCTCGTGGGGGCGCGGCCTGAGAGTGGCGGAAGGAAAACCAGAGCGGGGACAGCTTGGAGCAGTCCCGCAGGGTGCGGGGGGACCTTCCCGGGAGAGCTAGTAAGCAAGGGGCCCGTAGGAAGGGGAACTGGTCCCTAACAACTCCTGTAGGGGTGGAGCCACTGGGGGGAGGATGTGGAGGGCGAGACAAGCGTGGAGCTTTAGAGAGAGACCCGCTATTTAGAAGCTTCCAGAAGGCAGGGTCCACCAGACAGAACCTGGGGATGCGGCCTCGATAGAGAGCAAGCAAGGAAGGTGCTTATTAGAGGTGGGACCTGAGAAGGTGGGGCCTGTAGGGCAGGTGCCTTGGAGCTACAGAGGGAAATCTGCTGATGTGAAGCATGGAACTTTGCAGAGAGAAAAGACAGCTTGGCTTATTGTGCAGTAGAATCCATGGGGCCTCAGAATAACACCAACAATAGCAGTAATAGTAATGGTTGACCTTAGCTGGGCTCTTTGAAGCAGCAGACACTGTGCAAAGAGCTTTAGCGACATCATTTCACTCTCACAACAGCCCTATGGGGTAGACAAGATCTTATCCCCATTTTACAGATGAGAAAACAGGCCACTCGCTCGGATTGTATGACTCCTCGATTCAGCCCTTAACTCCCAAGTGTCCCCGGGCCCCTCGGGATCCCCGACCCCCTCCAGAGCCCAGCCCCAGGTTTTGGGTGACCCCTTCTCTCCCCTCCCACTCTGCAGGTGATGCGGATGACCTTGAACACCACGACCTGGAGGCGGAGGGAGATGGTGCGCTGGCTGGTCAGCTGTGCCACGGAGATGGGTGAGAGTCCCCGAGGGGACCGGCCGCCCAGCCCTGTTCTGCTTCTCCAGGTGTCCCTGAGGGAACCTGGCAGGCACAAGGGAGAAGCACAGACTTTTCCCCGCTCCAGCCAGCGCTCGGGGCCAGGCCGGGAGGGAATGTCGGGCGGGGGGCTGAGCTGGACAAAGACCAGGAGGGTGTCCAGGCTCACGTGGCTTAGGGAAGGGACAGAGGCTCCAAAGGTTAGCCCCACACGCATGTTCCCTCCCAGTCCGGCGGCCCCGGCTTCCGTGGAAAGGTGCAGCGCCATTTCTGTCCTTCCTGGGGTGCAGGCGGAGGGGCGCATCTCCGGCCCCGGCTGGTGGGGACGGCGGTGTTGGGTGAAGCCGTGCACCCACGCTCACGTCCCTGCCCCCTTCCTGATGGGTTGCGCCCTCTCGCCTGCCCCAGGCCCACAAGCCCTGATGAACATCATGCGGAACTGGTCCTCCCTCTTCACGCCGGTGGAGGCCGCCACCATCGTGGCCGTGACGGGCACCACCCACGGCACGCTGCTGCGGCTGCAGCTGGACGCGGCCCGGCGGGAGGAGCTGTGGGCCTGCGCCCGCACCCTGGCCCTGCAGTGTGCTATGAAGGACCCGCAGCACTGCGCCCTGCCCGCCCTCACCCTGTGCGAGAAGAACCACGCGGCCTTTGAGGCGGCCTACCAGATCGTGCTGGACGCCGCGGCCGGCGGCCTGGGCCACGCGCACCTCTTCACCGTGGCCCGCTACATGGAGCACCGCGGCCTGCCGCTGCGGGCCTACAAGCTGGCCACGCTGGCCCTGGCGCAGCTCAGCATCGCCTTCAACCAGGACAGCCACCCTGCCGTCAACGACGTGCTCTGGGCCTGCTCGCTCAGCCACTCGCTGGGCCGGCACGAGCTCTCGGCCATCGTCCCCCTCATCATCCGCAGCATCCACTGCGCCCCCATGCTGTCTGACATCCTGCGCCGCTGGACCCTCTCGGCGCCCGGCCTGGGGCCCCTGGGGGCCCGCCGGGCTGCCAAGCCACTGGGCGCCGACCGGGCGCCACTGTGCCAGCTCCTGGACGCCGCAGTGGCGGCCTACATCACCACCAGCCACTCTCGCCTGACGCACATCAGCCCGCGGCACTACGGCGACTTTGTCGAGTTCCTGGGCAAGGCCCGAGAGACCTTCCTGCTGGCGCCCGACGGGCACCTCCAGTTCGCCCAGTTCCTGGAGAACCTCAAGCAGACCTACAAGGGCAAGAAGAAGCTCATGCTTCTAGTGCGGGAGCGTTTTGGCTGAGCGCGGCGGGCGGGCGCGGGGTCCCCTTCACCCCGCCTCGGCGGCACCCGCTCCCCACAGGGGCCTCGACACCGGAGGCCCACGGGGCATTGCAGTATTAAGTCAGGGAAGGAGCCCAGCTGGAGCTAGGGGGTCTTGCCTGCCAGCCCCCCGAGCCTGGATGGAGGTAGGAGGCAGGGGTCCTGCCACGTGTGTGCCTAGGAGTGTGCGAGCGAGCGAGCGTTCGAGATTCTAGGATCAGAAGCCATACCACCACCCGGAGGTCCGGAAGGGGGTGTGTGCTTGGGCAGCTGGTATGACCCCGCCTTGGGCACCCCAAAAGCAATAGGCATGCACCTCCTCCTCAAAGTCTCAGGCCTACCCTGGGCTGGGTTGGGGCATAGTGGGGGGCAGGGAGGCAGGACTTTCCAGAAACGGGCTCTCAGTCAATGTAGCAGACCCTCCCTCCACCCCACTCGCTGGCCAGGGGGCTTGTGTTAGGGCATCTCCATCTCCTTTTGTACCCTCCCCCCTCTGCCTCAGGGGCCCCACTCCACAGCCGTGCGCCCCCTCCAGGCCGCCCAGCCGGGACCAATGGCTCCCCCCACTGAAGGATTAGACGAGGCCTCGGGCCTCGGCCACATACCTCACCCCCCGTCCGGCCAGGACTCCCGCTCCTGTGGGTGCCAGGGTCCCAGGGCGGGCTGGGGCGTCACTGCTGTCCCTCCCCCTGTCAGTCACTGGACATACAACTCAGGAACCGAGCCAGGCTTACGCTGTCCTGCAAGCCTGGTGTCAGGAGACACACACAGGCCAGTGGGGCCCCCGCCCTGATCGGGAGAGGAAAGAGGCGGCGTCCTGGCACCTGGCTCTCTGTCTGTCTGTCTGTCTCCTCCGTCTCCCTGCCCCACCCCTCCATCTCTCTCCATTCCGCCTGCCTTTCTACTTGCCTCTCTAAGTCCCCGCTGCTGTCTCTCTCTGGCCTCCCCCCACCACCCCACCTTGGCCCGGGGAGGAGGGGGAGTCTGTCCCGCCCCCCAGTCACTCTTCTCCATCTTTTCTCCTCTTGTAATTAAGGACAAAAGATCACATCATTTGTAACTTTTTTTCTATTTATTGAACCATATATTGTATTTTCTTTTTCCGTTTTTTTAAAAGATTGAACACAGCTGCTTCTTTCTTTTATTTCGAGACTGAGGTGTGTCCCCGCCCCCACCCCCGCCCTCCGCCAGCCCTCCCCGCCCCGTGCCCTCCACAGATCTCCGGCCTCGTCTCCGGGCACAGCGAGGGGTTCCATGGAAGCGCCTGCTGGTTTCCTCCGGTGGTCTCAGTGGGACTAGCAAGCCCTGCGCAGAAGGCTCCACACTCCTCATGTTACACCAGCTGTCACGGCAGCCCTGCAGGGCGGCTATCATTCCCATTTTACAGACGAGAAAACGGAGGCTCCGACGTTTAAGGAAAGGGCACTCACTTTAGGAAGCGACAGCTGGACGTCTGACCCGGCTGCGGCCGCTGACCCTGCCCAGCCCAGGCTGCATGGCCCGTGCACTGCGGGGAATGGCCACCAGGGGGTGCCCTGGCCTCAGACACCCGCTATGAGGGATACCTGTCGCCAAGATGCTGAGCACGGGGTGGGGGCGCCGTGTCAGGTGCGGGGCGCAGCTGGGTGGGGCAGACACCCCAACGGCGGGAACCCTGGGCTTAGACTAGGCCTCGGGGGCGTGGCCGGGGCGTGTCTGGGCTCCTGCACGGCGGGCGAGGGTCCCCGTCCCCAGACCGAGTGAGGGGTCCGGGGACGGCGGGAAGGCCCTCGGTTGTCTCCTTCCCGGGCTCCCCGAGAAGCGCCTCCCTCGGGTCCTTCCCGGCTTTAGAGACTGACGAGCGACGGACAGACTGTCTGGGTCACCGTCAGGGCCGGGGCAGACGAGGACAGGCTTCCCGGAGGGGCGGGCCCGGAGCGCGGCTGGGCGGGGCCGGCCGCTAGAGGGCGCCGAGGTAGCGCGCGCAGCCGGGGCGGGGCCTCGGCGGCGCTGGGCACGGCGATTGGCCCGCGGCACCGCCCTCCGCTCGAGGGGACCAACTGGAAGAGGCCCCACCTCCGGCCCCGCCCCGCGTGTTCCCGCAGGTATGTGCGAGCGGACCCGAGCGCCCGGCGCGCTCCCTAGCGCCGCCTGGAGGCCCGGGAGGGTAGGGGCGGCAGCCGGGAGAGCCGGACGTCGGCTTCGGCCCGTGTGGTCCCTGCCGGCTCCAGATGGAGTCCTCGGTCCTGGCGCGCCCCACAAATGTCCCCCACGGGCCTGGGGCGCCACTCGGGCCGTAGTCACGGCCAAATAAATGTCTCCGTTTCACACGCACACCTCAAGCCCAAGTTCCCCTCCAGCACTGGCAGATACCAGGCACCCCAAATCCTCCTCCCAAACCCGTTACCCCTTATGTCTCAGTCACCCCCAAATACCACCAGCTCAGGTCCCAGGTATCTCCGAATGCCCAGCGTCTCCCTCAGGGTGCCCCCCCTTAGATTGGGTCCCATCCCCCTTCTGCCCTGGGCATGGGGCATTCCGCATCGTGACTCCGTCACCACATCAGCCCCGAAAGTCAGTCCCTCCAGCCCTCGGGGTCACTCCCCAACCCCAGGACACCCCTCAAGGTCACCTTTCCACCCTCTCCGCCCATGTGACTAAGTTGCCACCTTCCCCAGAACAGGTGGGGCCTTCCTGGGAACAGGTGGGGCGGGGATGGGGATCCTGTGAGGCCAGGAGCCCCGGGTGCCAGGACAGTAAATTCAGGCTGATCAAAAGAGCCGGAACTCCAGGGATGGGAGGCAGGTGTGAATCACAAACCACCAGAGCTTCAGGAATGAGGCGGGGGCAGCTTTTATTTAACTGGACGACAGGTGGGACGCACAGCACAGACTGCATCGGGCTTCTGTCTGCCACCTGGGCAAGGGTCCGCTGGGCCAGCCCTGACAGCCTGGGGGGCTTCACTCTGCTTCCCCAGTCCCACCCAGAAAGGAGCCCCATCCCATCGAACGCTGGACAGAGCATCAATCTTCCATGCCCTGGGACCACCTGCAGACTGAGCAGGCCTGCCCATGTCCTTCCTGGGCCCACAGGGACTCATTCCCCGCCCCATGTGCCAGGAAGGTGTCACAGTTCCTCTCCCCAAGGTAGGAAGCTGCAGGACTCTGAGAGAAGGGACAGGCATTCTCAGGTCAGGCCAGCCTGGTTCCGGAAGCCTAGAGTTGGCATTTAACGGTCTGGGGGCCCAAGGCAGCTTCCTCTTGGGTAACTGGCTGCTGGGAAGGGGCAGGCCCGGCCTGTGCCCCCACCAGGCTTGGGAGAGGAGGGGCAGAAGCTCCAGGCCCAGAGGGTCGTCCAGGCAGGGACACAGCTGGCTTCCCCTTTTTCATATAAGAGGCACCCACCCACCTGCCAGTCCTCCCTGGGAGCAAGGCCCAGCCATAGGTAGGACTGGGGGGGGGTCCCCAAGTGCAGAGTTGGGGGAGGGGGCCTACAGCAGGCAGCTGCGTCCACCCACCCCCTCCCAGGCCCCATCCCTCCCCAAGTCCCTCCTCCAGACACAGACCAGGGTCTGGGTCCTTGTCTCGTCCCCAAGGCATCAGGCCACCCGAGGCGGGCAGGGGCCGCAGGCTCCGAGGGGGCTTGACTCCTGTTCCTGCTGAACTGAGCCAGTCTGCGCAAACCAACTGTGTTTCAGCTCAGTAGGCACGGGAGGCAGAGCCCAGGGAGGCCAGGCGGGCGGCGGGACGGGCGGGCAGGGCAGCAGGGAGAGGCAGCAGAGCCAGAGGAGGCGGGGGCCCGGGGGGCGGAACTTAGCCACTGTGAACACGACTTGGCGTGGACCCTGCTCACAAGCAGCTAAGCCCTGCTCCCCAGGCCAGATGCGGGCAGCAGGGGCCTCTCTGCCACCCCATCCCCATCCCCGGGCAGTGTCCTCAGTGGTGGCGGTGGCAGCGGCAGTGGTAGCCCCAGAGGCAGGGCTCAGGGTCGGTTGGAAATCCCTGGCAATGTGATTTGTGACAAGCAGCAAATCCCATCCCCAGGAACCCCCGCCGGCCGTGGCACAGGGGTGGGGGCACCGGGCGAGGCCAGTGGCTGGCACCTGGGGGGAAGAGAGAGAGCAAAGGAGGCAGTGAGATTTGAGGACACATCTGTCCTCCCTCTGGGGCCCTGCAGGGAAGCGCTCTCCCCACCTGCAGCAGCAGCTAAAGGGAGAGCAGGACCACCAGGCCGGACGCCCCCCGGCAGTGCCCGCGGTCCCAGGCCCAGAGAGGCAGAGAGGTATGGAGGGTCCATTCTGGTCAAGGAACTCCCAGAGCCAGGTCCCCCCCTTTCCTGCCCCCCCATTACTGAGCTCTGGGCAGGCTAGATGGGGCCATCAGGAGAGGAAGCCGAGGGGTGGCGGGCAGGCGGGTGAGGAAGTGACCTCACTCCAGCTGGCGCCACTTCCTAGAAGCCCGAAGAGCAGGAGGAAACCACCAGGGCCTCCCCCCGCGGCCCCGTCTCGGCGGCCGGGCCTCAGCCGGCACCCACCCGCGCGGATGCCGGCAGCGGGAGCCCAGCGCTTCCCCGGGCACGCACGCCCCCAGCCCCGGACCCAGGTTCGAGATGCAGGTCCCCGCTCGGCAGTTTCCCAAATGCCCTCCGAGCCTCAGTTTCCCCAGCTGTCAAACGGGGCCAAGGGCCTCTACCTCGTAGCACAGGGAGGTTTCACCGAGAGGGTGTATATCATTCAGCAAGTACCCTGCACCGGGACCGCCTACAGAATTTGTGGGGCTCAGTGCAAAATGAAGATACGGGGCCCTTGTTCAGAAAGGAAGAGTGTCAAGACGTTGACAGCACAGCCTCCAACCAAGCCCCAGGTCCTTCTGAGCGGGGAGACCCTGCGAACTGCCCAGGAAGCCGGCCCCGTGTTCAGTAAACGGAGGTCTCCCCAGTGAACAGCCCTGTGGCTAGGAGACCCCGACCCTGGAGCCGGTTTGACCGTATTTGACCCCCGGTTCTGCAGCTTCCCGGCTGGGGGACTCTGGGCAAGTCACTCAACCTCTCTGGGTCTCCGTTTCCCATCTGCGAAGCAGGGACAATGTCGTGATGAGGATCCCGTGAGTGATACGTGTCATTAGGACGGGGCTACGCTGCCATCACGAGCCAGGCAGCAGGCAGAAACAGGAAGGATGGCAGAGGGGAGGACGCCGCACACTGGTAGGGCCCCAGCGCCGGATCTGGTGGCGCCCACCACCAGGAGACAGGTGGAGAGAGATGTCCTGCCCTGTCCCCCACCCGTCCCACACACGCTCATACGCCGGCCACGTCTTTCCCATCGGGCCCCAGCGCAGCCCCGGCCCCTCCGGGTCTGGGGGCGCCAACCGGGAGCAGACGAGGCCCCGCAGGGCGGCCGGCCTCCCTGGGCCGCCTCCGGAAGTGAGACAGCACATTTGTGTCCCAGGGAGGAGAACGGGAAGGGCGGCCATTTGGCCAGGCCCGTTTCCTGTGGGGTTTCCCCTGCACAGAGCCCCGGGCCGGGGCCAAGGCCGCTCCCCGTCCCCCGCAGGCACAAAGGGTCAGAGTCTCGCGTGGAGGGGCACCGCCACGCAGGTGCCCAGGAGCGGGCCCCGTTCCCGGTGGCATGCTTCGGGGCTCGGGGGAGACGGTGTCCAGGGAGGGCCCGGCTCCTGGCGGCCGAGGCGTGGGGGAGGGCGGGGAGGGTGGCCCGCCACACCGAGGAGGGATGGAGGGATGTGGGCCCAGTCTGCTCTGCAGACAGGGCGTGTAGGCATGAGACAGACGCAGGCACGCAAGTCGCCACCCCCCCACCCCATGCTCCAAGAATGAATCAGGGGCAGCTTCCGCCGGGGGCGCCACCACCACCGCCCCCAAGCCTGGTCCCCAAATACTTTCCACCCTCTCAGAGCAGCTGGGATTGGAAAATACCACGGGCTGCAGGCCCCGCCCTGCCCGCCGCCCGCCCTCCCAGCCTGTCACTAACGCTTTGCCTAATGGGCCCAGACTCTCCGCAGAGACTCCCTGGGCCGGGCCCCGAGCCAGCCGCCGACCCGGGCTGCCCAGCCGAGGGCCGCCTGACCGCCAGCCCCCCGCCCGAGCCCCGAGCCCCACGCAGCACCAGAACGGCCATCCCCACGGGCAGCCCTCAGAGGTTGGCACCCAGGGGGAGGGAGGCAGGGCACCGGCAAGTGGGTGGGCCCCGCTGCCCACCCAGGGCTGGGGGGAAGGGGGCAGGCCCAGGAAGGGGTGAGTAACCGAGGGCTGAATCACTTGTTATAAATAGGGGAACCAGGCAAGTCACATCCCAGCCCCCATGGCCCGGCCGCACCACACCACCTCCTGCCCCTGCCTTAAACGTAACCCCCTCAGGCCAGGCACGGATTCCCAGGGTCCCCACCATCCACACTGCACGCCCTTAACTGAGGGGTATGCCTACCACCGTGCCCACCTCTGCCCTACCCTCAGATAACTCCATGTCCCATCCTGGCCTGACTTTTTGGGGCCACTGGCCTCGAGGGTGGTCGCTGGCTTCTGGGCCCCGTCCTCCGCACCCCAACGATTCCCAGGCCCAAAGCTCAGGGTCCCCGGGCTCCCCAAGGCATTCTCAGAGTGACCACGGTCCTGGATGGTGACGCCAGACGCAGGCCAAGGGAGGCCGAAGGGCTTAGCATCTCAGAAGTTGGGTCCCTGGCCCCTCACCGCCCAGGCCCCCCATCCCAGACCACCCAGGCCCGCTCTGCCCAGGGCCACAGCTCAGTGACCACACCCAGGGTGGCGCCAGCTCCAGCACCCTGGGGCAAGGCGCTGCTGGAGCATGACTCAGCCGTGCCCAGCATGGCGGCGTCCTTCTCGGCCCCAGGATCCTCACACCCACGCCGCTGCCCTCCTCGCCGTCCTTCCCAGGTGACCAGCCTTCCCAGACACACCTCCGTGTCCACCCGGGGCACCCGACGGCAGGTGGCCAGAGGACCACAAAAGGGATCTGAAGGCGAGGGCCTGCCTGCGAGAGGGAAGGGAATGGCTTCCCAATGCTCCCTATTTACAGATGGGGAAACTGAGGCCCAGAGAGCTCAGAACCAGGCCCAAGGTCACGCAGTAAGTCTACAGAAAAGCCAGGCCTGATCCTCGCATAAAGGACACCCAGAGCAGGGAAGGGCTGGCTGGCCAGCCCAGAGAAGGGCAGGAAGGCATTTTCTTAAGACCGCCCAGCATTCCTGGCGGCGCTTTTCACCGCAGACATCCCCACCCAGCCCCCCAAGGTGAAGGGCACGCTCTGAAAAATGCCTTAAGGTGTATCAAAGTGCCACCTGGCCCATGGCGAGCAGGTCACCCCATTGTCCCCACGGGGCCAGTTACCCGGAGACGGCAGATGGGACGGGGGTCCGCCCCGCAGCGGCGGCCTGCACACATCTGGCCTCCGCTCGCAACAGGCAGGGGCTGGTACAGGGGTCCCCGGGAGGACCCCTGGAGCATCCGCCTCCGCTGTTTGTCTCCAGCGAGCAAGGGTCTGCGGAAACTCGGAGGCCGGGCCAGCACAGACAGGCCTGACCCCCGGACACGCCCTGTCACGCATGTGCTCCGCGTGCCAGCCCCCGGCCAGGCCGGCAGCTATTTTGGGGCCCCCTCTAGGCCCAAAGACGAGGCCTGCCCGTTGGGGTCTTGAGGGCGCTCCTAGAGGACGTCCCGCAAGGATAGAGGGCAGTGGGTGCCCTCCTGGGCACTAGGACAGAGCTGGCCCCAGGCCCCAGGGCCCGTGCCTTCCCAGGACGCGGCGTGTGAACACATGCGCACGCTGGCCTGGGCAGGGCGTGTGGGCGAGCGGACAGGGTGTGGCCCACATCACCTCGCCTCTAAGCCGGGACACCTGTCGGGTGCTGCCCTCCAGCTCGGGCTGGCCTGGGCAGGGCCGCCAGAGGACACCCCTCATGCCAGGGGCCCCACACCCCACGCCTCACCCTCACACACCAGCCATCACCGGCGGGCAGCTGGTTGGTGCTGGGGCAGACAGGGCAGGTGACAGGGAGCCAGTGCAGCTCCAAGACACCCAGGAAGCCAAGGGGTCTGGGCCTGGGTGGGTTGATGCTAAAGGCAGTGCAGGGGGGGGGGCTGTGCTGGCAGTCCAGTCCGGGGCTGGGGTCAGAGGTCAGTCTGGGGCTAGGACGAGGGTCTGGGTGCAGTCTGGGCCTTTCACCCTCTTCCTGCAGCCCAAGGGCACAGGGACCCAGAGCTACACAGGGCTGGGGAGTCAGCCATCCAGGAATCTCCCAAACCTGGCCCCTCCTGTGAACAAGAGCTTCTCTTCGGGGCCAGGATAAGCGAGGAGGGAGGACAGGGGACCCCAGTCTCCCCCAAGCCAGGGCTGCACTGCCGTGCCGCCGGGCCTCCTCAGTGGAAGGCCTTCCCGGGGTTCAGCGGCTGACATGTCAGGAACTTGAACCACTGTCCCCCGGCCGCCACCCACAGCACTCTGGGAGACCCCCACCCGTTGCTCCAGCGCCATCCCCACCAAAGCGCAGACAGGCGCCCCAGGGACCAGGCACCCGCACATCCACCTCCACGCCGAGCCCCGGCCCCCTGCGGCCCGCTCCCTGCCCACCTGGACCTGCCGGGCGCGCTGGGACCCGCGCTCCGCGCCGCGCTCTCCTGGGTCTCGGCGGCCCCCGGGAGGGGGGGGCCGGGCCGCCCTTCCCCCGCTCCGTAGGGGGCGCCCCGGGACTCTGCCACCGCCGCCGCCAGACGCGCGGTCCCCGCCGTCCCCGAGCCCCGGCGGCGCGCGGGCGGCGCCCTCCCTCGCCGGGGGCTGGGGACCGCCGGGCGCGCCCCTCCGCCCGCGAGGCCGGCGCGGAAAGTTGCGGCCGCCGCCGCGGCGCCGCCGCCTCCCTCCCGGTCCCCGCGACTCACCCGCGGGGAGGGCGGCGCGCCGGGCCGGGGGCGGGCGCGGGCCGCGCTCCAGTCCACTCACTGGCCGGCCCGCCGCGGGGCCCGAGCGCTTTTAAAACCTCCCGGTCTCCTCCCCCGGGCCGGGCCGGGGCGGGGCGGGGCGGGGCGGCCCGTCATGTGCCCCCGGAGCGGCCCGCCCCCGCTCTCCCTCGCCGGTCCCCGGCTCCGTGCGTCCCCGACTCTGCCCCAACTTTCTCCCTCCCTGCGTGTCCCGACTCTGCCTGGTCCCCAGACCCCGCCCAGCGGCCCCTGCGGCTCCCGGACTCCGGGTCCAGCCCCAGTTCCCAATCGAGGGCTCTCCCTGCGGGGTCCCAATCCCCATCGCACCCCCGAACCCCTCTTGGCCTAACTCCTGCCCCGGCGCAGGGAGAGACCCCCCGGAGGCCGTGGGCAGGGGGAAGGGGGATGGGGGGACACGGTGCCAGACCCGGGACACACTGCCCCGGCGGACCCTCCCTGGGAGGGCATGGCCCCAGGGACTGTGGGATCCTGACAAACACGAATCCCCACGGTGCCTTCTTCAGCCTCAGGAAGTCCCTCCTTTGATCTCACCCAACCCTCTCCTGCTGCCATCGAAGGCTGTCTGACCCCTGCCCAGGTGGTCCCTGGGTCTAGGTCCCCTCCCCCTCAGGCTTCCTGGCATCCCTGCCCCCACCCACTCAGGGCCTCTGGGAAACTCCCCAGCTCTGGAGTATCCCTGGGAGGGAGGCCTTCCTGGATCCCTCCCTCCTTCGCCGCGCACGCCTGTCCCACCTCATCCTCTGCAGACCTCCCCTCCACCCTCCACCGGAGAACACGGCCGCATTGTTCCCCAGGACGGGCCTGCCTTGGGGCCTGGCCCCGTGCCCAGTGGGGGGCCGGAACAAAACTCACGGCAGAGGAGGGCGGGGTGCCTCTGCCGCCAGGCCAGCCTCCGTGGGCATGCCCGGCCGCCACTCTGCCCTCTCCAGGCCGGGACAGGGGCCAATGCCCCAGACCACCACCGGCAGCACGCCACCGCCAGGTTCCAGAGCTGGCGGACTTCCCAGACCTGTGCGGGCATTGCTTGGGGGAGGGTCTTTCCCCACCCATCCCCAGCATTTCCAAAGTCACATAATTGGGGCCGGGGGTCAGATTCGTCACCACCCACCTCCCAGGTGGGAAGAGTAATGCTGGGGTGGCGGGACCCGGCAGCAGGCCCAGGCAGGGAACTGGAGGGGCTGGTTGGACGCCTCTGGGTCACCTTGCACCCCAGAATTCCTCCAGAGCCCCCCATTTCCTCAGTTCGGCTCAGCCGGCTCCCACGTTGGATCTCAGTGGGACTGGGGCGGGGGGCGGAAGCCACACCCAGCTACCATCCCACGGGGCCCAGCCCTGGGGGCTCCTGGGTCTTTCTTCTCTGTGGGGCCCAAGGGGCAGGCTGGCCCAGGCTGCAGGATCTGGCAGGTTGGGGCAGGAGGGGGCAGAGCCGCCCGTGGGGCCCCGGGGGAAGATGTGGGGTGGCACAGAATTCCCCGACTCAGGGCGGGGCCCAGAGGGGGTGGGGCACTCGCCACATGGCCTCCTGAGCAGCTACCAACAGGAGAATGGAGTTCCCTGGGCCTGGGGTCTCCCAGAGACACACACAAGCTTGTCACTCCAGAAGTAGAAAGTGACCACACTACACCGGGGCACCCCCTTCACCCCCCAGAACAAGCCCTCCCATCCAGAACCACCCTCCTCCCTCCCATCATTAGTCCACTGGGCACACGTTTAGGGAAAATGCCTCTTCCAAGCTGGCCTCCAGGGACACCTGTGCCAAGGCCCGTGAGCCTGCATAAGCCATCCCGCTGTTCCCATGCCCATGCTTGGATCATCCCAGCTCACGAGCATCCCTCAGCCAGAGCTTAGAGGGTCCTGCTGGGGCCCCCAGCCCTCTCTCCGGATCCCCCGACATTTGCCCCCACAGGCACGGGTCCTGGGCGGGCCAGTTTACCCAGGGACGTCAGCCAGCAGGGTTCAGAGCTCTCCAACCTGGCCAACGGAGCCTTTTTCACGATGGGGAGGCGGGGGGACAGGGCCAGGGCTAGGCCAGGTCAAGTGGTCAAGTGGCACAGGGCACACACACGCCCATCTGTTCATTCCTCAAACAGTCGGTGCCCGCCGTGTGCCAGTGCTGTTCTGGGCACTGCGGACACAGCAGAGAACAAGCCAGAACACAATCCCCACCCTCATGGGGCCAGCCGGCATCTGCGGGAGGACAAGAGAGAGAGCTAGGTCTAAAGACATGTAGTGTGTTGGGTGGTACCAGGCTCGGGGGAGAAGAGAAGGGAGCAAAGGAGATGAGATTGAGGGGGTGGGGGCCAGGTCAGGAAAGGCCACCCTGAGGAGAAGGTGACATTTGAACAAAGACTTGTAGGAGGTGAAGGAGGAGCACATGCAGACATCTGGAGGAAGAGAGGTCCAGGTGGAGGGAACTGCCGGTGCAAAGGCCCTGAGGCAGGAACATGCCTGGAGTATCTGAGAAACAGCGCGGAGACCAGTGTGATGGACTGTCGAGGGGAGCCGAGTGGAAGAAGAACTGAGTTTCTAATTCTTGCTCCCCAACTTTCCAGCTGGGTGTCTGTGGCCAAGTGATCACACCTTTCCAAGCCTCAGTTTCTTTATCTGTAAGATGGGTCTGAACACATGCAGTTTGTGGTTGTTCTGAGGCTCTGAGACATGCACAACGTCCTGGCCCAGGGCCGGGGGCGGGGTGGACGTCGGGTAAGTGTGCGAGTAGTTACACCAGGTAGAGGCAGCCACCCAGGCCTGGGGTGAGGGGCTGGGTCAAGGGACCCTGACAGACGCAGCTGCCCCGTAGGTCACCCTGGCTCACACGCAGGGCTGCCCGCCGGGCCCCATGGCAACGCGGCCCACAGACACATCAAACAGGCCCAGCCGAGGAAGTCCCACGTCACTGTGGTTAGGGTGGCTCCTCCCAGCCCGGCCTCCGGCTGGCGGCTCTGCTCTCCTCGCCAGTCAGGGCCCTGCCTCCCGTCACCCTGGCGACAGGCTGTGTTATGGACTGAGCCGGGGTCCCACCACCTGCCCCCTCACTAGGGTGCCAGCCACTCCGCACGTCCTGGGAAGGACATTATGCTGTGGCCTCAGGTCACTGCCACTACCCCTTCCTTTCAACAGCCCCAGACCAGTCGGGAGCACCAGGAAAGCCCACCACCCCCAGTTCAGAGGGGGCAGAGGGGCCCAGGGATCTGTGGGGACCCCAGCCAGGAGCCTGAAATCCCCAGGGCAGGGTCCCGGCGGCGCTCAGGGGCCACTGGAGGGGTGAGTCAGACAGGAATAGCCCCCAGGCCTGGCCCAGCCCCCACCGGGGACTGAGTCACCCCCTACCCAGCACCGGATGACATCAGGGCCTGGCCTGCCACCCTGACTTGGCGTCGGGCCAGAATGGGGGTGCCCGAGAGTTGTCACATCTGGCTGCCCTCTCCCCTCTGACTGGGGCCGGCAGGCGCAGGGTTAAGGAGGAACCCTCCTGGGGGTCTCCCCCCTAATCCCATCCCCGCTTTCCCGGGGATTTCGGGCCCCAGCCCCTCTGACGTCACTGGGGGTTGCTATGGCAACTGGCCGAAGTTCCCAAATAAAATTACCGCGGGCGGGTTAAGTTTCCTAGGAGGCAGCCGACGGGTAAACAATGGCGGTGACAGGCGGGGCCGGCGGGGGGCCGTCTCCCCCCACCCCTCACCCCGCCGGGACGCGGGGGTCCCCGGGGCGAGCAGCAGGGTCCCCTCCCCGCCCGGGACCCGACAGCCCGCGCGCACCGAGCGGCCTGGCGCGCAGATGGGGGCCAGCGAGGAGATGGGGGCGCGCGGGGGCACCTCGGAGGGAGGCTGGGGCGGCGGGGAACAAAGCGGGGACCCGAGGCCCGGGACCGCACACCCCGCCCCCCAGCCGGCCGCCCGTCCAGCTGTGGCTGCTCCCAGCTGCCTGGCTCCCCACATCTGGCGGGCCGCGCGCTCACTTCCTGTCGCCCCAGCTGCCTGGAGGGAGGTAAAAATAACCGTCCCCTCCCCCTGCCGGCGGGCGCGGGCGGCGGAGCCTCCCGGCCGGACGAGGCCGAGGCCAGCCTGGCGGGGAGAGGAGCCCCGAGGCCGCTCGCGCCCCCCGCGCCTCGGGGTCCGGAGAGGAGGGCGCCGCGGGTGGCACGGGTCCGCGGCCGCGGGAACCTCGTGTCCAAGCCCCAGCCCCACCCCGTGGAGGAGGACGGTGCCAGCCCTTAGCTGGTGGACTGGAACCAACGCGCCTGGGTTCCGGGCCGGGGTCACCCAGGCAAAACTGTATAGACAGGTCACTAAAAACTCAACCTCCCTGGGCCTCAGTTTACCTATCTGTAAAAGGGCGATGATACTATCCACTTAAAAGTGCGTTTGCTCAGTGGTTGTTCGCTGTTATCTTTTCCCATCCCCGGGGCCCCCGAGGCCCGCAAGTACTCTTGCCAGGTAAAATACAGGACACCCAGTTAAGTTTGATTTTCAGATAAACAGTGAATCATTTTTTAGCACAGATATGTCCCATGCAATATCTAGGACATACGTACCACTAAAAAATTTACTTATTCTATATCTGAAAATCAAATTCAACTGGGTCTCCCGGACTTTTATTTGCTAAATCTGGCAACCGTACCCCCGAGCCGCCCTCATCTCTGGCCTGGAAGCGCCGCCCAGACACCTCCCTGGTCTCCTTGCTTCCGGCTCACCCCTTCCAGCCATTCTCCAGAGGCCCACCAAGTCCAATCGCATCGTCCCTCTACCGTCCACTGCGAGAAGTTCCTCCCGGGTCCCCACCTCGGCCACAAGGCCCCCACTGGCAGATCTCCACTTCTCTCCAGCCTGGGTTTCACACCCACCTGCTGACTCCCGAGCATCCTTCAGGCCCTAAGCATCACCTCCTCCAGGAAGCCTTCCTTACCTCCCACACGACCCGCTGACTTTCGACTCTCCAGGACCCTGTACTCACCTGCCTCCCCACTTCACTCAACCACGTGAGTGACTGACTTAATCATTTGAGTAAAATGAACATTTCTTAAGTGACGCAAAGATGGTCCCTTCCCAGGCAGCAGGTCACTTCCCCGACAGAGGCCAGGTTGGGGGTACATGCTGCTCACCCCCCCCCCCCGGTGCCGGTACCTGTTCTTTTCCCCACCCCACAGGGTCTGGAGCCCTGGGCGGCTCCTCATGCAGCCCCCTTAGGGGTCCCGTGAGCAGCTCGGTGGTGACTATCATGGGGTCCCGGAGAGGCCAGAGTGAGCCGATGTAATCTCGGCTCCGGGGGAACCCACTCCCTGCTCTCAGATAGCCTGGCGTCCGGGCGGGGGCTTGGCACAGCCCCTGGAGGGCACGGTCTTCGGTTGCCTTGCATCGACAGCCCCCAAAGAGCCCCCAGGCCCCTGTCACACCCTTACACATCCCACCCAACTCCAGAGTGGACTTGTCACTCACACCCACGCTGGAGACTCCCACAGATATGACCGCCACCAAGAGGGAGCATGCAACCCGCTGAGAGGGGCCTAGGAGCCCAGGTCACCCTACCCGGTTCAAGCTTGGCGCTCTGCCTCCTCTGGCAAAGGATTTTGCCTTTCTGTGACTCAGTTTCCCGTCTGTAAAATGGGGATAATACCAGTGACCCGTCAGAGGACTACTGCGAACCTTAAATTAGTGAAGATACATGTACACACGTGGGAGAACAGCTTGGAACGCAGAATGTGCTCCTTAAGTGTTAGCTCCTTGGATTGGGGTGGCTTGGTGAAGGCCAAAATCCCCCCCACAGCCCTCCTGAGCCCCCCACCCCAGGCCGGCTCCCCAGTGGTTTCGACCCCTGGGCCACTGAGTACCCCTTGCCGTCCCCTGATCCTGGCACCGCCCCCGGAGCATCAGGGGTGGCCCGGCCCGGGGCGAGACGTCCCCTGTGCTCCCGCCGCCGTTGGAGCACAGCTGTCTCCTTCGCCCTCATCCCCGTGCCCGCCAGGACTGCGGGCCCGAGCTCAGTCCCGGAGCTGGGACAGGCCGCCGGCCCCGGGCCCCCGCCGCTCGCCCCCTGCTGGAGGCTCGAACCCGCGTCCTCGCGCGCACGGGGCGGGCCGGGCGGTTGCCGGGCAACGCGCTGTTTGTTGGGGGCGGGGCCGGCGCGGTGACTCACCGCGGCGTGATGCGGGCGGGCGCGGCGCCCGGCGGCCTGGCGCGCGGCCCGGCGGCCGGAGGGGCCCGGCGGCGGGGCGCCCCAGCCCCCGAGTGGGCGCCCGCGGCCCGCGGGGAAGCGCGGGGCCGGCGCCGGCTCCCGGGGGGTTCGAATCCCAGCCTCCCCCTCTCCACCCGCGCCTCGGTGCCCACTGCCTCGGTTTGCTCCCCGGGGAAATGGGCGCGACGTCGCGGGCTGCGGTGACCTCCACGGGTGCGCAAGGCAGCTGGGACTGTTACTCAGTACTGTGCGGGGGCAGCAGCTCCGGTGTGCCCGACCCTGGCTTTGATCGCCTGTGGTTTGCGCAAACTGCATCACCCCCCAGAGCCTCAGTTTCCCCGTCTGTTAAAAGGAGGAAGCAAGAACACGCTACCTCTCCAGGGGCTTGAGGATTCCATGAATCCATAGTGAGACTGTGGCTGGCACATCTCAGTACCGGGGGTCTGCCCCTCCCCAAGGAGGGGTGGGAGTGTGGGAAGTTTTCTCCGTGGTCCGAGCCCTGTGGGGCAAGCAGGGCAGGACAGGGCTGTGCCCCCTGGAGATGGGTGTGGGTCACAGGCCCAGGGTGGCCGGGCATGGAGGTGGCCGCAGAGGCCCCGTCCCGAGGCTGGAGCTGGCAGCACCTGCCACAGGCGGGCGGAGGGGGGCCTGGCGTGTGAGTCACGGCCCAGCAATGAGGAGTGAGTCACGCAGGGCGGGGTCCCCCGGCAGCCCCCCCAGCCGCTCCCACAAAGGCCCTTTGAGAAGAGTTCCCCACTCCCCTCCCCCAGCCCCTGGGCTCTGGGGGGGTGGGTGGGCTGTGGGGCCAAGGCCCTGCTGGGCAGCCCCCAGGAGCCAGGCCTGGACCCGGGAGACGCCGGCCTGCTTGGGCCATGTCTGTGAAAAGTCACCGTGGGCAGCCGGGCGTCCCCAGGGAGGGGGCTTCCAGGCGGCCTGAGTCACTGCGGGGACAGCGGAGGGTCACACGCACACAGCGGGCAAATTGAGTCAGGCTGTCCGGCAGGGCGGGCAGGCCGGGGCCCTTGGAATCCGGCTTGGGAGAAACCCCAGAAGCGCGGCCTTCTTCCGCCCGGGGGGCCTGCGCGGCGGAAGCCCGAGACCTCCGGCAGGACAAACGGGTGCCGGGGGCGCATGTGGCCACGTCTCCCAGTTGACCACCCCTGCCTGTGCCCAGGCCTCCCAGGGGGCCTGCTCCCCACCTTAGCTGTCCCTCCCCAGGGCGAGGACAGTGAGGCACGCCGCCCAGACGCAGCGTTTCAGGGGGCACCACTCAGTCATCAAGATTAAATACGTTTCATGACAGCTTTATTGAGACAAAATTCACACACTGTACAGCTGACCTCTTTCAAGTGTACAATTCAATGTTTTTAGTAACATTCGCAGAGCTGTGCGCCCATCGCCACAACCGATTTCAGAACATTTTCATCACCCCAGAAAGACCCCATTTCCCCTCATTGTCCTAGCCCCTGCACCCCAATCTACTTCCCACCTCTGTGTGTGGATGGACGCACGCGGTGTGACTTGTGACTGGTTTCATCCACTTTCACGGTTCATTCACGTTGGAGCGCGCGAGGCTCCTTCCTTCCTTCTTGTGGCCGAATGACAGGTGGTGTGGACGCGCCACATCTTTTTAATCCCTTCAGCATCAGTCGAAGGACAGGTGGGTTGTTCCCACTTTGGGGCTAATATGAACGACGCTGCCGTGAACATCCCGGGGCACGTTTTTATGCGGGAGATTAAACATCACGGAGTGCAATCTTTTTGCAAGTCAAAATGAATGCAAAAAATCCATAATGATGAACAAAATATCAAAATTTTAAATAAGGACAGGATCCGATAGGGCCGGGATTAGGGAGCGGCTAGGGGGTGAGTCACACCAGGGAAGACCGGGTCCTGCTGAGACCTGCGCCTTCCAACCAGGTTGCCGCTGGCCACGTGGCCCCCGGACGCCACTCGTCCACACTGAGATATGTCGTAAGTATTAACTGTTTCTAAAAGAATGTGAAATACCTCATGGGTAATTTTTACCTTGGTCGCATGTTGAAACAACAGTGTTTGGGACAAATCGGGTTTAATCAAATATTAACATTCATTTCACCCGTTTTTACTTTTTCAAACGTGGCTACTGAAAAATTTAAAAATTACGCATGCGCCAGCTCGCCTGTGGGACTGGCGACCCGTTTCTGTGGGAGCGTGCCGGGCGGGACCCACCTCTCTTCTCCTCTTCACTTCTCAAGCCGCCAGAGATCACACACGGACCCCGAGCGGCCAGGTCAGGCCATCGTGCTCTGTCGTCACTGTCCACGGCCTCTATGTGGCACCTGTCACCTTTGCCCACATCCTCCTTGGCCTGGGGACACTGCACTCCTGGTGTCCCCCTCCTCAGTCTTCTTTGTGAGATGCCCCTCAGATGCCGCCCTCCCCCCAGGCATAGCTTTGGTCACCGCATACCGATGACCCCCCGGACATCTGGGCACCCACGGGTGCCCCCGACTCAGCCTGCACCCATGGGCCCCCGCTCCCCTCGGCTCCTCAGCCCCACACTTAATCCATCTGAGACCTGTGGCCTCACTTCCTGACGCTGTCCCTCCCCACCGTCCTAACCGCCCACGCCGTCTCACCTGGACAGCCACGCTGACCTCCCCACCGGCCCTCTGCGGCCACTGCGTCCCCTGGGCTGTGCGCACAGCCCCGTGCACGTGACCTCAGAGTCTTGCTCAGACGCTCCCCAGGACTCCGCTGTATCATGATTCAGTGTGGTTACACAACTGTGTACGTTTGTCAGCTCTCACAGAACTGCAGAAAGGCTGAGTTTTACTTTATGTAAATTATACCTCAGTAAACCTAACTAAAAATAAAAACCCTCCAAATCTTCCCGTCGTCCTCAAATCCAAACTCCTCACTGGCCGTCAGGGCCCTGCCCGACCTCACCTCCTCTGGGCGCCTTCCCTGATGGCCCCCTCCTCCAGGCTGGCCCCTGTGCTCTCAGCTCTGAAAACTCCTCACTGCCGTCGGCTCCTGCGTGACGGTCCCCCCACCAGACGGTGGCAGGCAGGTGCCACGTCTGCTTTGTCCCCAGCATGCCAGGAACCTGGTAGTGATCAACACATCGGTGCAACAGATATTGTCCAGACCCCGTTCTCCGTGCTACTAAAGCGACCAGGACAAAGCTTCCTGCCTTGGTGGAGCCGACGTGTGAGTACGGGAGATGGATGAGAAACGAGACGTGCGGTAAAACAGTGTGTCCAAAGGCCGCAGGGTGACAGAAGAAACAGAGCTGGGTGAAGCGAGGAGGTGCGAATGGAAATGGGGGGGATCAGGGAGGGTCTCACAGAGGTGATATTTGGGCAGAAACCTGAGGGAGGGAGTCATGTGGGTGTCTGGGGGAAAAGCATCCCTGGCAGAGGGAAGAGCCAGTGCAAAGGCCCTGAGGCTGGATGGTGCCTGGTGTGTCTGAGGAAGGGTGAGGAGGCCCATGTGGCTGGAGTGGAGTGAGCGAGGGAGGGAGTGGAGGAGGAGAAGGCAGGGAGGGGACAGGATGGAGGGTGCAGGGCCCTGGGGAGGACTTGGGCTTTTGCTCTGAGTGAAATGGGAGCCATGGAGGGTTCTGGGTAGGGGAGGGACGTGATGCGACTCGGGCGTCCACAGGCGCCCTCAGGCTGCCGTGAGGGAGCGGACGGTGACTGTGCTGGTCCAGGGGAGGGATGAAGGGGCTGGGCTCGGGTGGAGGCCCTGGATGCATTTAGAAGGGACAGTCACCGACTTTGTTAATAGACCGCATTTGTTAAGAAAGGTTTTGGCCCAAGGAGCTGGCAGGATGGAGCTGCCATTTCCAGAGACGGGGAAGATGGCTGGAGAAGCTGGTTTGTGGTCGGGGGAACCGGCTCCCAGCCCAGGGCCTTGTATGGCCCAGGCTCCGGCGGGGTGGGGAGGACGGCGTCCTCACACCTGGGCCCTGCCTTCTCGAGATTTCCTCTTGGCTGACTCCTGAGCGTGCAAGCCACACACATATCTGGGCGCACACGGGCACCGCCAGAGACCGCGGGACCCAGCGCACCCACCCACAGCCACAAGCTGGGGGGCCTCCGGGGGCTGGGGCTCAGGTGGCCCAAGCTGCAAAGGGCCTTCTGGTTCCCACCCCCGCCAGGCCACACATGTAGGTCCCGAACGAGACCCCCAAGGGGCCGGGAGGTGACACGGGGCGGGAAGTCTCTCAGGGAGGGACTCAGGAAGAGCTGCTGCTGAGTCACAGGCTGGGTCCCCTATGAGTCAGCACTGGCAGGGGCCCAGGAACTGGGGCTGGGGGTGGGAGGGGAGGGCAGTTCCCACGCGGAGGAACCAGGCGGCCCGGGCACCGGGGCTTCCCCCACTGCCTCTCCCATCCTGTGCTGGGCTCCGGGGGATAGTCAAGGGCTGGGGGGCGGGGCAGGGGGGCCTGACCACTGGGCCGGGCTCCAGGAACCTCTCCTGGTCTGACCCGGTTCAGGAATGCAGAGGCTGCTGCCCAGCGAATGTGCTGCAGCAAGAAGGAGCAGAGCTAGACGTTAAGGGGGACCACGTGGAAGCGGGGCGGGGGGAACGTCAGTTCTAGGCGGCTGTATGTAAGAGCTCCTTCCTCCCGGGGCCTGTGCATTTCGGGGCTCCGGCCTGGGGAGGCCCGGGCAGAGCCCTCGGCGGCCAAGCGTGCTGCGGAGGGACAGGGAGGGCGCCGGAGTCTGCTGCCCCCTGCTGGCGGCCGCGGGCAGCTCGGCGGGCAGGAGAGCCGGCGCGGTGCCGCTTCAGGCCGGTCCCGGAGGGAAGGAGACGGGGAAAGGCCTTGCTGGGAATCCCTGCTCTGGCGCTTCCAGACTGTGCCACGTCGGGCGAGGGGCAGCCCCTCTCTGGGCCTCAGGTGCCTATCTGCAAAAAGGACAATATTCCCTTCACTGGCTTGCTGGGAAGAGTCTGAGACGCCTGGGAATGCATGAATGAGTGAATGAATGAATGAATGTTGTCTATTGCAGAGCAAGGCCCTCTCCCTTTTCAGTGAGAAGCGGGAGGGTGGAGGAGGGACCCCGCCCACGGAGGCCCGGTGACTGTTTACTCCCGTCCTCTTGCTTGCACCCGCCCCCAGGGAATTATCCCCCATCTGGGGGAGGCCAGGTCTAGAGTGGGGCTGGACCCCAGTAGTTTCTGGGGGGTCCTGGGGTCCATCCACCCTCCTGGGACAGCTGGAGCTTGGCTTTCTGGGCTGAGTCCTGAAGGAAGGGGAGGGTGTGAAGATGGGGCTGGGGGGGACACAAGGGGCACACAGCCAGGTGGTGTGGGGCCATGCCCCACAAGGGTTAAGGTCTGGCTTTTGAGGGGGTCGTTCAAAGGTGTCTGGCCCCCTCTCAGACTGGGGTGGGGAAAAGTAAACAGAAGGAGAAGTCTGTCAATCCAGTCCCAGCCAATGGGAGGCCGCCTAGCGCCAGGCTCTGCTCTGAGGTGACCCCTCCACCAGCCTGGTGGCCGCAGGCAGGGGCTGTGTGTGCTGGGAAGTACAGGGGAAGGTCTCAGTGCAGATCCCCGGGCGGGGGCAGGGGGGCCCTCAGCCAGCCTACGATTCCTGCTGTGTGTGCGCGTGTGTGTGTGTGTGTGTGTGTGCATACGGGCCCCTGGCAGCCTCTCTGGGAGGTCAGGAGAGCTGCGGCCTGTGCACAACCTGAGTCCACCTCCTGTGTGTGTCCTGCGCACCTGGCCTGCGTGTGCGCCTACGCAGGTGGGCCCAGGCACACGTCCCCAGTGTCCCTGTATTTCGTGTGTGTCCGCGGACCCCGCGGTCCTGCCTCGGGGGTTGTGTGGGTGCGGGTGTGGGTTCTGTGGATTCCAGTGTGTCTCTGCCCTTTGCACAAGAGTAGTTGTGCGTATATTTGTGTCTGTGAACTCTGTGTCTGTCTGCCCGGCCTGTTCCTGTTCTCTGTAGCACCGTGTGCTGGGGTGCTCCCGCCACTGCACACCTGGGGGTGAGGAGGTATGTCGGTCTGTGCATCTGTGTGTCTGCGTATCCTGTGTGTGCTGGTGTGCCCCCGGGCTTGTCTCGTGTGTGTGTTCTGTGGCCATGCCTGTGAGTCTGTGTATGTGTGTGTCAGTATTTTCTGTGTGTGGCCCAGATGTGGTGTCTGTATCTTGCATGTGTCCGTGTGCTCCTGGGGTCCCTATGTGTGTAACTCGGTTTTATGAACATCATCCTATGGCTGGTGGCCCAGTGTCCCTGCATGTCCTGCCACCTCCTCCCGCGGGTGTGTGTCTGGAAGCCCCATGCACACCCTTTCCTGTGTTTGTGGTCCGCGTGCCTTTGTGCGCGTGTGCTCCCCGTGCGCTTTTGAGGTCTGCGTGCGTCCAGGTCCCTGCGTGTGCCCGCTCGCGCCCCCGTGTCCCCCGCGCGGGCCCCGGGAGCTGCGACCTGGCGCGCCGTGGGCATCCCCGCGTGCGTCCCGGTGCGCCGGGCTGGAGGCCTGGGGGCGCACACGGCCCGCTGGACCCACCGCCCGGCACGGAGCGGGGAGGGGGAGGGGGCGGCGGCGGCGGGGAGCGCGGGCACGTCACCGAGACAGACAGGCGGGCGGGCGGGAGGCGGCGGCCGCGGGTTCGAGCCGGCGCCGGAGCCCCGCGCCCCCTCCCCTTGCCCGCCCAGCCCCGGAGCCGCCGAAATGCAATTTCCCGTGCGGGCGCCTCGGCTCGGGGGGCTTTTCCGGGCGGGTTTTGGAAAGAAGAGGGGAAACGCGGCGGCGGCCCGGAACGAGGTGAGCGCGGGCGCCGGGCGGGCCGGGGCCGCCCGCGGGGAGGGGGCGCGGCGGGGCGGGGCGGCGGCGGGGCCCGGCCTCGGCCCCTCGCGCACCTGCTCGCGGCCCGGGGCGGGCGCCCGGCCTCTGCGGCCCGGCCCTCCATTGTTGCGGCGGCTGGGGGAGGGGGCGGGGAGGCCCCGGCGGCATCTCTGCGTCTCGCCTTCCCGGAGAAGGGGCGCCGGGGGGACCGGACCCCCGGAGGGGCCAGCCCGCAAGTCCCCTGGCCGGGGCCGCCGGGGGAGGGCGGGCCGAGACGCCTCGGCGGGCGGGGACGCACGGCGGGGGCGGGGGTGCAGCGGTGCCCGGCCGCCGGGCATCTGGCCGCGGGCAGGCCCCGGACAGGGCGGCGGCGAGCTTTGTTCTCGGGGGCGCAGAGCGGGTGGGCACCTCGGACCGCCAGGGCCGGGAGAGGCTCCGGCCCGGCGCGCGCGCTCGGGAAGGCGCCCCCGGCCAAGTTCACGGGCGCGCGGGCCTGCGGAGGGCGCTCCCGGCGGGGCCCGCTCGGGCCTGGCGCGGCCGCGGGCCCGGAGCTGCAGCGGCGCCGCCTGCAGGAGCCCCGGCGCCCTCCGTAGGCCCGGCGCCTGTCACTACCGGCGGCGGCTGCGGGGTCTTTACCGGGGCCAAGGTCTGCTAACAGGAACACGCCCCCCGAAACTGGCCACAAAGAGGAAAAATGGCCCGGAATCCCACTGCTGGGCAGCCCCTTTAAAGCGACAGGGCACCTTTCACAGGGACCTCGCCCTGGAGGGCATGCCTTGGGTGCAAGGCATGGAGGAGACCCTTCATTGCCTGATGGGAGCTGAGAAGTACCCCCCACACCCCCACTGCACTTCAGTTCCCTCCACCTCCTCTCCTGCCCAGTGCCGGCCGTCCTGGACTGCTCAGATGCATTTACAGAGCCCCAGCTAGATAGCCCCCAATCGCTGATGAAGACCCCAGATGCTCACGGTGTGCGCGGACACACACAGTCCCCGTTAGTACTCACATCACCTGCAGGAATGCTGATGTACACACGGTCACCCACAGCAACACTCCACGTGGGCACACACCACCCACGATGACGTGGACATGCAGGGCTGACCCCGGGACAACACTGGCACGTGGAGAACGCAGCCCCCACCGAATGCAGCCGCGCGTAGACACGGCCTTGCTTCTAACACTGACACACGCGTAGTCTCTGCTGCACACTGTCCCACGGGCACCCACGGGCTGTCACCCAATCACTGCGACAACCGCAGATATGTTAACACGCAACACGAGCACACACGGACCCCATGACCCACAAGAACACAGACACACACAGACGTCCATGTGCCCGTCCAAGCAGGGACACACCCACAGTCACCCCCGGGCGCTCGGTCGACCTGACACACACACATGGCACAAGGCCTGTGCAGATGCTGCCATCGGTCACACACACAACAGTAACAGCCGCACGTGCTGACACAGGGCTGCCTGCGTGAACTGACCCTCCCAGACACCCGTTACGACCCTGTCTCTCACAGCAGACGTGGCCCTCCAGGGGTGTCTACACCCACAGCCCCACCCTAACGCTCAGTTACACACGTGCACCCCTACAGTGACACCGACACACATCAGACACGATAACACAAGCACAACGGCACACGACCCACAGGAAGTGACCCAGGGACATGCAGAAACCCAGTCACTAACCCCCTTGTTTCTGCATCATCTGTTACGGACTGGGAGCTGCCTCGCTCTCAGCGTACAAGAGATCCAGGCTCCGCCCTGCTGGGGCTGACATTTCCGTGAGGGGGCCGGGGGCACCCTACTCGAAAGACACGCAGACTAGTCACCCACAGCGATACTGACAGACGACAGACGCCCCCGAGCACCGGCTCACGCGTCGACCTGCAGTTTCCCACAATTAGCTGCGCACACCCACAGTCCCACTGACATCACACAAACAGAAGCCCACGGGAGCGCCATCACACGCACACGCCTGACGTGGGACAACCGCCACTAGAGCACACCCGCCTGGCCTGCAGCCCCCCCGGAACCCCAAATAGCCCACCAGAGCAGCTCGGATCTCAAGCCCACCGCAGCCCCCAGTAACAGGCCCGTGGTAGCTGCTGCCTGAGTTTCTGCAGACGAGCCGCCCTGGCCAGACCCAGGGGTGCCCTGCACGGTGACCCTCAGGAGAAGGCTCTGAATTTCCCATCAACCTGCCCCAGGCCCCCTGCACGGCCCCCAACCCAACCCCGGAGAAGCTGGAGGCTCCTCGCCTCCCGCAGCCCTGGCCCCACGTCTGGCGGGCTTGGGAAGGAAGCTTGGGCTCCCAGCCCACGGGCTGCCCCAGGTCTGGGCAGGACAGAGGAGCCCCTTGTCTGAGGACCCCGCATGAAAGGCCACAGTCAGAGGAAGCCGGGGAGACTGGGGCGGGTGGGAACCTGAGAGGCCTGGCAGGTGTCCTGGAAATGAGGAGCCCTCTGCCTGCCAGTCTAGACAGCCTGAGCCATCAACACGACCCCACATGGGGACCCCCACTGCGCTGTCGCTGCACGCCCCGTAATGGTCTCTGTCTGCCAAGCCCTGACCACCTCCTCCCCCGTGTTCCCCCCAAGTTCACGCACACACACAGGGATAGGTGCACCCTGCTGCACACACAGGGGCACGTATGGAGGGACACATGTATGGGTGTTCATACAAGGACACACAGACACGCGCGCACACACTCACAGCCCACCAGACACCCCCGGGAAGCTCTGCACCTCTGACCTGCCTGCCTCCCGCCTTGTTCTTCAACTTGACGCCAGAGCTGCCTCCATCCATCGCTTGCCCATGTGGCTCCCCGGGGACCTCTCACCTCCGCCCCTGACCCCCAGACCCAGGCCAGCTGCCCTGCCTTCCTGGAGCTCACAGTGGGGGTGGGGACAGACCCTGGGTCAGCGTGGCTTCTGGAAGGCTCCCCTCACCCCACTCACCCCCAGCCCCCTGCCCTGACAGACCCTCCCAGCTGAGGTGGGGGGGGTCCCAGGGAGTCAGGATGAGGAAGCAGCAGGAGGGCCACAATGGCCCTGAAGGGCCCCCCTGCCTTGGACCACCTGCACCCTGCTGGGCTTCAGTCAGATGGAGGCCCCTCGGCCCTTCAGAAGGCTTCAGGATGCTGGGAGAGGGGCACAGTCCACCCTCGCTCTCCACCCCTCTCAAGGGCCCCAAGTCCAGACAGGGAACCGCAGACAGACCAAAGGCCGCCCCTCGCCAGCCCCAGACATGGAGGGGACAGGCGGACGGACACACACAGTCAGACCCAGACAGACACCGAGGGCAGGGGCAGGGAGCCTGCACCGACCACCGCAGACAAAGGGACAGGCAGACCCCGGGCGGCCCCGCCCCCGCCCTCCCGGCGGCTCGAAGCCCCGCCCCCGCCCCGCCTTCCTGGCCGCCCAGACTGGGCCCCCCACACCGTCCTTCCCGTCTGGGGGAGACCCCTTACCGGGACCGTCCCCCTTGGTAGGTCAAGGTCAGCGTCCTCAGGGAAGCGGAGAGGAGCACAGAAGGAGAAGGGGGTGTCTTGGGGAGCCCTCTGCGGCCTCACGCCGGGTGACCCCCGCACTCTAGCTTCATAGGCGTCGAGAACAAAGCTTTGGGGAGAGTTGTGCGCCAAACTCGAGCCTGAGCTCCCTCATCGATAAAATGGGCTCCTAACGATAGGGCGCTGTGCGGAAAGCGTTATTATTATAGATGCCCCTGCCCCCCCCGCGTTCTAGGCATTCTCTTCGTTAAGACCACCATCCTCAAGGCAGGAGACCCCACATTCTCCCTCGGAGGGGCCTGGACACCCTGTGGGGGGTACAGGGCAGCAGCCCCGGCCGCCGCCCACCAGCCCCCCGAGTGGGGCCCCGCCGGCCGGGCGCCCCCCGGAGCGCCGCAGGTGGGAGCGGGCTGCACCCCGGGGCGGTGGGGAGAGGGCGGGCTCCGGGGAAGGGGCTGCAGGAGACGGGGAACTGCATGGGGGCGCGTCTTGCGGGGGTCGGGCTCCGAGGGGGTCCGGTTTGGGGGCTGCTCCTGGCGGGGCGGACCTAGGGGTGCTGGGCTCCATGGGGGCGGTCTTGGGGACTGTCCGTGGGGTCTCGGCAGGCGGGCTTCCCAGGAGGATCCTAGGGGGCGGGGCTCCGTGCCTTGGGCGCTCCCGGAGCCGGCGATAGTGGGAGTGGGGTCCCAGAGGGGTGGGCTCTGAGGGCGGGGGCCCCGGGCACGCCTTAGGGCAGCCGGGCTCTTTGAGGACCGGCTTAGGGGTCGGGTTTTATGGGGGTTGAGTTTGGGGGCGGGCTCCATGGGATCTCTATGGGCGGGCTTTAGAGGGAGGGTCCTAGGGACCGGCAGCAAGTGGGTGGGCTTTAAGGGGGCGGGCCTTGGGGGAGGCGGGTCTCTGGGGGGCAGACTCTGGGTGGGGATCTCGGGGGCCGGGCTTGGAGGGGTGTGCCTGCTCAGGCAGCCTCCGCCGACGGGCGTTTTGGGGTGCCCTCAAGTTCAGCACATGTGGGGTCCCAGATCCACCTTAGGGTTACGCCAGGGGGTTCCTCGGGCTCAATATTCCCCTCATTGAAATGGGAGGGGACTGGAAATTTGAAGGCCCCTCCCCAGGCCGTCCTAGGGGTCCCGAGACCAGGTGGGGGGCGGCCTCCCCTCAGACGGCGCGTGGTGACACCCGAGGGGGCGGGCGCCGAACTGCGCGGCCCTGGAGGGAGGAAATGGGGAGGGGGCAGCATCTTGCCGCAGCCTGTCTTGAGGCCGGAGAGTGAGATACTCTGTACCCCACATCACGAGGCGGCCCCTGTGTGGCTGTGCGCCAGAGCGCTGACCCCAGAAGGGCCTGAGTTCAGATACCTCGAGACCTGCAGGCGGGCGGCGGGTGTCCCCTCTGGTCCTCTGGCTTCTTCCGAGTCCAGTGGGCAAGTGCACCTGCGCGTGGGGCCTGGCAGCAGCCCCCCTGGCCCCACAACCGCCCGCATTTGCGAGGTGGAGACTCTGACCCCCCGCCCCCGCCCCGGGGCTGTTGTGATTCACAAACAATCGTGCCCCGGAACACGGAGAAGCTCGCAGAAGGTATTACATTGTATTAAAATGACTTGTTTATCTCTCTGTTGCATGGGTGCCCCTGGGGCCAGAACCGCTGGCCCGCCAGACTTCTTGGGGCCACTAGAATTCCTCCTCCACCTCCCACTAGCGGTGTCTTCTGGCCTCAGTCTCCCAGAATGACAAGTGGGAGTGATCTGCGCCCTCCAGGGCTGTTTCGAGGGTCCCTGGAGTAAAGGCATGAAGGAGCCCAGTGCCCAGGACTGCTGCATCTAGGTAGCAAAGGCAACATAAATGTCTACTGTTATTATATTTATCTCCTACTTTTCCCAGATCCTGGGGCAGAGTTGGTACCTAGTAACTGTTTGCTGACTTACCGAGTAGATCGGTCCCTCCCTCCCTCTCCCTAACTGGTTCCCTGACCCCCACCCCACCCTCCACTCCGTCCCCCGGAAAGTTGCCAAGGGCTTGGGGGAACATTCAACCTGTCGGTGAGTTTGGGCAGCTCAGGCAAACCATCGACCGTTGAGTGGACCCCGAGGCCTGGATCTGCCATCCGCCCGCCGCGACCCCCACCTTCCAGATCTGGGGGCGGCCGGGGTATCCTGAGCACATCCCCTCCCTTAGGCCACAGCAAAGGTCACAATCAACATTCATTGTTGTCGGTGGGTTGTGAGGACGGAGGCCAGACCCACCGCAGGATGAATGTCACTGTGGCTGGGCCAGACACAGCCTGCGGGGAATGGGATGGGGGGCAGGACCCACCTGGATTCCCCCACAAAATCGCTCAGCCCGTACCTTGTCCTCACCCTGCTTCTCACTCCTTGGGGAGGGCTGGTGTCTGGGATCCTGATGGACCCCAGAGACACAGGCTGGATTTGGGGAATAAATCCTGGAGGGTGGTGGAGAGGATCACAAGATCGGGCTGGGCAGCTGAAAAACCTTTCTGAAAGGCAGTAAGCCCTGCTCCCAGAGTGAAGGCTCAGTGAAGGTTTCTTGAGTGAAGGAAGGAAAGGGTGGGTAGGCAGCGTAGCCTCTTTTCTCAGTGTCTTAAATCCGGGGCCGGCCTCCTCACCCTCCTTGCCCGGCCCCGCAGACCGGGGCCTCCACTGTCCACCACGCACCTCGCACCTCGGTGCTGGCTGACCCCCCACCTGCAGCTCTGTGCCCCACCTGGGTGACTCCAGGCACACCCCTCCTGAGACTGAGCTGACGTGCTGGCGAGGGCTGGGGATCCCACATTAGCTCAACCTGTGCCCTGCTCTCCCTCACCCCCCCACAATGTTTGTCTCGCGCTCTCTCCACCCAGGGCCTGGGGTAGGTAACTGGATGGGGCGGCAGACTTTGTGAATAACTCTTGGGGCAGGTGACTTCATTCCTCAACTTGTTCATCCATTAAATGGGCTTCCACTGAGACAATGGGTGTGAAAGCGCCCTGAGGGAGACCAGAGCTGGGGGCCTTGGTCCTCCTCGTGCCCCCCAACCGGGGAGCCAGGCACCATCCCCCTTCCAAAGACAGCTGGAATATCAGCAGCTGCCCCCTCCCCAAAGAGCCCAGGGGCACCTGGCCCTCCCCCAGCCCAGGGGAAGGAAGGAAGAAGTTACTAAGTTACTGGTTACTTCAACGCCTGTCTCTGGGGCGGGGCTTCCACACCCCCCTCACCCTGTGGGCCGGGGTGGCAGGCCGCCTCCAAGGAGGGGTAGACAGGGGTAGCCCTCTCAGTGCCCTCTGGGGGATGTGTGGCTCCAAATTGTGGATGCCCCCTGCAGCCTGTCCTGGTACCCCCCTCGCCCTCAGCCCACCCAGAGACCGTGCATGCCCTGGGCAGGTGCATTTACCAGGGGGAGAGGCAGCAAGCCCCCCTGTGACAGTAAGGGACCTCCCACAGCCTGCTCCTCCCCTTCACACCCTCTTGGAGGTATAAGAAGGGAACTGACAGCCCAGACTGCTGGGCTCCGGAGAGGGCCAGGGAGGAAAGGGAGAAGGGCAGAAGGGCTAACTGTGGGCAGGCAGGGTTTCTTCCCTCTCTGCCTCTCTGCCTGGCATACACTGCCCAGCCATGGGCACCTTTGACCTGTGGACAGATTACCTGGGTTTGGCACGCCTGGTGGGGGCTCTGCGTGGGGAAGAGAAGCCCGAGGCCAGGCTGGACCCCCAGCCAGAACCAGCGCCGGGACAAGGGGCTCAGAGGCCCATCTCGGAATCCTCGGCAGCTCCCGAACGCCTGTGCTCCTTCTGCAAACACAACGGCGAGTCCCGGGCCATCTACCAGTCCCACGTGCTCAAGGACGAGGCGGGCCGGGTGCTGTGCCCCATCCTTCGAGACTACGTGTGCCCCCAGTGCGGCGCCACTCGCGAGCGCGCCCACACCCGCCGCTTCTGCCCGCTGACCGGCCAGGGCTACACCTCCGTCTACAGCTACACCACCCGCAACTCCGCCGGCAAGAGGCTGGCCCGGCCCGACAAGGCGAGAGCACAGGACTCGGGGCACGGGCACCGCCGAGGAGGAGCAGCAGGAGGAGGAGGAGGAGCCTGTGCAGGTGGCTGGGGGGCCCGCCGTGGAGGGCACTGCCTCAGAGGGTTGGGGGTGATAATCTGTGTAGAAAGCTTAGAACAGTGTTCTAGAAGTGTTCCCCAGTGTGGGTAAACTGCGGCTGGAGTTCGCTGTGTGGCCTTGGGCAAGGCATTCCCCTTCTCTGGGCTTATGGGGGAAATGCTGTCCTTTTCCAGGCACGGGGTGATCTGGCAGGGAGGCGGGGGGACTAGCGGTGGCATCTGCGGACAGGTGCAACAGGGGCTCCAGGCCTGCTTGGCCCTTAGGAGCTGTGTGGCCTGAGAGAAGTTGCTCAGTCTCTCTGAACCCCAGCCTCTTCATTTGTTCGCTCATTTATCAAATAGTTTGTGTGCTGCTTCTGTGCCAACTGCTGGGCCAGGCCAGCAGTGAACAGGTAGATGAGGGAGCGGTAGTTCAAACACAGAGTGATGGGTGCTGAATGGGGGAGACTAGAGGAAGCCCCCCGATCCGGATGAGGGGGGCCAGGAGGGCTTCCTGGAGGGGGTGACTTCTGGAAGCCTAATTCAGTCTGGTGGAGCGCTGGAAGTGCGGCCCAGGCAGGGGCTTGCTGGGGAACTTAGTGAAGGCCAGTGTGTCTGGGACGGAGGGTGTGTACGTGTGTGGTGGACGGCGAGGTGTCAGACCGTGGGCAGCGGAACGGCCTGCGGGTCTTGGATGTGGGCAAGGGGCTGCGTGTTCAGTGTCAGGCTGTGGTAACAGCTGGACCCTGGGGACAGATCTGACAGTGTTGGCCCGGGGAGGCCCATCCTCCGGAGAGAGGCCCGGCGTCCAGGGATCATCAGCTCGGGAGGGCAGCCGTCTCTGAGGTTGGGAGAGCCCCGGAGGCGTGACCCGCTCTCTTGGCCCTGCACGGCCCGCCTGGGGTCACCCCGTCTTGCCCTCGAATGCGGATCCCAGTTCTGCAGGTCTGGGCAGGGCTCGAGCGCCTGCATTCCCAACAGCTCCCCGGGCTGCCGGGCCGCGGACCGGCTTTGAGTGGCTCCGAGTGGCTCCGCCTTAAAGGGCAGCAGTATTACAATAGGTGCGAGGCCTCAGCTCCTGTGGGGTTTAGCGGTTGGATTGCCCCCGGGGAGGTCGGCCCGCAGAGCTGCCCACCGGGGTGCCCGTCAGTGAGGTCCTGGAGGGGACTGGGCGGCCCCGGCCCCGCGCCGCAGCTGCGCAGTGAGCATTCGTTAAACGTGGGAGACCGCCTCCAGGAGGGGATAGTGTTCCCTGTGAGGTGCACCGGGAGAGCAGGAGGCTGGGGGACAGAGATGGTGGCCTCAGAATCTTCCTTTCCCTTAAGTCCGAGGGAACAGGAAAACTCGCCTCCCGGGGTGTGGAGGATGGGGTGGGGGAGCCCTCTCCGCGCTGTTGGCCCCCCATAACATTCTGGGTGCAGCAAATCGGGGGTCCCCGGAGCCCTGCGGCCGCGAGGGGGCAGCACAGCCGGCCTGGTGTCCGGCTCCGGCCGCGCAGGTCCGGGAAAGTCACGGGGCGCTACTCCGGGAGCAGCCGCCAGGTGGCGCCAGAGGCGCGGCGCCCCGCGGCTTGAACTCCGGGGACGTGACTCATCGCCTATTATTAAACTTTTTCCTCCTTCCCCTCTGCTTTGAAAATCCAGGTTCCAGAGGTGCCGGGAAGTCTTCTGGACCTTCGCCCTCTTCTTGCTGTCCCTCCACTTCGGCCTAGGAGGCTGGCGCGGGCAGGACGGGATGCTGCCTTCCCTGGGGACGGGCACCCAGGCTCGGTGGAGGCTGCCTTTCGGGGACGACCCACCCTTGAGGACCCGCCCCGGGCCCTTCCCCCAGCCTCGGGCCCGGCGAGGGAGCCCCTCAGCACCCCTGCCCACCCTCCCCAGCGCTGGGCACCCAGTCGGTGCGTAATAAATGCTTATCACTAGATCACCGTCAGCCGAGGCCCGGTCTTGGGACAAGGTAGCCGGAACAGCTCGGGGGGGCTGCGGTACCTCTTTTCTCTCCTGGTGTTAGTCGGACCCCCACTTTCCTCGATGCTGTTTGGGTTTTGGTCACCCTGGGGCGCTGGGTAAGCTCTTTGTGCTGAGAAACAGGAGTGGGCGCCGCAGGCGGCCGTGGGGTTCTGGAGCGTCCCCGGCCCCGCCCTTCTGAGCACAGTCGACATTCGCTTTCTGGGACGTTTGGTGTCTTCTCCTTTCCCGCCACCCCGCACATACTGACACGTCCAGTGGGCAGAATCCCCTGCACTGAAAGGGGACCTGATGTGGGGGGAATCAAGAGACAGACCAACCGTTCCCACCAAGGAGGCCCTTGGTGAGTGTTAGGTCACCATGGATGCCCCAGCCACCTGGGGCCGTGGAGTCCCTTCAGAGCAGGGGAAGGACTTGGGGGTGGGCGGGCAGGGAATGGGACTATGCCCTGGGGGGTCGGGCCAGCCCAGGCCTTGGGCAGGAGCACTGTGGAGGCGATTTGGGTCTCGCTGGGCAAGAGTGGAGGGAGATGGAGACCCATCCCCACCCAGGACTGGATCTGGCTGGGGGGGCGGGCTGCGCTCAGGGGAACCCCCACCCTGTCTGCCTCCTCCACCCTGAACTTGCTCCCCCGGCCTCTAGGGGGCAGCAGCTGGCAAGCAAGCGGCCACATTCCTTCCCTGGGGGGGCCGGCTGGCCAGGGCCTGGGCTCCACCCACAGCCTGTGTCCCAGGTTGGGGGGACAGGATTTGGACCTCACAGGTCCACTCTGCCCTTGGCTTTTCAACTAGAACTGGGACCTGGGGCCACTGGGGAGTGGAGCCGGGGACGGGAGCCTGCGCCCGGGTGTGGGGGGCCAGACACAGAGGAGGGCTCCGTAGTGGCCCCACAGTCTTGGAGTTGGGTGGGGACACAACAGCCCGGCCCTGCCGGCTGCTGCGTCTGCTCAGTGTGTAGGCCAGAGCTGCTGGGGCTCGGCCCCGGGAACTGGGTGAACAGGCATGTCCTGGCAGGTTCCGGGACGGAGCCGCATGTCCAGCCAGGAGAGGCGGGGGGACCGTGACCCTGTTTCCCCCCTGCTTGGGGTCTCCCAGCGTGTAAGAAGGCAGTGGGAGGGGCCCGGGGCCTGGAGCTGGAGAGCGGGAGCCACGGGCAGAGCCGCCGATCAAGTCGCGGGGCTGGTCAGCCTGGCGATGGCCAATTTAACAGAAGCGTCACCTTCTGTAAAACGGGTTTGACGGCAGCACCGGGGCTGTGGTTAGGCCTGTGGGACGAGGTGTGCAAGCCGCCCTGGGAACCCTGCAGGCACTGGCCGCCTTTGCATCGGTAACACCCCCCAGGACTGCCCCTTGCAGGCGGCGGCCTCGGAGCAGCAACTCCTCAGCTGGACGGTCAGCGGGCCGGCTGCTCCACAGACACGTGCACACGGCCACCCACTCCTGGAGAATCCGACACTCGGCACCTCAGGGGGACCCCTTGACGTGTGTTCCAGGGAGGAGGAGAAGTCAAAGGGGAGGGCGGCGGTGGGGAGGTGTGTGGGCCGCACATCGAGGAACCGGAAAGCCCCAAACCCCAAACAGCAGGGCCGGGCCTCACTGGGGAATCATTTATTACTGGTCCTCCCGGAAGAAATAAAATGGAAATCCAGGGAAAGACAAGGCACAGCCAACAAAGGAGCCCTTTTCTCTGCCAGGAAAAAACAAATTCTGAACCCTCCATAACCTCGTGGAAGGAGCCGAAATTTGCAAACCCAGATAAACATCTGGGCGGCTGGGCCCTGCTCAGCAGCAGCCGACTTCCTGGGGCCCCAGCGCCTCCCGCCTCCCACAGCCGCGGGGCGGGAGGAGCAGGTTCCCTCCCGTACCGACTCCTGTGTTTCCCAGGGAAGCCGACTTCTGGGCCGGCTGCAGGGTGGTTTCTGGGGCCCACTAGGACCCGCTGGAGCATCTTGGAGGGCAACAAAATAGCAGAGGGCATGCAGGCCCATGGGCTTTGAGGGGTCTGCTGAGAGATTGTTTCCAGCTGTTTGGCAGGAGGACAGGCACTCTGGGGCGGGGACCCCTGCCAGCAGTGAGTGGTACGCACAAGCACACTGCTGGCTTGGAAGCCGAACCCTACAGGTCCCTCCAGGACGGCTCCCCCCGAGGGAGACTGGCAGCCCCCTTCGGCGTGTAGGGTGTGGGGCCTTTCCCTGCCGGCTTCGCCTTCCGCAAGGTGAGGCGCTTGAAGGCTTCCAGGTCCCGGTGGGCGTTCATGATCAGCCGGCTGCGCGGACAGGCCAGCAGATGTGGGGCACGCCTCACGCTCGGGCACACGTGCCTGCTCGCACTCCTGGGCCACGTGCTCCTGCAGGCCGGCTCCCAGGCACGCGCACACGCACGCACAGCCAGAACCCCCGTCACAGGGAGACCGACCGCTCCAGCCCCTCCTGGGAACCCAACACGTGGGGCGGGGCCCAGGAGCGTGCTGCTGTCCTGAGGCCCCTCGCTGCCGCCCGCCCCCTTACTTGAGGTTGGAGAGCTCGAGGACGAGGCCACGCACGGTGTGCGATGCGTCCTCCATCCCGGCAGCTTCACAGGCCTTGATCCCCGAGAGGCTCCTGCAGGAAAGGAGGGAAGACGGTGGCTGACACGGTGCCCAGCCAACCCCGTCCTCGGGGCTTCCGCCGGCCTCCCTCAAGGGGTCTTCCTTTCCAGACACTCAGCCTGCGTTTCCCCGAAGCTAACCTCTCCCAGATATTAGGCCACCCCAGCCGCGCGGCCACCTAAAGCACACCCGGGACCCAGCCGCTTCCCACGGCCGCCGCCCTCAGGCTCCCGGCCTCCAGCTCCTGCTCTGCAGCCTGTCCCCGTGCGGCGTGGGGGCTGAGAACACGGACATCCTCCCGGAAGCAGACCCCGTCCCGCCACACGGAATTCCTGGCCGTCCTGGAGCACCTCCTGGGCACTGGAATGTTCCTTCCCAACGTCTGGTTTGCTTGTCTGCCTCTCACTCCCTCCAGACACACCCATCCCACCACGACCCCAGAGCCCAGAGCAGCTCCTGGGAGAGCCAGCACGGTCATTTCTATGGGAGGGGGATGGGCTGCAGCAAACACTGTATCCAGCGCGTGCGGCCCGTGGGCGTGGGCAGAGGGAGGCCCTCCCGGCCTCAGGTCAGCAGCTCTCCCTATAGCCTCCCACACCCCCGGCTCGGCGGCGTACCCGGGTTGTCACTCTGGGTCTGCTCCACCTGCCGGGTCACCCCGAGACAGCTGGCCGGCCAGGCCTTAGCCTCTTGTGTGTCTCAGCCATGGGCCACCAAACCCCAGGACCCGCCCCGGGGGCTTCCAGACACCTATGTGGGGTCGCATGGCCCAGCGAGGCCATGGGGTCTCCCTCTCTGCTCAAATGACAGTGGGGCCACTTTGAACTCCCTCTGGTTCCTGCACGGGCTGCGTGTGTGTGTCTGTGTGTGTGAGCAAGTGTACAACAGGTGCTGGTCACAGATGTGTGCAAGGGCAGGGGTGGGCACACGGCTGCCCTCTACGAGGAGGAGGAGGGGGGAGGGTGAGGAAGAGGAGGAAGGCGACAGACTCAGCCAAGCACTGCAAGCCCAGCCCCTCCCCCTTGCTCGCCAGACGGAAACAGAACCTCGGCCATAAATAATCCATGAGCCGTGGCCTCTGCAGAGGTGGTTCAAGTACGAGGTAACAGGAGAGGATGGTGGCGTATGCTAGCACCGGCAGGGCTGAGGGAAAGGATAAAGAAGGAGGTGACGCACCCGGTGGCCTGCAGGAGGGAGAGGCTTGCCTGGGGCACACAGCCAGGTGGGAAGGGAGGAGACAGGATGGGCAGAGACCCCAGAGGGCCCGCTGGGGGTCAGAGCTGGGACCCGCCCCGAGGTCCTCTGGGCCAGTGTTTCTTAGCCGTCTGGATCCCCTACCCTCTGTGGAGACCCAGGGAAGGCTCTGGAAAAATGCACACACGTGCACTCAAACCCACAGCCCCGGGCCCACCCCAGGGCTCCGGCAGAGACGCTGGTCTGGGCGCAGGCCACCGGCCACCAGCCTTCCACTTGCGGGGAGCAGGGGACATGGGCAGTGTGAAGGATGGGGCTCGGCCCCCTCAGTGGACTGTGAGGCCCAGCGAGGGAGTCCGGCCCTCCACCCCCCTCCTCCGCACAGGGGGAGCTCACAGGGTGGGGTGGGGGACTGCAAGGGGCTCCGGGGCCAGGAGAGCAGTGATGCATCCCCCCTACTTACCTCGGCTGGGCCTCGGCGAGGGGGCCTCCGTCAGCGTGTGGGCCGGTGCCAGGCCAGGAGGGGCCCAGCCCGCTCCCCGCAGGAAACACCTGGAAAGAGAGAGCACAGGTGTGAAGGGCCTGGCTGGGCGAGCCCTGCACGAAGGAAAAGTCACCAAGGGCTGGGGACATCTCGCCTCCCCTCAGCCACACCAGGAACACCAGGCCGGGCCTCCTGCAGAAGAAAAGGGTGCGGGGGCGGGACGCCACGACGGCTAGACCTGAGGGCGACCAGCCCCTCAGGAAGTGAGTGGAATGGGCAACGCTGAGCCCGACCCCGGAGTCCTCGCCGGGCCTGCGCCCTCCCACGGGCTGACGGGTGCTGGCCGGTGGTCCTGGGCACACACCCTCTGTCCCTGACAAACGAGGAGCGGCGCCGTCTCCCGTTCGTCCCACAGCATCTAGAAGGTTAGGAGGCCACAGACAAGACCCCGGGGGTCAGCGACTGTGGTGTCTGCTGGGCATGTGGTGTCGAGGGGAAGAAGTCAGACAAATCGCCACGCGTTTTGTGTCAGGAAAAGATTTTGCAATTAGATTGAGAGGGGAAAACTCATAATTAATAGGGGAAAGAGCCAGATAACCCTGAGAAGCTTAAGTTTCTAAATGTCAACGGTGGTTTAATTTCCGTGGAAAATGTCAGGCTCAGTCATGGAGGCGACATACGTCCCTCGGAAAAGAGGCGAAGAGGCTGAGGTAGAGGGGCCGAGCAGGGCTGGCCGGCCTCTTCTGAGGGGACCCGAGTCCTGCGGGGGAGGGGCCTGTTCTGGAGACATCCTTCCCCAATGGAATGCTCCCCTGATGGGGGTGGAGATGGGGTGTAAGGCTGAGTTACACCTGCCAAGGGCCCCTGAATCCACAGGGCCAGACGTGAAGAACCGCCTGCAGCCAGTGGTTGTCACCTGGGGACAACTCTGCCCAGGGGACACTTCACAATGTCTGGAAACAGTTTTGGTTGTCACACCTGGTGGGGGGGCCAGGAGTGTGCCCAACACCCTGTGGTGCCCAGGACAGCCCCCAAGAAAATGGTCTGCGGTGCCAGCAGAGGCATGGCCAGGCGGCCCCTGCAGACCATAGTGTCTCCACGCATCTCGTGCGGGCGACGCTGGGACTTAAGATGCAATCCCATGTCACACGTTCACCCAATTCACTGCACCGTTCTTGGCCCTGAGGAATGTCCTCCCTCCTGACAGGGACCACTGCTCCCGAGGGCCGTGTAAACGTGTCATGACAAAGGCCGCCCTCACACTGCATGTGCCGGGGGGACCGCTGTAGGCCCCGAGAGGACCCGGGACCAGCTTTCTCAGTGCTGTCCCTTATGCATGGGCGGAGGCCCCGCCCGCCGCGGGGTAGCATCCTGTCCTAAGGGGAGCCACTAGGAGACGAAAGCACCAAACTCCCTGCGGGGGGACCTGGTGTGCAATCAGTGTGTCACTGCTGCGTCCCCAAGTCGCCCTATCCGCAGCGGTGCTCCCACGGTGTCACTGTGAGCTGAGGCCCAGGGCCTGTGGAGGGAGGCCACTGCTCTCCATTCACCCACACTCTGTTCCCGTGTCCCTGCCCACACGGCCTTCCAGCCGGGGGCCATCCAGAACCTTCTCATGGGAACCTGCTGCACCTGGGTGGCCCCGACTTGTTCAGGAATGCCCGGTGTCAAAACAGAACCCACCCGGGTGGCGGCTGGGTCGGGCGGTGCCTCCCCCGCAGGACCGGCGGGTCTAACCGCCCGGCCGGCTGCCCGGCCCGCACCGCACATTCCTTGGGGCTGTCAAAGCCAGCAGGGCTGGCAGCCTGTCACCAAGGGCTCGCTCCTTCGCCTGCTGGATGGCACCCAGTGTCCCAATTGCCTTCCCAGCCTTCTCGCTCAGCCGCTGCCCAAGAGGCCTGAGACCTGGGGTAACCCAGATGGCTCTTCCCCAGAGAGAGGCCTGCTGTCTCAAGGGATGAGGCTCCCGATATAATGTCAGCGGGCCCAGTGCTCGAACGCCTGCCGGCCCCAGGCCGGGGATGGTGGCACGAGATGCTCCTCGGGGAGAGTGAACACCTCAGGGGCGGGGACCCCCCCCCCGGCACTGGACACGCTCTCCGTGAACGTGTACTCAATGGGTCGTTTAAAGCACCTCAACAGGGTCGGCCAGAGAAACGGAGACCGAGGTCTGTGAAGGGAGCTGGGCTCCAGGGGCGACCCAGGCGCTGACCCAGCCTCCTCCCCTCCGGCCGCGTCCCCGACCTCCTCTGGCCTCGCGGCCATGCCCAGTGTGTGAAAAGAGAGCCGCCCACCTCCTGGGGCATGGCTGCAAACACCCAGGCCAGGCTCAGGTGCGCCAGCGCCAGGGAGGGCCGGAGTGGGGCTGCCACCTGCCCCCACAGCAGGGAAGGCACCCTCGGGCAGCTCCCCCACCGCCTGTTGGCCGGCAGACCCCCAGAAGAAGCAAAGCAAAGGCCCGACAAATTCCAGCAGAAAAACTAAATTCCACATGTGCTTGAGAAAGAATTGTATCAGGGCCCCCAAGTGACCCTAAAGATGGGCACAGGCTCTTCCCAGTTGAGGACTGAAGCCCCCTCCCCCAAGCCCAGCTTTGAGGTCACTGGCTTCTTCTGTCGCCCTTTTGGGTCTGGCACCCTCCACATACCTCGGGAACCTGTGGCCAAGGCCGGGCGCTGGAAGGCGGAGCTGACAAAATCCACGTGTGTCACTGCCCCAGACCCCTGACAGAAAGGCAGATCTGTCCTTTCTGGAAAATCACTGTGTCCACACCCACCGAGGCCACATTATACAGCGTCTGCTATATAATGAGATCACCGTGCACCCACCTCCCCCACCCTGGGCAGTTTGGGAGGGGGCTCAAGGCTGTCGGCTGGCTGCTCTGGGGCAGTCTCGCTGCAGCTCGGGGAACCTCTCACCTGCTCAGGTGGGGCCTCCAAGTCGGGGTCTTCCAGGGCGGCCCGTATCTGGCTGTCGGGCAGGAAGTCGAGGTCCATCGCCGGGGACCCTCCCCAGACGGCCTGGTCTGCAGGGTCAGGAGGGTGCTCAGGCTGGCCTGCGGGGACGTCCGGGCTGCCCTGGCCGACCCCCGTCTCCTGAGTCGGGCCATCCACTGCTCCTCCGCACGCCAGCGGAGGGGAGGCTCCGCGGGACAGACTGATCCCCTCCAGGTCTTGCTCACGGCTCTGGCTGCCTGACTCGGCTGCCCCTTCACCCGCCGGCTGGGACAGCACAGGTTGTGCACGCCCGCCTCCCGGCCCCTCTCGATCCGGGCCCGGCCCCCGAGTCTGATCAACACCTGGACCCACTTCCGAGGCTAGAGGACCGGCCTCTCCAGCACCTACTGTGGGCTCTCCGGTCCCGTGAGCCAGAGCCAGGGTGGCTGCAGGGCCCCCCGGGATGCCACCAGGGGCCCTGTCCTCCCACCCTGCTTCCACTCTGCCTCCTGTGGTCTCCGCAGCGAGAGGTGTGCTTCCGAGCAGGGCCCTGCTGTGGCCCCCTGCAGGGGCCGTCCCCCTGGGAGAGGCAGGTGCCGCGGCGCTGGCCTCCCCATCTGGCCCGGCCACCTCCGGAGCCCTCTGTCCTGGCTCGGCGGGGTCTGCGCTCACAGCTGTGATGACAACAGGCCCACGGGAGGAGGGTCTTGGGCTGCGACAGCTCTGCTCTGCTTCCCCGCCAGCCCCGGTGGCCGTCTGCACAGGGTCAGGGGGCACTCGAGCGGCCAAGCCCAGGACGTTGTCTCCTTCCTCCTGGTGCCCCTCAGGCAGGTCAGCCCCTGCTCCCCCTTGGGCACCTCCCTCCCGGGGGTCTCCCTGATCTGGCCCCTCCTCTTCAGCATCCCTGCTTGGCAGGGGCCCTTTCTGGCTGTGGTCGCCCGGAACCCAACTGCGCTCCGTGCCTCCACCATCTGGCGTGTCGGTCCTGGGCTCTGACAGGCGGCCCTGGCTGGCCCTCTCTGAGGCCGAGGGCACGGTCCCCCATTCCGGAGAGGCATCGGTGGAGGCCGAGGGCCGAGGACCCCCACTGCAGGGCAGAGGCGTCATGGGGTTTTGGCTGCTGTGCTCGGGGTGGGTGCCGTCGGCCTGGGTCCGGTCTCCTGGCTCCCTGGGCTCCTGGAGAGCAAGCCCCGGGGACTCCTCCCAAGGCTGGCCTTCTGCCTGCTGGGCACTGGGCTCTGGCAGGGTTTCCTGCGGAGAGAAAAAGACCCAGCCTTGGGCCTTCAATAATCAACCGCTCTGAAGATTTTTCTAGTGGTCACCGCCCTTGTACAAAGACTCAGATGCTGCCCGGGTGACGGGCACCCCAACAGGGTTCGGTACCAGTGCCGGGCAGGGTGAGAGCCGGGGCCGGCGCGGAAGCCACAAGCACGGGAATCCCCCTCCATCAGCTCCTTCTCCTCCCCGCCAGCCCAGCAGGCGGAGGCTCCCGGGAAGATCAAGGGTATGAACACCAAGGAGGCCCGTGGATCTTCCCAATGTCAACTGCCTGGTGTTGGTGACAGACTACTCGGGGCAAGACATCACCACGGGGGAAGCTGGAGGAGGCCACGCAGGGAGCGCTCTGCGCGGCCTTGTTTTTTAACTGTGGTAAAATACACACGTCATAAAATCCACCATCTTGACCACTTTTAAGTGTCCAGGTCAGTAGCAGAAAAGTACATTTGCACTGTCGTGCAGCCATCACCACCATCCATCTCCAGAACCTTTTCATCTTGTACAGCTGAAACTCTGTCCCCATTAAACAACCCCCCAGCCCCCCGCAGCACCGTCCATTCTACTTCCAGTGTCTCTATGAATCTGATTCCTCTAGGGACCTCACCCAAGTGGAATCACACAGCATCTGTCCTTTTGTGACTGGCTTATCTCACTTAACGTCCTTAAGGTTCATCCATGCTATGACACGTATTAGAACGTCATTCCTTCTTAAGGTTGAATAACATTCCATCTTGTGGACAGGCCACATCTCGTTTCTCCGTTCATCCTCTGATGGACACTTGGGCCCACACTGTTTTTGTAACTTTCTATGAGTCTATAATTTCAAGATAAAAAGGCAAGGGGGGTGTGAAATGTCCCTAATGGAGGGGAGCAGAGCAGGCTGGGGGACAGGAGGGCTCTGGCTGGGACGCAGACGGAATACCATTCCTTAGGGAGGTGGCAGCTCGACCCTCCCAGGTGCTCAGACCTTATCCCTTGGGAGTCACCGCAGCCTCATCTCCCCGACTTGGATGCACGTCTCTTCCATTTTCTGCGGCATCTCCTGGCCACCCCCGACGTTACACGGCTCACCAACTCCTGAGCACCTCCGTCTCCCTGTCTCCACCAACAGCAACTCCATCCTTCACACTCTTCGGGCCCTAAACCCTGGAGTCAACCCATTACCTCCTCTCCTCTCTCACCCACACTGCCGCCCTCCCTTCACACTGGACTGTGAAGAAATGAATTCAATATGCAGGGACTGGGGGCTGCACCCACGGGCCCCCTACAGACAGCAGCTGCTCCCTCACTCCTTTCGTACAGTTACCAACAGCGGGGGAGACACCTCGTCCACAGTGACCCCCCCTACACCAAGGCCACCCTCTCCAGGAGAGGGTCTGCACAGGAAATGTCAGACACCGAAGGTCACTGCCAACCAGCCTGCAGACACACAACCTTTCGTGCCTCAGTGGTGGAGCCACCTCCCTTTTTTAACTAAACCTTTTGTGAGATCATCGCAGATTCCCGCGCAGTTGGAAGGGATGACGGGGAAAGCTCCCTGGGGCCCTTCACCCAGGCTCCCCCCATGGTAACACCTTGCACAAGTCGAGTACACTATCACGACAGGATGTGGACATGGACAAAGTGCACCGACCTTCTCCGGCTCTCCGGCTGACCTGCACTTGCGTGTGTGCGCTAAGTTCCACATAGTTCTCTCGCCGGTGGAGGCTGTGTGTCCACCAACACAGTTAAGACCCTGAAAAGCTCCCCAACACGAGGACCCCCCGCTGCCACCTGCAGCCACTTGCCTCCCGCCCACCCCGTCTCCAACCCCCGCGGCCCCTAGCCACCGCTCCGTCTCTGTAATTTCATCATTTCAGTCATGCCCTGTAGGTGGAATCCTGCAGCCCGTGACCTCTGGGGTTGGCTTTCCCCACTCCCCCATAACGCCCTGGAGATCCTCCAGGCGCTGTGTGTCCCACCAGCTTGTCCTTTTCTGTCGCTGGGTTGGGCTCCAGGGTGCGGATGGACGGTTCGTTCAACTGTCCACCGGCTGAGGGATAGCTGGGGCGTTCCCAGTTTGGGGCGATTGCAAACACAGCTGCTGGGAACGCCCCCGCTCACTTTTTAGGAGCATGTGTGACCCCCGGAGCTCATGGTGGCCAAGACGAGAGAGCACGTTGTCAGGTCCCCGACCTCGACTCACACTAAAGGGGCTCCGGGATGGAACGTGGGCTGCCCTTCCGAGTTTTACGACCCGCGCAACCGGGGCAAGAGGGCTCTAGCCTTGACCCTTCTGCGCAGGCACAGCCGTCCTGAGGGCCCCTCGTGGGCTGAGCTCAGCTGCGAGGCGGGGCCAAGGGGCCGCGCACCCACAGTGCTCCGCCCAGCCGACGTGAAGGCCTTACCGAGCCCCAGGCCCCACTCCTGCGGTCCTCTTCCCTGGTGGCGGCTGGTCTCGTGACTGCCTTCCTGGGCTTTGCAAACTGAGGGACGAACCTCCCGCCTGAGTCCTGTGAACCAGAAACAAGAAGAAAGCAGCAGTTGAGATAAGGGGGGAACGAGGGCCCAGAAAGAACCAAACAGCAAAGCCGGTTCCTCTCGCCAGCCTCCAGCGCGGCCCCTCCAACCCCAAGCTCCTCTCACGGGCCTGGCCTGAGCAGCTGCTGGCCGTGAGCGGGGACAAGGACTCCAGCTTCGGGGAGGCAGGTCTTCTGCACAAACACGAGGCTAGAACAGGCTCACCTGGGAAGGCGACAGGGGACCTGGCTCGTTCTCCAGGCGCCCGAGGAGCCTGAAGGGCACTCCCGCTTCCTCCTCAGGGCAGCTGGGTGGACAGAGACAAAACGGAGGAGGCTCTGAAGTCCCCGAGGCTGTCAGTGCTCAGAGCCTCCTGTCAGGGACGCCTGGAGCCCGAGTTTGGAGAAGGGGCAGGGGGAGGGGGGGCAACGCTGGCCTCCAGGAAGGGCGCAGGGCCCCACATCCTCTGGCAGCACTCCTCCCTTACGACCCCAGGAGCTGCCCCTGCAGTGAGAACAGGAATTCCCACCCCAGCCCCCAACTCTGCAAACGCTAGAGAAGGGAGGTCGCAGATACGAGAAGCACGACGTCCGAGAGAGCCGTGTTCACAGTTGCCAAAACGTGGACGCGACCGAGACGTCCTTCAGCAGGTGAGCGGATCAATAACCGTGGCGCGTCCCAACAACGGGACGGCGTTCGGCACTGAGAGAACGGGCTCTCCAGCCGTGAAAAGACACGGAGGAGCCTTCGATGCACATGCCTCAGTGAAAGAAGCCCATCTGAGAAGGCGACATACTGTATGATTCCAACTACACGACACTCCGGAAAAGGCAAAACAACGGAGACGGTAAGAAGATCCCTGGTTACAGGGGTGGGGAGGGAGGGACGAGCAGGCAAGGATTTTGAAGGCAGTGAATACTGCGTGTGACATTATAATGGTGGGTACACGTCACACATTTGTCCAAACCCGTGGAACGTACACCACCAAGAACGAGCCCTAACGTCAACTGCGAACTGTGGGTGACTATGATGTGCCCGTGTAGGTTCATCCTTGGTAACAAATGTCCCGTTCTGGTGAGTGATGGTGACAGCGGGGGAAGCTGTGCATCTGTGGGGGCAGAGGGCGTACGGGAAATCTCTGTACCTTCCTCTCAATTTTATCGTAAGCCTAAAACTGCTCGAAAAAAATAAACTGCTCTTAAAAAAAAAATTGGTGAGGCTTATGACTCTATCTAAATAAATGTGGATACGTATGTGGTAAAAAAAAGATGGCAATCTGGAACTGAAACTTGCATGCTCTCCACTGTGGAGGTGAAGCCGGAAGCGGGAAGGGACGCGACCAGGCCCGAGCTGCGCCGGGGCGGATCACGGCGACGACAGGGCCAGATGCTGAAAGCAGCAGTCTGCTGCGCAGCCTCCACTCGGGACGGGCTGTTTGGTGGCTTCTGGGGCGCTGGCAAGATTCCACCTCTCACTACACACGTGTTACGCTTGTCTGCTTTGTGTTGTTTTTTCTCTGTTACATTTCTGTACACGTGGTACTTCTTAATAAAACATTTCAAAAACAACAGAAAAAAAGAGGGTGGTAACCCATTTCTGTGGGCTCTGACCATTCGTGTGGACTCAGACGAAAGAAGCCCATCTGAGAAGGCGACATACTGTACGATTCCAACTACACGACACTGGGCAGTGGCTGAGACCCCCGGGCCCTGTTGGCCTCTCCAGGAGCGAGGGGCACAGCAACACTCGTGTCTGTCTGGGAGAACAGCTCAGTGTGACACGTGGCCCCTCTTCATGTCACACACAGCAAGGCCGCCTTTGGTCCTAAGACTGCAATGATCTGACATCAGACCCCCCGCCCCCAAGAAAACAGTTCTGTCCGTCAGGCCACATGCCACATTTTTCACTCAATTTGGCAGTCCCATCCGTGACACCTCCTCTAAAGACCCTGGCTGGCAGGAACCGCTCCTCTCCTAACTCGTGCTAACCCTTCCTGCTTCGCTCAAGTTACATGTGGTTAACCCCGTGGACTAAGCTGTTCTCCAGGTCTTTCTTTTTCCCCACTGTGCTGAATTACATATTTCCTGAAAAAATAAAGGAACTGGGAAACCAGGAGCCAGACACAGCCACCTCAGACCCCCTTGCACCAGCTCAGTGGCCTCGGGCAAGTCATTTGCTCTCCCAAAGCCTTGCCAGTCAAATGGGGATAAAAGCTGAGTTCACAGCCATGAGGACCAACTGAGCTGACATGTGGAAAGGGTTTTTTATGAGCTTGCCGCCTGGCAGGTAATGATAGTTATTCCCTTTTACCAGTTATTTCGCAGACCCACGACTCCTTCGGTCCCTTCTTGATTAAGAAGGAATGCGGGACACACGGATTTGACCAGCCGGCACGACATGGAGTTACATCCTGTAACTAAATGGCCTTGGAAATTCAAGGTTTTCCTTACCTGCGGTTAAAATGTCAACCTTTCTCACTAGAGAAGAGAGTCCTGGGGGGAAAGCTTCGAGAAGCACAGTCCAAGGGCCCCGAGCCCCCAGGGGAAGCACAGTGTGGGAGGGGTCATGTCGGTCCCCTCCCCTTCCATCCTGTCCACTGGCTGCTGTACTGTGGTGTCATCGAGGAGGTCGCTGCAAGATTCTGAGCCACCTACCTGGAGGCCACCTGTCCTGGTTCCTCCCTGCTCTGCTCTGCAGAGGGAGCGGGTCCTGAGCTGCCTTCCGACTCATCAGGGTGATGCAAATGGCCCAACCGGGAACTCAGGGGGGCCCCGTCACAGTCTCCTAGCCTGGGGTTCTTTGGGGGTTTCAGAGGATGGATTCCTTCTCCTCCTGGTTGGAAACAAGGGGAGATGGATGGGGGGGGTGTGCCACGGCCGATGACCAAACACGGCAGGACCAATGCAGACCAATGCAGCAAAGTAGGCTGGCTCGTCCAAGGGCAGGACACCCCCACTTGATGCCCGTCTGGAGAGTGGGAGATGGGGTGGAACCTCGTCCAGGAGGAGGGACCTAGGAGCTTGCGCGGCCGTGGGATTCTAAGGCCTTTTACCTACGCCCTGGTCACAGCCGAGGCTGAACCCTGAGGTGGCCTGACCCGGCTCCAAACCACACAAGATGCCCTGGCCCAGCCGTCATTCTGGGGAAGTGGTGCGAGGTGCATGCTGGCTCCTTCAGGTCCCAGCTCAAATGTCCCTGCAGAGGGGCCACCCCTGACTCTTCTGTAGAGCACCCTCTTGCAGGCCAATGCCCTGTTTCCTTCACTTCATAGCTTTCCCGCAAGTATCCGATGTCCTGGGTCATTTTCTGGCTCCCCTGCTATGACCTGCTCCATGCAAGCAGGGGCCTCGTCACACTCTCTGCAGGGTCCCAGGTACCTGGAAGGGTATCCAGCAGATCACCTCCCGAGAGACACAGGACTGAATCATGTGGCCCTCTCGTTTCCTGTGATGTCTGCAGAGCATCCACCCTGGGAGAACTGGGACCGAGTCATCGAGTGCCAAGGAGGTGACGTCTCGCCCGCCCCGGCCCCTTGCATATCTGCAATACCTTCCCCATCACTGAGAGCAGTTTAGAACCTAAAGGTGCTTATTAACATCTATCTGTTGAATGAAGGAAACTCCCTTACACAGAAACTGCCGACAGTGGCTGGCTTACAAGACCTCCCCGAGCCTGACTCCATCTTCATCACCGACTCAACGAACAGCTAAGAGCTGACTCTGGTGAGTTCCATGCCAGACACTGTCCTGACAACCTGGGTGTGCTAGGACAAAACTGTGAGGTGGGGTCCTGCTGTTATGCTCATTTTACAGATGAGAAAGCCAAGGCACATGGAGGCCGAGGAATCAGGAATGGGATCCAGGCAGTCCAACTCCAGAGCCTGCACACTTAAGTGTACTTGAGCATTTATTGAGCACCTACTGTGTACTTCATCTCTGAGTACAAAAAGACGAACCAGACCCAGGCCTGATCTTCCTGGGGTCCAGTCAGGTAGACCCTTTATGAACTTCACAGCAAACTCACCAAAAGGGCCTCCCCCTCCTCCGATCACTGACTGCGAGGGTCCTGCTCAGCGTTCCCTCGGCTGTTCGCACCGCACTAGACCACACGCCTCTCCTGTAACTTCCTCTCGTCCTGTCCGTCACGGTTCGTGTGTGCCATTTAGAACTCGACTCCACTGCTGTGTACTTGATTAGCTCCCTCCGTAAGGAGCATTTTGCTTTCTCCCCCGACCAGACCTTGCGGGTGCTGAGCACAGGGCCGGCATCCACTGCACCCTCTGAGCCCATCCCCACCCTGCCTCCGCCCCTCAGGTGCCCACCCCAGCGCTGCCCCAGAGCCAGGCTCCGGCGAATGCTTCTTACACAAGCACATTCCCACCTTGTGGTTTGCCAAAAAAGGCAAACTATAGCAGCTTCGTTTACTCGGTTTCCTAAGATACCCCAACATAGACTCGCTTGCTCATCCAATGAACATTTGTACCAAATAAAAAGCAAAAATAACAAAAGTGAAGAGCCTCCCATTTCCTTCCTGTGATCTGTCCCCACAGGACTAATTTAAGAAAAACAAAGGCCAAACCTTGTGTTCAACACCAAAGGCCAAAAACATGTCGGGAGGGAAAGGGCCTCTTTCACCACCTGCCAGAATCCTCCTTCTCTCCCCCACCCCACGCAGGACACACAGAAACTGCTGTCCTGGGCCAGCCCAGGGGGCCACTGAGCCGGGGAGTCCACTGCCAAGAAAGGCCCCAAGTGACCTGCTGCGGTGGGCCCGGCTGTCCCCAGCTTCCCCCTCCAAGGTCAGAGAAATTCCTGTGCCTCCGTGCAGCCTGTTGCTCATCTCTGTACAAAACATCTCAATCCGTTGAAATTCTGTCCCACATCTTGGGAAAAAAATGAGTGCTACGCCTAAGTTCATTAAGTGCTCAGTTAAGAAGTCATTTCTAAACTTTCAAGAAGTTGGAGTTACCTTAGATGATAACAAGGAAATGGAACCATGCTATGCAATACTGAGTGTTTTTCTTTCAGAACGAGGAAATTCTATACGTATACTGACAAGTAAAGACGGTCTTGATCTACCAGGAAGTGAAAAACGGAGGGTGCAGAGCAGTATGTGTGATGATTCAATTTTCCAATGAAAACACTGTATTTGTGTGTACACAGAAAAAGCTTAGAAGCAGCAGCGTACTGAGGTTCATTTCCCGGTTTTCTATCCTCTGCTACATGGCTCATCACCCTCCTGTGTTTGAACTGGATGTCAGCGTCAGGGGAAGCTGGGGGAAGGGGAGACAGAACTCTCAACTATTTTTTGCAACTTTTCGGTAAGCCCCAAATTATTTCAAAATGAAGTTTTTTTAAAAGCCTGGAAAGGTAATCATAACAGCAGCAGACACCTGTGTCCTCCCTGGGCTCTGCAAACACTAACCCCCATGTAAGCTGCGGGCCGGTTCTCAACCTCGGCCCTGCTGACATTCGGGCTGCATCCTTCTGTGTCGTACGGGCTGTCCTGCGTGCTGTAGGATTTTGAGCAGCATCCCTGGCCTTGACCTATTAAATGACAGTACCGCCCCCCCCACAGCAACTGTGAAAACGAAATATGTCTCTAGACGTTGCCAAATGTCCTCCGGGGGGCAAATTCCTCCCCCACCAGGTTGAGAATCACTAAAGGAAAAGGTAGACGCTCTTATTATCCCCTATTTACAGAAGGGGGAAACTGAGGCCCAGAGTAAGTCATCTGCCATCATGCTGTGAGCCAGAGAGCTGGGATGAACCCAGGTTTTTGGCTGGAGAGCGAAGCACTTAGCCACACACTAGACAGCCTTGCAGCATGTCGAGCCCTCTCCAGGGGTCGTCTTTGAGAGCGGGCCCCCAGGGAGGCGGCACCCCAGCCCCAAAGCCTGGGGCCCTCCCATGGGGGCTGGAGGAAGCTCCACGAAGCTTCCACTTTTCACTGCATGAACTTCTCCATAATTTCTACTTTCCTTACCAGTACCAATTAAGTCATTGCTTTTTTCCTTAAGCAATTTGGTGTGGTCGTGGTTGCCTTTTCTGCAATAAATAAGCCCACATTCCTCCCGTGAGCAGAAGCAGTACTAAAGAGGTGTCCACTTGACCGTCCAAATACCTGAGGTCCGAAGCTTCTTCCTCTTACTCATTTTATCCTCCCTTGAGAAATCTGAAAACAGCCAGCCAAACCCCATCATTACACTCAGTCCCTGGCCCTGGGCACAGACCCCCGGCCTTGGCTGAGGGCAGAAGCCCCCCCCGCCCCCACCTCGGCCCATCTGGCTGCTCTGAGGGGTCAGCTGGGCCCCAGGAGGACACAGGGTGGGAGTCACAGCCGCCTGGGCCATGGTCGGGGAAACACTCAAACCCCCCCGCTGCAGAGAGGGGAGGGGGGACTGCCCAGCTCCTGCCCAGGGCCTCGGGACACGTGGGCACCGGCGTCCTCGTCGAAAGCCCGGGGGACCCTAGATCTCATCCCTAAGCTGGGTTGGCATGTGTGAAGCCCCCGTCCTCCAGGCAGGTGTCTCTGGGCCATTCCCAGGACATCCGAGGACTGTGGAGGGGCCACCTGGGGCCCTTCAAGGTGGGGGGGCCCTTCAGGGATGCCTGGGGGGGCTGGAGTCGCCTTGGGGGCCTGACGAGCCCACACCGACCTGGGCCCGAGGAGCCGTCGGGTCTCGCTGTCCTGGTCGGGAACTAGGTAGGTCGGCCTGGATCTGTTGGGGGACAAGTCGGTTAAATCACTTGCGTTAACTTTTTTGAGAAAATACCAGCTGGCCCTCACGGCGCTGAAGGGCCAGCGCTGCGGACCCGGCTTCCGGGGACCAGGCCCACACTAGCCCCACCCCGGCCACCGAAAAGTGAGGACTGCCCAGACCGAGACCGCCGGCTGAGGCCGGAGCCCGTAGGTGGCCGTGGGACGCCGCCGCCCGCGTCGCGCGCGTGCGCTCCGCCTCTTTCCCGCGCACTGCGAGGGCCCGCCACGCGCATGCGCCGTGCGAGCGCCGCGCCTCACACTCGCGCACGCTCCGCCTATTTCCCGCGCAACCCGTGGCACCGCCCGCCGTCTCCCAGCGCGCATGCGCGCCCGCGCACTGCCTGCCGGGAGCTGTAGTTTCAGTGCGGTGGGCCCGGCAAGTCCAGTGGCCGAGCTCAGGTGCCGCGGCGCCCGAGGACCGAGGCGGAAGTGGGGCGGCCACTCCGGGGGGCGAGGGCGCGGGGTCAGCGGTCGCCGGGCGCCAACGAGGGGTGCGGGGTTCAGGAAGGACGCGTGCGCGGCGATAGGCCCCTGGGGAGGAGGCAGGGCAAGGCCAGGCGAGGGGCCGGTGGTCCGGGCATCCAGCCTGGAAGATGCACAAGAAGAAGGGACCCCCGGCACCCCCGGGCCGAGGCGCCGCCGCCGCCCGCCAGGTGAGTCTGCTCCCCCGGCCTCGCCGAAGGAACCTTCCCCTCCCCGTCACACGTTCAGGGGCGGGCCCCACCCCCCAGGGGAACCCGATCTCCAGCCCCAGGTGAGCCCCGGTCCCCGCCCTCCAGGTGAGGTTCGCCCCCTCAAAGTGCGGCCTACTGGCCCCGGCTCCCCGGCTCCTGGCGCCCCGCGCCGGCCTCAGGGCCACCTGTTGCCGCAGCAGTTCCAGTCGGGGAGGGAAGGCCTCGGCCCTGGGGTGAGAAGGCCGGTTACTGCTCCCCTGGCCCCAGCGCCCATCGAACCCTCGCTTCAGCCGGGCCAGGTCAGACTCTTTATATCCCCCTTGTACAGATGAGGACACTGGGCCCAGAGAAGTGCAGACCCCTGTCCAAGGTCATAGGGATTAACAGCTTGGCCAGAGCTGAGTGCAGATCCAGAGCTGCCACTGTGAGCACAGGACTGTGGCTGGGCCCCTTCTCCCTCCCTCATCTCCTCTGACCCAGGCCCCAGGAGAGTTTGATTTTTCTCAGCTTTGATGGAAGGAGCCCAGGCCCTAGCTGAGTGCCCAGCTGTTGGAGTCTGGCCAACCCGAAGTTCCCTGCTGGCTTCTGTGCACTGGACACTCGGCTTCACAGCTGTAAGCCTCAGTTTCCTCATCTGTAAAGTGGAGGCTCTAGGAGTCCTTATGTCACAGACAGTTGTGAAAATTCATTGAGATCGTTTACGGAAAGTGCTAGAACATAGCACTCAATAAGCATTGTCATCATCATTATTACTATTAGATGGAACTATACATAATGGCCAGTATTTGGCCATTTTTGACCACAGAAAGGGCAGCTTTGTACACTTCAACCTAACGTTATCAGGTCACGATTGGTGGCTAGCCAGGGTAGGAAGACAGGTCTGCTCCACAGCAAAGACCCCAATTCCAACTTCTACGTGTTGTCAGGGATTCTCTTTGTTCTTGGTACCTCCAACCCTCCTGCACGACTCCCCCTGCTGAAGACGCTGGGAGGAAAAGCCCAGGTGTGCACAGTGGCTTTGTTCTGGGGCAGGGTGAGGGCCTGCTGTCCCCACTGAACTCGGCTGGCAGCACATCAGGGGCATGGGCTCAGAGCGGCGAGCTGGGTCTCTGCACCTGCCCTTTGCCCCATGTCGATCGGTGCCAGAGGGCCTGCCCATCTTGGGACACCTGTTGCATTCTGGGCCTGTCCCAGCCTCCTGGCGCTCCCTAGGGAAACAGCTTTTCCCTGGAGCCCCGGGTTCCCTTCCTCTGGAGGGGACTCTAGGTCCGTCGTGGCTGCCTCTGGGCAGGTGGGATGCACCCCAAGATCTGGCTGGACCCTCGCTCTTCCCACAGCTGGGCCTGCTGGTTGACCTGTCTCCAGATGGCCTGATGGTCCCCGAGGACGCAGTTAATGACGAGGACCTGGAGGCCGAGTTCTTGGCTCTGGTGGGGGGCCAGCCGCAAGACCTGGAGAAGCTCAAAAGCAAAGGTGAGCCTTTCAACACACCATTGAAGATTTTCTGAGCTTCCGATGTGGGCCGGGCTCAGAGCTGGGCGCTGGGGGGACGGGGAAGGGAGACAGAGAAGGGCCCTGCCCTCCTGGAACCCACAGTCTGGGTAAGAGGTTAAACGATCAACTCTGGAGCCAGAGCGAGGGTTCAGATCCCAGCTCTGCCACTTACTGGCTGCATGACTTGATGAGTCCCAGCACCAGTGTGGGCCTCAGTTTCCTCATCTGTGAAATGGGAATAATGACTACACTTAGATCCCAGGAGTTAATCTTCTAGTGTTCTTAAAGCAATTCACACAGGGCCTGGCATGTCCTCCAGCCTGCTGTCCCGTGATCAGGGCAGGGATGGGGGAAGCACAGAGCGATGGGAGAGGATGGGGTTCCCGGAGGAGGCACCCACTATGGGGAGGGCCAGGTGAAGAGTTGGGGAGCGCTTCTGGGAAGAGTCACAGCATGTGCAAAGGCCCCAGGGGAGATGGCAGGGCCAGTGGACTGTGCAGTGGTCATGGGACTGGAGCTCAGAGGGCAAACGGAGCCTTCACACTCTTTAACTAATACAATCAACCCTCATTTTTCATGGATTCCATATTTGTGAATTTACCAACTGGCTACAATTTATGTGTAACGCCAAAAATCAATATTTGTGGTGCTTTTGCAGTCAGTCACAGGCATGCCCCGAGCCACAAAAAGTTAGAGTCACCCGAGATGCACGTTCCCAGCTGAGGCAGAGGAAGGTGACGCTCTGTCTCATCACGTACTGTAAACAAGTGTCCTTTTCTTGGTGTGTTCAGTGCCACATTTTTCTCATTTTGGTGTTTTCTGTTGGTGATTTTGCCGTTCAAAATGGCCCCCAAGCCTACGTGGTGCTGAAGTGCTGTCTCGTGTCCCTCAACACAGAAAGGCTGTGGCGTGCCTCAGGGAGAAATGTCAAGTGAGATGAGCTGCTTTCAGGCGTGAGTTACAGTGCTGTCGGCCTTCAGTTCAGTGTTAACCAGTCAACAGTATGTAGTGGATAAGGTGTCTTAAATAGAAACACACATAAAACAGATCATGTATTGACTGGTTGACGAAAATATTGTGTCCAGAGGCTCGTGGGAACCTAACCCTCTATTTCCTCTAGGGGCGATGGCTCAGTGTTCGCTAATTCAGTGTTTGCGACAACTTTATAGACCATAACTACCGCGAATAATGAGAAAAACTCAAATCACAAAATGTTGACAATATGCTGTTCTAAGAGCTTCATCTACCTTTAGTCCCCACAGTCTACTTGTGAGGGGAAAACTGTTGTCCCCATCTAACAGATGGGAAGACGGAGGCCCAGGGAGGTGAAGTGACTTGCCCAGGGTCCGCAGTGGGAAGTTGCCGAGTCAGGGTTCAAACTCAGGCTTGATATGGAAGAGATGAGGTCAGCGGGAAGCAGGATGGTGCAGGGCAGGCCTGAGGGCAGTAGGGTGCTGTGGAAGGCTAAGGAGGGGCACATGCTGCCCCCCCACCTGCTACCCTGTTCTTTGGGGCTGTGGGTGATGGAGACCAGAAGCCAGGACTCTTGAAGGATCCTGGTCCAGCTGGGCCCTCCTCCTGCCGCCAGGTCCCCTGCCCATGGAGGCCATTGAGAAGATGGCCAGCCTGTGCATGAGAGACCTGGAGGAGGAGGAGGAGGAAGGGACGGACGAGGAGGATGTGGAGGCTGACGACGACCTGCTGGTGAGTGCCCAGGGCAGGGCAGGGGCGCCTGCTCCCGCTGTCCCGTCCAGCGGGTCCTCACGCCCCGCCCCGCTGTGTGTACCTGCAGGCGGAACTGAACGAGGTCCTTGGGGAGGAGCAGAAGACTCTGGAGCCCCCCGCTCCTGTGGCCCAGGTATAGCGCCTATGACCGCTCTCCCTGCCGCCCAGGGTTCAAGGCCCTGCCTTGCCCCTCACAGCCATGTGACCCTGGGCAGGTGACAGGACACCTGCACCGGGAACAGGGACATGATTTCTACCCCGCTGGGGTGGGGGCGGCTGGCCCAGGGCGGCACGCCTGGTGTGCGGTAGGCGCCTGACCGAGGGAGCTCTCGGGGAGCCCGCGTGGGCTCACCACCCCAACCATGCGCCTGGCCCCTCCCGCAGCCCAAGGCCACAGCCCCAGGCCCAGGGGTGGAGGCCACCTTGCAGGAGAGGCTGGCCCTCTACCAGACAGCGATCGAAAGCGCCAGGCAAGCCGGAGATGGCGCCAAGATGCGGCGCTACGACCGGGGCCTGAAGGTGAGCGGGCAGACGGGAGGGTGCTGGGGCCCCGCCACCACCCCGCACCCGGGTCCCGGCTCCTCCGCAACCCACATCCTGCCTCCTCCCAGACGCTCGAGAACCTGCTGGCCTCTGTCCGGAAGGGCAACGCCATCGACGAAGCGGACATCCCGCCGCCCGTGGCCGTGGGGAAGGGCCAGGCCCCCGTGCCCGCCCCGCCAGCCCCTCCCGTCCCGCCGGCCCCGCAGCCCAGGGCCTCGGCGGAGGGTCCTCCCCTCACCGCCCCGGCCTCATCTCTGGGCTCGGCTAAGCCCCCAGGTAGGCCAAGGGCAGGGCGGGCTGACACGGGATGTTGCGGGGTATTCAGCGCTAGGCCCCTCTGTGGGGTGCAGGCCCTGCACTGATTGTTAGATATTTTTAACGCCCCTCTCTCTCCCAGGTCCTGGCACCCCTGGAGTTCATTAGTACCTCCCAGGGGGACCGGGGCACACAGACAGGTGTTTTTTTGTGGTGGTGATAAAATATACATAACATAACCTTTGCGATTTTAACCACTTTCAGTGGGCAATAGAGTGGCGTTTAGCACTTCACAACGTAGTGCAACCCTCACCTCTATCATTTCCTAAACTTTCTCATCACCCCAACAGAGACTGTCCCCCCAAAGAGCAACACCCCATAACCCGTCCCCAGCCCTGGTAACCTCCAGTCTGCCTTCTGTCTCTGTGGATTTGCCTCTTCTAGATGTTTCATGTACTAGAATGATGCAGTGTGTGTGCGTTTGTGCCCGGCTCCTTTCACGTGGCGCATTGTCGCAGCACGTGACTGTGCTCCTTTCAGGGCTGAGGAACATTCCCGCACCGAGAGTTATCAGTGAATGGTTCCCAGTCCGTCAGCTTGTCTGTCTTCCCTCCTAACCCACCTGCTGGGGGACGCACCTGCCTCTGTGGTCGCCCTGCTCCCACTGTAGGAAAGGAACACCCACCCTCCTCCCTTCCAGAATAGGAAGGGGAGCTCTGCCCAGGCAGACACTCCCCGGGTGGGGTGGATAACGTGGACACCGGGTTTCTTAGTTCCTCTGCAGCCAGGTTGGTCCCTAAACCGCTGTTTTTGGCGAAGTTCAAGGAGGATTATTGGAAATCGTCACCTGAAATTCTCAGCCGAAATCACCGAGAATGTTTCTCGAGGGGGGTTTTGGCGTATAGCGTGGCAGGGGCTCAGAGAGTCCTGGGCGGGGCGGGCCCAGCCCTGCCCGACACTGTCAGCGAGGGGCGCCCTGCCAATCAAATCTTACTCTTGCCTTATAAAAATTGTTAATCGAAAAGCTTGATGTGTTTAGACTTTGCTCAATTACGTGCTGATAATAATTGTGACACTTATTCAACCCGGAAGAAAATTTTGTCATCCCTGAGAGAGTTGTGGTGACCGGAAGTAAAACCAATCAATGTCAAGGTGTTTGGCTTCAACCTGCAGACACCTTCCCAGGCAGGTCCGCCTACACCGGAAGCACTGCGTCCAGCTGTCAGTCTGAAAAGTACAACGCGTGCTGTTTTCCAGGGGTTTCTAGGGCCTGTGGACGCTGGGTGGTGTATCTGTTGTACTTTGCTTTTTTATACCAACAACTGCTTTCAACTGAGAGAGGCTTCCCCTGAAAGCGTATTGAGCATGTGACTTGAAACAGTGACTAACATTCTGTTGGACAAGCACCCTCGCGCTGTTTCCCGGCTCTGCCCCCGTGCTGCGGAGATGTTTTGGTTGCACGAGTGTACAATGGGGTGGCCCAGCAGAGGTTCTCACGCACCCACATATATCACGTTGGATACAACGCTGGAGGGTGTGGATGTAAAGAAGAGGACGTGAAGTTCCTGACTGCTGAGAGTGAACGCCGGGATTTATTTAAAAAGCAAACGTTGGTATATGCTCAAAAGAATTGAAGGCAGGGTCTCAAAGAGATATTTGCACACTCGTGTTCAGAGCAGCAGGATTCACAGTCGCCAAAAGGGAAAGCAACCCAGTGTCCGTGAGCGGATGAATGGATAAACACAGTGTGTCTGTCCGCACAATGGAATATTATTCAGCCTTAAAAAGGAAAAAGATTCTGTCACATGCGACAACATGGATGAGACTTGAGGATGTTATGTTAAGTGAAAGAAGCCAGACACAAAAGGACAAATGCTGTATGATTCCACTTAGAGGAGGTCCCTAGAGGGGTCAAATACACAGAGGCAGAAGTAGAATGGTGTGTCGGGCTGGGGGAGGGGGTGGAGAGTTAGTGTTTAATGGGGACAGAGTTCCAGGTGTGCAAGATGAAAAGAGTTCTGGAGATGGACGGTGGTGATGGCTGCACGACAGTGGGAATGTACGTAACGCCACTCAACCGGACACTTAAAAAGGGTTAAGATGGTGGATTTTATGTTATACGTATTTTGCCACAATTTAAAAAAAAAGTGAATATTGGTGAGTTTCAAATCACCATGGGAGTTAAGATGCATTAGGTGTGAAAGAGCGGTGTGATGGTTTTCTTTTTCAAATGTCAGCATTTGCAGGACGCTGGGAATGATAACCTTGGCCACTTTTTAAACTTAAGATGAAAAATTTTGGATGTCAACTTAAAAGTGTGTAAGGGTACATAAGGTTTCCCAAAATTCTCTTGGGGGCAGAATAGTAGTGGCTCCAGAGCCTGCCAGGCCTGGGGTTGAGTCCCTACCATGCCATCTTCAAGCTGTGTGACCTTGGGGAGGCAACATCCCCTCTCTGAGCCTTCATTGTCACATCTGTAAAATAGGCCCAAGAACAGTCTTTGTCGTGAGAACAAAATAGAAGTGGTTCGTGCGGAGAACTTGGCTGAGGCCCTGGCTGCATCCTGTGCCCTCTTCCTCCTTCTAGGTCCCCACAGCCCTGGCCCCATGGCCCAGCTGCAGACCCGCCAGCGTGAGTACAAGCTGGCCGCCCTCCACGCCAAGCAGCAGGGAGACACTGCTGCTGCCGCCAGACTCTTCCGCGTGGCCAAGGTGCGTCCAGACTGACGGACAGAGCCGGTGGGAGAGCACAGGATGCTTCAGACATTGCGTGGTGGCAAAGAACATGGGCTCTGGAGTCAGATAGGCCTAAATTTGAATGCTGGCTTCACTCCCTAGGCGCACTTTGCTGTACCTCTTGAAGCCTCGGTTTACCCCCTCTGTGAAATGGGCTTAAGCGTCTGAAGAGGCTTGATCAAGATGGTGCAAAGGGAGGGACAGAGCAGGGAGTCTCCGTTGCATGGCGGGGCGTGGAGGCCCCCCAGGGAGTCCTGGCCCCGCTACAGGCCCCTCCCCGATCTGCTTCCTCTTCCAGAGCTTTGATGCCGTCTTGGAGGCCCTGAGCCGGGGGGAGCCTGTGGACCTGTCCCACCTGCCCCCACCACCTGGTGAGGACCCCGTACCGCCCACCCTGCGGGGCTGCTGGAGGCCTCCTGAGGCTGCACCCCCAGTGGTCAGGCCTGGGGCCCCCTCAGGCCAGACCAGCCTTGGGGGAGGGTGGCCGCTCTCACTGGGCTGGACCTCTCTGCCCCAGACCAGCTGCCCCCGAACCCACCGTCACCGCCGCCGCCGCAGCCTCCAACTCCCGCCACGGAGCCCTCCACGCCAGGTATGCTCCTGGGACCCTCTGGGGTGGGCGGGCCGGACAAGACCGTCTCCCCTTCCCTAGACTCTTACCCCTGCCCCGTGGTCTGGCCCAGAGGTTCCCGCAGCCCCGCGGACTCTCCTGGAGGCGCTGGAGCAGCGGATGGAGCGGTACCGCGTGGCCGCAGCCCAGGCCAAGGCCAAAGGGGACGAGCGGAAGGGTCGCATGCATGAGCGCATCGTCAAGGTGCGCGGAGGCCGAGCGGGCCGGTGGGCAGCCCCTGGAGACCGCCCAGGTAGCCCTAACACCCGTGTCCCCCGCAGCAATACCAAGACGCCATCCGAGCCCACAAAGCTGGCCGAGCTGTGGATGTGGCTGAGCTGCCCGTGCCCCCAGGTAGGCCCCGCCCTGCACCCCACCCCCCACCCCGAGCCTTTGCAGGGGCTGGTCCTTCCGACTGTACCGGCTCAGGGAGCTGATTCCACACACTCAGGGATTCCGTAAGCTTGTTAGACATCGGTCACGGTGGGAGCATTTGCACCACGAAAATTAGCAAACACTAGAAACCAGGGGTTTTTTTGGAGAGCCTGGTCCCCAGCCTGTCGCTGACTGATCCTTCCATTTCTTCCTCGTTCGACTCACTCCTTCCCAGTCATCAGCTCTTGGCTTTACAGACACGTAGTGACCCTCCCATCAGACCCCAGGCGTCCTCTGGGTTCTCAGAGCCCCCTGTGTGTCCCCCATGAGCAATGACCTCTCTGCACCGTGGTCCCCGAGGGTCCCTCCAGGCCGAGGACCACACCTGTGCCAGCACCCCCCCTCCCACGCACTTGCTTGTTGGAGTCTGGTCAAGGCCCAGGGTCAGGCGCGAGGAGCCAGCAGGGGAGGGGGAGGTTGGAATGGTCTGGTGTCTACACCGAACCTGCAGCAGCTCCTTCCTGGATTCAGAGTAGATTCAAAGGCCCCGGGCTCCTTAGGAGGGGAGGAACCCGCATCTCCACCACCACGGTGTGGGTCTCCCCCTCCTGACCCGGCCTTGACCGGCCGCCCAGGCTTTCCCCCGATCCAGGGCCTGGAGCCCACCGAGCCCACCCAGCAGAGCCTGGTGGGGGTCCTGGAGACCGCCATGAAGCTGGCCAACCAGGACGAAGGCCCCGAGGACGAAGAGGATGAGGAGCCTAAGAAGGTGTGAGGGGCCGGGGCCTTGGGGCGCGGCAGGGAGGGGCAGCCAACCAAAGCCCTGACAGTCCTGGCCTCCAGCCGGAAAGAACCGGCCTCACGTCCCGGCCTGCCACGTGTGGCCGTGGGCAAGTCATTTTGCTCCCTGAATCTCAGTGTCCTCATCTGTGAAGTGGGCATAGTGGTGCTAATAGTTCCTACCCCCCAAGGCTGTTGCAAAGATTCAACCAGAACAGCACTGAACATGTGTTCAATGTGAGGACACAAACTAAGCCGGTCACCCTTGTCAGTGTCGGGCCCTGACCCTTTGGCGCTGGGAAAGCTCTGACTTCCTCTCCATCCCTCAGCAGCCTAGCAGCCCTCCGGCCCCCACGACCCAGCCCAAGGCCCCACCCTCCAGGGCACCCCTGTCAGGATCTGCCCCAGCAGCCAAAGCAGCCCCCAAAGGCACATCCACCAGAGGTAGGTGTGCCCCCCCACCCTGGCTGCCCATTGCTGGCCGTGGGCTGGGCAGCACCCACAGGCGCCCCTCGCCCACAGCCCAGCAGCAGCTGGCCTTCCTGGAGGGCCGCAAGAAACAGCTCCTGCAGGCTGCACTGAGAGCCAAGCAGAAGAACGACGTGGAGGGCGCCAAGATGCACCTGCGCCAGGCCAAGGGGCTGGAGCCCATGCTGGAGGCCTCGCGCAACGGGCTGCCCGTGGACATCACCAAGGTGAACCCTCTAGGCCTGCCCGTCCGGCTCTGGGCACTTAGCAGCCACGTGACTCGGAGTGTAGGGTCCGGGTTAACCTGCTGTAACAAGTAGGCCCCTCAAGACAGCGGCTGAAACAACAGACATTTACGTTTCTCGCACGTAACACTCAGGGTGTTCTGGGCTCTGAAAGATAAGGCCCTTCAGGGCCCAGGTTCCCTCCATCTTGTTGCTCTGCCCACCCAAGGAGGTCATCCTTGCCTACCAGGTCCAAGTGGACCACTGCTGTCTGCATCCAGCCTGTGGGAAAGGATGAGAGAAAGGGCAGGGCAAGCAGTTCCCTTTAAAGGAAGTGACGTGGAGTTGCCATCACTGCTGCTGGCCTCCCATTGGCCAGAACTGAGTCATATGGCTGCACCTAGCTGCACGGGAGGCTGGGATATGTAGTTTCTTGCTGGGCTGCCATGTGCCCAGCCAGAACTCCATTACTAGGGAAGGCAGCGGGGGCATCAGATTTGGGGGAGAAAGTTAACAGATTCTGCCACTTTGGGTGGGACCATCTACCTCTCTCTGAATGTTGCTTTTCTCCTTGGGGAAGAAGAAAGAGCAGGGGCAGGGGCAGAACGGTGGTCAGGAGGGTGGACGTTTCTGCAGAGCCCTGGGTGGGCCCGCTCATTGCTGAGTGGCAGGCCCCCCTCCACGAGCCCCGTCCTCCCCAGGTGCCGCCGGCCCCCATCAACAAGGACGACTTTGCCCTGGTCCAGCGGCCAGGCCCAGGTCTGTCTCAGGAGTCTGCCCGGCGCTACGGTGAACTCACCAAGCTCATTAGGCAGCAGCACGAGGTGAGGGGGGCCCCGGCCCGGGTCACAGGCCGCCCCCACAGTCATGGCCCTGACCCTTCCTCACTGTCTCTGCTCCCCAGATGTGCCTGAACAACTCTAACCAGTTCACCCACCTGGGCAACATTGCCGAAACCAGCAAGTAAGTGCCCCCGCCCCCACCCCACCCCGCCCCGGGGACCAGGGACCTGAGCAGGGCCCTCTCACCGGCAGATTTGAGAAGCTGGCGGAAGACTGTAAGCGGAGCATGGAGACTCTGAAGCAGGCCTTCGCCCGGGGTCTCCCCACGCCCACTGCCCGCTTCGAGCAGAGAACCTTCAGCGTCATCAAGTAAGGCCCCAATCCACTGCCTGCCCCGGCACAGACACACCTTTGGAGAGGAGCTTGCACTCCCCAGAAACCCACAGAGGAGTTGCCTATGGAGGAGGGTTTGGGTGGGTGGTGGGAGCACAGCACGTGCAAAGGTCCTGAGGCAGAAGGACGGCGATGGGGCATTGACAGTGACACATCTGGAAACCGGGACAATCTACTGAGTGCAGAGATGTGCCTTGTCCCAGGGGCCTGGATAAGCCGGCCTGGTGGTGGTGGTTGGTCCTGCTCTGGTCAAGTCTTCCCACACCCCAGGGAGTTGGATCATCCTCCCCACTCATAGATGAGGTTAGGTGCAGCCACTGGCCTTCCAGGGGTTCCTCGCCACACCTAGGGTAACCTACACCCCTTACCTGGGCTCCCCCATGTCTGCATGGTCTGGCTCCTCAGTGTCACCTCATCTCTGCCTGCTGTCCCCACTTGGCTCACCTCCACAGGCCTCTTTTCAGTCCTTCAGACGCTCCAACCACGTCCCCACTCAGAGCCCCTGCACCAGCTCTTTTTCTGCCCAGACCCTTGTCCCCCAGTCTCCTTGGAGCAGCCCCTTCTCGACATCTAGAGTCCCCTCCGATGTCACCTCCCCTGAGAGGCCCTCCCCGAGCACCCTATCTGCAGCAGCCCCGCTGAGGGCACTCGCTCGCTCGCATTTCAGTTCTCTGCAGAGCTCCATTGCCCTCTGTTGATCTCTTCCCTATCCTCCGTCCCCTCGCGGCCTCGGGCCCCATGAGCACAGGGACGGGCCCTCACTGCTCCACCCCAGCCGCGAGGACGCCAGCTGGCATGTAGTGGGGGCTCCAGAAGTATCGTCAGATGAGAAGGACCCAGAGCAGCTAGAGCGCTGGCTGGGGAAGAGCAGGGGCTCCCGAAATGTTGTTTAGTGAAGGGAAGGCCCCCAGCAGCGAGGTCACTGGCTGGTGCAGTGGGTACTAAATAAATGTGTGCAGACTGAAGACAGAGCCACAGGTTAGCCATTGGCAGAACCGGAGAGAGAACTCCATGGTCTGATTGTGAACCTGGCGCCCGGGGGCTGAGATCCCCCAAAGGCCAGTGTGGGGTTCGTTCCCCACCCCGCCGAGGAAAGAGGCGGCGGGCAGTGGGGCTGAGGCGCCGTTCGTTGTCTCCCACCTGCCCTCCCGAAGGGTCTTCCCCGAGCTCGGCACCAACGACATGCTCCTGTCCATCCTGAAGGGCATCGGCTTGCCCACGCCCCCAGGTGAGGGGCGGCAGGAGGGGTCAGGGCCGTGGGGACCACCTCTCTGCCCGGCTCTGACCTCTGCTCGCCCACAGGGCTGTCCCCCGGCGACCTGGATGTCTTCGTTCGGTTCGACTTCCCCTATCCCAATGTGGTACGTGGAGAGCCGGGGGGTGGGCGATGGCCTCGAGCCCCGTCCGGCCTGGGGCGGGTCAGGCAGGGGTCCAAGGCCAGGCCCCAGCCCCTGGGCTTTCCTGCCTCCTCGCAGGAAGAAGCTCAGAAAGACAAGACGAGCGTGATCAAGAACACAGACTCCCCCGGTGAGCCTGGTGGGGGGCGCCCCGCCCCTGCAGAAGGGCGGGAAGGCCTCGCCTGACCCCTCCCCCTCCCCCTCCCCGGCAGAGTTCAAGGAGCAGTTCAAACTCTGCATCAACCGCAGCCACCGCGGTTTCCGAAGGGCCGTCCAGACCAAAGGCATCAAGTTCGAAGTGGTCCACAAGGGGTGAGCTGGGGCCACGGGCGCCGCGTGGGCTCCGGGGAGGGAGCTGCCCTGGGCCAACCGTCTGTCCCCTCCACACACCCAGGGGGCTGTTCAAGACCGACCGGGTCCTGGGCACAGCCCAGCTGAAGCTGGATGCTCTGGAGACGGCGTGCGAGGTCCGGGAGGTCCTGGAGGTGAGAGGGGGACCCGGTGTGGCCATGCCGCTCATCAGCGTTCCTCAATGCTCCTGCAGGCCCCGGGCCTCCAGGGTCCCCTCTGCCGACCAGCCCCTCCCCTGGGAGTCTCAGACCGCCCCGGCCCTGAGGACTCCCAGCACCCTGCTCCACTCCGACCAGTTGCTGTCTCGGCCATACCCACGGGCTCACACTTTGGAAGTCACCCTGGTTCTCCCTGACCCCAGCCCTGGGCCTTCCCAGCAGCCTCCTCTCCCCCCAGGTCCTGGATGGTCGCCGGCCCACCGGGGGGAGGCTGGAGGTGATGGTCCGGATTCGGGAGCCCCTGACGGCCCAGCAGTTAGAGACCACGACTGAGAGGTGGCTGGTCATCGACCCCGTGCCGGCAGCTCTGCCCACAGTGAGACCCCTGCCCCTCGGCACCCCCAGGGAGGGAGGCTTGTTCAAGGGAGCCAAGACTCACAAGATTGCTTCTGGCCTCCGAAGCAGGTGGCTGGGTCCAAAGGGAAGGCGCCTCCCGTACCTGCCCCTACAAGGGAGCCAGGGAACAGGTAGGTGGCTAGGCCAGGCCGTCTGGAGAGAGCCCTCTCTTCCCGTCTCAGTCTCTCCTGGACAATTTCCCATCAGGCTTCAAAACCATGCCCGGCTCCCCTTCTCCTGGGGGATCCAGTTTAAACTTCTCAGCTTGATATTTAAGACCTTTTGTGATCTGACCATTGTTGGTATATTCAGCTTTCTCTCTACCCACTTCTTCCTGTTGGCTCATGGCTACACATAGTTTGTGCTGGCCTCTGGGCTTCTTTGTGTTGCGATGCCCTGAACACCCCTATCCCCACTCTTGCTTCCTGCACCTCTGCCCAACTCTGACTACTTTGGTCCCAACTTGGCTGTCACTTCCTCCGGGAGGCCCTCCCTGACCACCTGGCATTACAGTTGCCTGGGTGTACAGCCATCATCCCCACTAGGTTGTGGGCTCAGCAGCACCAGGGTGGGCCTGGCTTGTCTCCCGCTGTTCCCCAGTGCCCAGCGTGTCTGTTGAACTAACGAGGTCGGGGATGGGGATCCCTGCGACCCCTCATCCCCCGCCAACCCCATAGATCAGCCCGGCCCCTGCACAGCCTCAGCGTGCTGGCCTTCGACCAAGAGCGTCTGGAGCGGAAGGTGGGTATCCACCCTGCTGGGCTTGGTGGGGTGGGATTGGGGGGTCTGCAGGCCCAGGCGGGGCCCTCACAGCCCCCTCTGCACCCCCAGATCCTGGCCCTCAGGCAGGCGCGGCGGCCGGTGCCCCCAGAGGTGGCCCAGCAGTACCAGGACGTCATGCAGCGCAGCCAGTGGCAGAGGGCACAGCTGGAGCAGGGGGGCCCAGGCGTCCGGCGGGGTAGGGGCTCCGGGACTGGCCTGCGGGGGAGGGCGGGGCCGAGCAGTGGCCGTCCTGACCCCCGTCCCCCGTCCCCCCAGAGTACGTGGCCCAGCTGGAGCTACAGCTGCAGTTCTACGCGGAGGCCGCCCGGCGCCTGGGCAGTGACGGCAGCAGAGTGAGCTGGGCGAGGGCTGGGCGGGCACCTGGGGGCGGGGGCTGCAGGGGCTGCCCGCTGACCACCCGTTGCCCCCCAGGAGGCCGCAAAGGAGGCGCTGTACAGACGGAACCTGGTCGAGAGCGAGGTGAGTGGGCGGGTGGCGGGGGTGGGGCGGCTGTGGCCTCAGCCCCTGACCCCGGCGCCTCTCCCCCAGCTGCAGCGGCTCCGCAGGTGAGGGCGGCCGGCGTGGGCGGCCCCTGGAGAGCAGCGGGCAGACCAGAGAAGCAGACAATCAGCGGACAATCGGCTCCCAGTGGACATGTCCCCCGCGGGGCCCACCCAGCCAGAGCCTCCCTGCGGGGTGTCGGGGACGGTGCCCAGGCCCAGCTGGGTGGGCCCCCGAGAGTCCCGTTTGCACAGCCCGGGGGTGTCCGACCCCTGGCCTGCCCGGAGGTGGAGGGCAGCTGGGACCCTGAGGCCCTGCAGGCACTTTACTTCCTGTCCCTCCCCAGCCTTAACCCTGGAACCCACCCCGCAGCCCAAAGAAGCCGCGAGGCCAGCAGAGCCCGCCGGCTCCCAGGGGGCTGCCCTGGCCCAGCTGGGCCCCAGGGCTGGCGGAATAAACAGCCAGGGCCCCACCCAGCTTGCTGTCCTGCCTGTGTTTCTCGCTCCCCCCGGCCCCCCGGGGGTGGATGGAGAGGTGCCTCCTGGAGCAGCAGGCTGGGGGGAGTGTAGCCACAGCCGGCGGCCTTGGGCCTATCTGGGTTTACACGTGTGGTCGGGCCATTCGTGTTGGTGCTTGGTGACCCACCTGTGTCCCAGGGCCTCGAAATCCAGCCCTGCCACTCACTGGCCAAGGGACCTGGACTAAATTGCCTGACCCACCTAGCCTCCCAGGACCTCAGTTTACCCCGCCGGACGCAGGGATGGTGAGAGCCCCTCCCAGCAGGTGAAGGGCACCTGGGAGGTGGTGAGCACTTGAAAGGGTTAAACTTTATTGTCACCGTCTCCGTCTGTGTGGGGTGGGGGCGTGTCCGGCTGGGCCGGCGTGGTCTGCGTGCCGGGGGCGTGAGCTGCGTGCTTCAGCTCCCTTCTGAGTGTGGAGCCCTGCTCGGCACGGGTCAGGCGGCCCAGCCTTCGAGGCCTGGGAGAGCCCAGTCGAGGCCCCAGATGGGCTCTGTCTCCTTAGTCCATGGCCCCACAGAGCCGCGGGGGTCTGGGCTGCACTGCGGGGCCCCTCCGAGCTCAGGGGCCCTCTGCCCGTGGCCGATGCGGGGCCGTTGGTGGCAGCCGGACCAGGACCTGTTCGGGGTTACCCGCTGTGTCCACGACGCGCAAATGCTGGAGACCCAGGAAGGCCTCGGGCGCGATGCTGGTCATGTGAAGCCTGTTGGTGCTGGACCGAGAGGCGGGTGTGAGGGCAGGTGCAAGGGGAGGGGGCCACAACCGTCCTGAGCCACCCAGCCTGCCTGGGTCCCCCACAGCCCACCTCCACCAGCCCCGCCCAGCCCACTTCCTCGGGGCACCTGAGGAAGAGGGCGCGCAGGCGGGGTGTGCTAAGGAAGGTTTCGGGGCCCACGTGGCTGATGCGGTTGCCCTGCAGGTGCAGCTCCTCCAGGGCCTCGGGCAGGTCGGGGGGCACGAAGGACAGCTCGTTGTGGCTTAGGTCCAGCACCTGGGCGGGTGGGCGGGCAGAGACGGCGCCGTGGCAGCCCCAGGCCCTGGGCCAGCCGCTCAGCCAAGCCCCAGACTGCTCCCCTCCCGGGCCCTCCCCCCCTGCCTGCCCAGCGTGGTCCTTCTGCCCCCTCCCCTCGACCCCCTTCATGGCTGCCAATTTCCTCCCCCAGGACAGAGGTAAACTGAGTCCCCTCTGGGGCAGGCCCTGTTCTAGGTGCTGGGGGAGCAGTCAGGTGGGGTCCCCGCCTGCCGTGGAGACGGTGATTCACTTAGTCACCGAGAGGGTACTTCCTCCACATCCTCGTGCCCCTCTAACACTCTGTCGTTTACTCAAGGCTGTTGACAGCTTTCTCCCTAACCAGGGTGTTTGTGTGAGGCCAGCTGTGTCGCTCTGTGCCCAGCACAGCGCCCGGCACACACAGATGCACCAAACTGCGTGGAATCGACAGCGCGCAGAAGGCACCAGAGGCCACGTGCTCACTGGGGAAGCGGAGGGGGTGGTGGCAGAGGACCAGGCTGCAGGGACAGCAAAGCCCTGGGGGCTGGATCTGTCTGATCTGCCCCAGCTGGCCCACAGCGGGGGCTCTTGTCATGGCCCCTCAGGGCCCTGTTGGGGAGAAGCCGGGCAGGCAGGGTGAAAGAGGGGCCCTGGGGACCGTCAGTGTGGCTCAGCAGCCCGCCGCTGACCTGGAGAGCCTGCAGTTCATGCCAGGTGCCGGGCCCGATGTCGCCCACTCGGAGCCGGTTGTGTGCCAGGCTGAGGGCCCGCAGCTGGTCCAAGCCCGCCAACAGCTCGGGCTCGAGGGCCCGCAGCTGGTTCCGCTGCAGCTGCAGGGTGCGCAGGCCGGCGGGCAGGCCCGAGGGCAGCCGGGTCAGCTGGTTGCCCGCCAGGTCGAGGCTGCGCAGGGTGCGCAGCCGTCGGAAGGCCCGGTGGTGCACGCGGGCGCTGGCCAGGCGGTTGTAGGCCAGGTTGAGCTCGGCCAGGCCCGGCGTGGCAGCCAGGTCACGGGCACCCAGCGCGGTCACGTGGTTGTGGGGCAGCACCAGGGCCCGCAGGTGGCGGGGCAGCGCCAGGGGCACGCGGTCCAGCGCGTTGCCGTACAGGTGCAGGGTGTGGAGGCCCCGCAGTGGCCGCAGCGCCCCGGCGGGCAGCCCCCCCGCCCCCAGCTGGTTGTGCTGCAGCAGCAGGTAGCGCAGGCCCCGTGCCCCACGCAGCCGGGCCGCCTCCACCCGCCGGATGCAGTTGCGGCCCAGGTGCAGCACGGCCAGGCTGCGGGGCAGGCCGGTGGGCACCGCAGCCAGCTGGTTGTGGGACAGGTCCAGGTACTCGAGGCGGTGCAGCTTGCTGGCGGGAGAGAGGGCGGTGTGGGGCTGGGCCGGGAGTTGGGGGCTGGGAGGATCGGGGGGGCGCAGTTGAGGAGTGGTCCTGAGAGATGTAAGCTGGACGTTCCAACTTGGGGCTGATGGGTTAAGAGATCTGGGTGGAGGTAAACTTGGGGTGACCAGGGCAGAGTCCAGCCTGAGGGGTAGACGTGGGGGTGACCAGGACAGAGTTCTGGGGCTGAAATCTGCGAGTGGCAGCTGTGACACTGGACGGCTCTTGGGAGCACGGACGCTGCCAGGCGCTCGGCTGAGCCTGGTGTGCAGGAGGTGCACCTGGGTGAGGTGCACCTGGGTCAGGAGGTGCGAAGGAGGGGCAGAGGGTTGGGGCCCTGGACTCTGACCGTCAACCTCTCCTGCCAGCATGAGGCTGCACACCCGCCCGCCGGGTCCCAGGCCCCACCTGAAGGAGGTGGCGTCGAGGCCGCTGTCCGTCAGCTGGTTGTGCTGGAGGTAGAGCTCACGCAGGTGGGTCTGGCGGCTCAGGGCTCCTCGGGGCACCTTGGAGATGAGGTTGTTCTGGGAAGGGAGGAGAGAATGAGACCGAGGGTCAGGGACAGAGGGCAGCTGGGAGCCACGGAAGGCTCTTGAGTAAGGGAGTGACGGGCCTCGCTTTAGCAAGGCTGCTCAGAGAGCCCTTGGGAACCCCCCGCCAGTGGAAGAGTGCTGGGATCCCGGGAGGCGGCCGTGGGGGCGGCGAGGGAGGGAGGGCACCTGCAGGTGGAGCCGCTCCAGCGAGGGCGGCAGGCTGGGCGGCACATAGCTGAGCCGGTTGCTGGAGAGGCTGAGGGTGGCGACGGCCTCGGAGCCGCGGAAGGCGTCGGGGGGCAGGCCGGCGTTGCTCAGCTGGTTGTTGTGGAGGTACACGGCCCTGAGGGGAGCCAGGCTCGGGCCACCAGCTGCCCCGGCCTCCCCAGCGCCCCGCTGCCGCCCCGCCCATCGCGGGGCCAGCTTCAGCGCGAGCGTGGCCCTGTCCACTTCAGTCTGGGCTTCTCCAGACAGGGCCACCGGGCCCTGTCTCCCGCCCGGACCCCCCGCTGCCCCCAGGCCCCTGGGTGGGGAGGGACCGCTCAGGGACCACTACCTGAGCGCCGGCTTCTCCCCAAAGGTGAGGGGGAAGATCTCCGTCACTTGGTTGGCAGCCAGATCTGCGACGCGGAGGGAGCGAGGCAGGAACTGGGGGGCCACGGAGAGCTGCGGGAGCACGGCCACGCTGGTCCCGGGGTCCACCGCCCCACGCTGTCCCGTCTGCGCCCTGCGCTGGGTGACCCAGCGGCCCGGGGCGGGGGCTCACCTTGTTGTGGGCCACGTAGATGTGCTGCAGCTGCGGGAGGGACTCGAAGGCCTCGTCGGGCAGGCCTGGGGGGCAGGGGCCGTGAGGGGACCCCCGGTGTGGGGGACGGGGCAGCCTGTGCTCCCAGCCACAGGGCTCCAGCCCCCCTCCCTGTTCTCAGAAGCCACAGCCCCCCCATCCCCTGAGTTTCCATCCTGCTCAGCACGAGGCAGTTCCGGGACCGGCCGCAGACCGCCGCAGCCCTGGCGGGGGAGGGAGAGGGCAGCGGGCTGCACTGGAGGACCCCTCCTGTCGCCCTCACCCTCGGAGGAGATGTGGTTGTTGTGGAGGTTGAGGGTCCGCAGGCCGCTGAGGCGCGACAGCTCGTTGTAGGGGAGCTCCTGAAGCTGGTTGTTCTGGGGGCGCAGGGTCGGGTATTCACACCTCTGACCCACAACCCTGAGCCCTCAACAAGTGACCCCAGCGCTGACCCTCAGCTCCCCACCACCCTGAACAAGTGAGTCCCGACAGCCCGTCACCCCCACAGTGGACCCCAAATGCCCCATCACACCGACCCTAAGCCACTCCATAACTGCCAAGACATTGACCCTGACACCCTCAAACCCACAGCCCCCCACTTCTAATATCTGTACCCCCAACCCCTCTGGCCCCTGACACGCAGACCCTAACACACTAGTCGAGGCCAACTTCCGTCAGTGCCAAAACCCGCATGCCCAACGCCTCACCCCTGCACGTGGGCCCCACACCCCATCCCCTTCCACGCCAGCGCTCCCCGTGCTCGCCCCCGGCCCCCCAGCCGGGGCCCCACCTGCAGGGAGAGGTGCTGGGCCGCCCTGGTGATGTTGTCCGGGAACACCTGCAGGTCCAGGCCGTCGCAGTCCACCGTGTCAGCCCGCGGGCAGGAGCAGCGCGGGGGGCAGGCCCGGGGTGGGGGCTGCGAGCTCTCCCCCAGGTGGGGGAAGGCAGGGTCCTCCATGCCAGAGGTGGGCGGGGGGCCGGGCAGCAGCAGGAGCAGCAGCAGGCTCAGCCGCTTCGAGTGGAGGGCAGAGGCAGGGTGTCTCCAGGCTGGGCACGGGGTCGCCATGGCGACAGGAGCATCCCCGGATGGGGGGGGCCAGCAGGACGACCCTCAGACCCTTCCCCGCCCCACCTTACCATAGCCAGCCCCGGCTCTGCCTTCTTGCCCAAAATGCCGACCAGGACTCGCTGATGGAAATCAGGCGGTCACCTCCCGGAGCCTCCGCCGTGGCCGCCACCGCCCCCCCTCTCCAGGCAGAGGCCACCCTCCCCCCAGCCTCTGCTCCCAAGGGCTCGGGGGAGCTGGCCCACCCCCTTCCCTGCCCTGGGGAGGGCGGGCGGCCTGCCGGATGGGGTGGTGAGGAGAGGCCAGCCCTCCCCTCGGTCCCCCCCCCAACCACCCCAGCTCTGCTTGCGTAACCTCGGCCAGCCCGGGCCGGCCACAGAGCAAAGAATGTTTGGGGGAAAGCTGAGATTCGTCCTGTCTGGTATTTGGGCCGACCGACCGCAGGAGTAGGGGTGGGGGCAGAGGAGGAGAGGGCGCTTCAGGCCGCAGGGGGGTCCCCAAGGAACCGAGGCTGGCAGCGCAGGGTCAGGGCAGGCCTGGGCTCAGCCTGCCAGCCCAGACACCAGCCCGGGGGCCCTCGGCCGGGGCTGCCATCTGGGCCCTCTCCGTCTGCCAGCTGGCCTCCCTGGCAGCCAGACTCCCCCTCCCCAAATGGCCACAGCCGCCACCCGAAAGGAAATTACACGTATCGAGGCACCCGCCTGGTGGTTAAGGATGTGTGCTCAGCGCCAGCCTGCCCGGCTGGGACCTGGGCTCTGCCACCTCTCTGGGCCACCTCTCTGGCCCTCGGTTTCTCGCTCTGCAGAGCGGGGGAACGGTCGTCTTACCTCCCGAGAGTGGTGCAAGGATTAGATGAGATAATGCGTGAGACCTGGGCGGACAGCGCCTGGCACATCCCAGGGCCTCAGTGCCAGAGCGGCCATGTGTGCTGTGGGGCGAGGAAGCCCGTCTCCGCCCAGGTTTGATCCCCTGAGACGCACCACTTACCAGAGGGGTGACTTCGGGCAAGTCATTTTCCTGCCCAACCTCAGCTTTCCCACGCACAAAACGAAGATGATGGAAGACCCTTTCTAAGGGACTGTCACAAGGCAAAACCAAGCAGTGGACAGAAAGCCCTACGCACAGCATCTGCCCCTTGCAAGTGGGGGCAGCCAAGCCGATGGGCTGCGCAAAGGGCGTGAAGGAGGTCGGGATCTCCCGGAAGCAGAGCCTGAGACGAGGATTGTGTGCGTTTGTCTGGGAGAAAGCAGCTGTAGAGGAAAGTGACAGAGGGAAGGAAGGGAGTGGTCAGTAATGGATGAGTTATCACCTGGGGCGTCCTCCTGCCTGGCACCTGCCAGTGGTAGCACTCACAATCCTGCATGGTCCCTCTTGTTATCAACAAGTCCCCCCCACAGGCTCCTGGGCTCAGGCCCGCTGGGGAACGCCGAGAGATTGCGCAGGACACATGGTCAGAGTCATCCACTGCGGGCGAGGGAGCCGGGGCGCTGATCCCGCACTCCCTCCGTCAGTCACTGGTGGAATCCCCGGCACTGAGGGTGGAGCAGGCTCCAGCCCTAAAGAGACACAGGTGCCCAACGGTGAGGACTGAGGGGCACGGCAGGCCCCAGACAGCACCTGCCACAGGAGACTGTGGGGTCGACCCGCGGGGGGTCACAGTGAAGCACATCAGGCAGGTGGAAAGAAGGGACCAAGATGTGGGAGAATGATGGAGAGAGAGGGGTCTGTATTTTTAACCCCTTTTCACAGAGGAGGAAACTCAGACCCAGAGAGGTGATCGTTCGCCCGTGATTCCCAGGACTGAGTGGCCTCAGGAGAGGGGACCCTCAGAGCCCCACAAGGCTGGGGCGGGAGACAAGTCTTAGCTTTGGCCAGAAGAGAACAACAGGTCCCACCCCAAATTCTCCATGTGGGACTGACGGCCACTAGTCTGGACATTGTATGGAAGCCCCTCAGTCACCCTAGCAGAGTAATAGGGCCAGCCTCAGGGAGTTACTGAACTACTGTACCGATCCTAGCCCCAGGGAAGCAGCAATGAGAACCAGCTGTTTGAGTTTCTGGCCGGCCTCTTTCAGTTGCAAAGGATGGAGAACCCAAACCAAACTAACTAATGCAAACAAGGGCATTTATTGACTCATGAATGGAGACGTCGCAGGGGTGTGTCCTTCAGGCATAGCTGGATCCAGGGGCTCAAATGATATCCTCAGGATGCATTCTCTCTCTACTTCTCAGCTCTACCAGCAGGCTTCTCTGGGTAGCGCCAAGATACCCCAGCTTTAATCCAGCTGAAAGCCCCGAGTTGAATCTCATTGGCTGAGTTTTGGTCACGTGTCCATTTGGAACCAATCCCTGTGGTGAGAGGGATGGAATGCACTGATTGGCTAGGAACCTAACCACCGCTCTTGTAAATGACCCACTGGCCTTTTCTCTAGGCCCTTCTCTCTACCCTGCCCTGCCCAGCGAGGAGCTCTGTGGGGCAGCAGTGGAGTATGGTCCACCAGTGTGGAGCCTGGCGTGATCAGCACCTGCACACCCTCATGGAATGCGTGTAGGATTGTCCATGTGCAGGAAGGTTTGCAGGGGAGGGGGTGTTGTGTCTCTCGGTGGCCCTGAGGCCCTGCCCTCAGAGTAGGAAGGACTATGGGGTCGTGGAGACAAGGGACAGTTGCAGTGACACCGTGGGCAGCTAGTGTAGCACTCTGGTCTCATTTTGGTTGATGCGGGAAAGAACAAGAGGCTCATGGGAAACATAGTCTGCCAATTAGAAGAGGAAAGGAGGGGCCTTCACTCAGTCCCAGTTAAGGATCCCAAGGCTTGGGCCCACCCCTCCTCATCCTCTGGTGGCATCCGACCTCGAGACACTGGCCAAGGCCAAACTCCTCAGCCAGCCTGCATCTGGCTAATTAGCCCTTCAGGATCTGGACCCAACCCATAGAATTGCTGCTTTTTAGGCATATGACTGCCTGGAATAAAGTCCCAGCCTCCCTTGCAGCTAGGTGGGGCCTTATGACAGAAGTGGTATATACAGCTTCAAGGAAAAGGGGGTGCCTTTCTATTTCCTACTGTCAGAATGCAGACATGATGGCTGGAACTCCATCAGCCATCTTGGCCCGTGACATTACCTTGGGAATAGAGGCCTTGAATGGTGGAGCAACAAGATAGGAGCAAGCTGGGTCCTGCATACCATGCTGTGCCATCCTTGGACTAACCAGAGTTTTGATCACTTCCTCATTTCCCCATTGGTGAAGGGGGGATCCCCTGCCTTCACTAGTACAAGATGGCTGAACACAGGACACCCGACACTGGATAGAAGACATTGACGTTGGTTTACTAGTTACATACATTCAAAGCTCAGAGGAGGACACTGCACACCATATAGAGCAACATAGGTGGTGGGGGCCTGTGTACACAGGAGCAGAGCCAAGAAGCAGGGGCTGTGGGAGGCAGGCTTTGGAGTGACAAATGGCGGGTGACCTCTGGTTCCCATGGGAGGACACAATTGGCTTGTTTGAATAATTTCTCAGGCTGGCAGAGAGGTGAACCCATGAGGCTGAGGACCAGATGGGGTGCAGCCGGTCCGGCTGACAGAGGAACCGGCCGGGGGAGCCGCCTGCTGGAGCGGGGGTGCATCTGCCAAAGGCCGGGAAACGCACAGCCAGGCCTCTGGGGCTCCGGGATGCCAAAGCAGCACACGGAATTTCAGGCCTTTCAACACAACCAGCTCCGGTCATCCTGAACGTGAGAGAAAAACACATCTCTCTCTTGTTTAAGCCGCTGTTTCTCTTTTATTTCTTCTCTTTTTTCCCCCTTTTTTAAACTGAATCTAATCTCAATGGATCCAGGGGATATCCACGTGGCTAATGGATGACGTTAGCTGAGGAGAAAGCATAGAATGAGAAGAGAGGGAGACAGAGGGAGACCCGTGAGGAGCGCCCGTGCTTGAGGGGGGCAGGCGAGAGGCCAGCGATGGCCACGGAGAAGGGGAGTCAGAAGGAGACGAGGACCTGACAGGATGTGGTAAAACTGAACGTGTGCCGGCCATGTCCTTGTGATGGTTCACCGTCTACATCAAATGTGAAAGGACACTGGGTCATGGCAGCCCGGATGGGTGCGTCTGGGAGGGTGTGTCCGGCTGAGATTAGCGTTTGAGTCAGTGGGTTGAGTAAAGTAGAGGGCCCTCCCCAGTGTGGGTGGGCATCATCCGGGCCACTGAGGGCCTGAACAAACAAGAGGAGGAATTCACCCTTTTTTGTCCTGCCTGCCTGGTTGAGCTGGGACATTGGTCTTCTCCTGTTCTCAGATGGGGATTTACACCGTCGGCTGCCCTGGTTGTCAGGCCTTCAGATGTGCCGCCCCCGGCCACAGCTGGCAGACAGTGGGTCATGGGACTGCCTGGCCTTTATAATCACATGAGCCAATGTCCCCTAATAAATCTCTTTTTACATATACATATATATGTTATATATATAAAAGGATATATATATGTGGATATACATGGATTTATGAAAGGATGTATATGTCATATATAGATATAGATATATGTATATGTATACACATCTTATTGGTTCTTTCTCACATGTGTATCAGGCAGGCAAGATCACTCTGCGTAACAAACAAGCCCAAAGGTCGGTGACGAACAGCAGAGTTGGTCATCCACACAATACGATCCCAACAGGTCAGCAGGGCCTCTGAACCACACAGTCACTTGGGGACCCATCCGACAAGCTGCACTTGAGCCTCCTCAGGCACTGGCGCAGTGGAAGAGAGAGAGGAGGCCCCCAAGTCAACTTCCTGTTTCCACCCAGAAGTGCCTCCCTACCCATCTGCTCCCATTCATTGGCCAGGACAGTCACATGGTCCTGCCTGACCACAAAGGGTGGAGGCAGGGGACTGGGGGAGGAGCAAAGGGAGTGCTTTGAATATTTGGAGTATTACTCTCTCTGCAACAGCCAAGAACTAGCAATCCATTCTTCTGGAAAGACTCTTGGGGCCAGCCCTGTGGCCTAGTGGTTAAGTTTGGCACACTCCAATTCAGCAGCCTGGGTTTGGTTCCCGGGGGCAGACCTACACCACTCATCAGTGGCCATGCTGTGGCAGCAACCCATATACAAAACAGAGGAAGATTGGCACAGATGTTCACTCAGGGCTAATCTTCCTCGGCAAAAATAAATAAATAAATAAACCTCTTACACAGCCCCAGTGTACAGGGATGTTCCCTGCAGGCTGGTTCGTTAGGGTGGAAATTCTCTCTTGCCCTGGATCCTGCTCAGCTCCCAACTTGGCTTCACGTCACTTCCTTACACAGCCCCCACACCAAATCCCTGATCAGAAGCAACATTTTTGTCTCTCTCTCTCCCCTCCCCTGCCTTCTTTTTCTTCCTGGCGTTTCTCAGATCATGATTATATATTTGCCCATTGTCTGTCTCCCCCACCAGAATGTCAGCTCCGTGCAGGGGGCCCTTGGCCATGGTCCCCGCTATCCCCCAGCATCTAGAACTGTGTCCCGCACATCCCAGGTGGTCAATAAACACGTGTTGAGTGAGCGAATGAGAGGGAAATAGATTTGTTTAAAACGTGTCCTAGGAAAATAACAGAGAACCAGATCTGGGATGCAAGAGGGACTCGATCTACATGTATCGTATTAGTTTCCTGTCGTAACAAATGACCACAAACCAGGCAGCTTAATACACCGGAAACGTGTTCATTTCAGAAGTCCAGATTATTTACTTGCACTGGTGGAGGCCAGAAATCCAAAGTCAAGGTGTCGGCAGGGTCAGTTCCTTCTGAAGCTTCTTTCCTCGCCTCTCTTCCAGCTTCTGGAGGTTGCTGGCGATCTTGGACGCGCCTGGCTTGTGGCTACCTCACTCCAGCCTCTGCCTTGGTTCCCACGTGGGCTTTTCCTCTGTGTGTGTCTGTGTTTCTCCTCTCCTGTCGCCCATAAGGACACCCGTCACTGGAGTTAGGGCCCTCCCGGTTAATCCGGGATAATCTCATCTCAAGATCTTTAGCTTAACTACATCTCTTTTTTTCCAAATGAGGTCATATTCACGTGTTCTGGGGGTTAGGGCATCAGCATTTCTTTCTGTGGGTCGCCACCCAAACCACTACATGGATTGACATGAATAGAGCTAATCTTGTGAGGAGAAAAGAAAGTTGCAGAGTGAGGGTAACAATTTTGATCATTTTCATAAATTAAAAAAGATATCGGCTGTTTCTGGGGGAAGAACTGGGTGGCTGGGGCTGAGGGGGAGGGGGACTTGCCACCAGATATCCTTGTATATCTGTTGAATAAAAAGAACTCAAGGTTTACATGACATACAGTACAGGGAAAATATTTAAAGTGTACATGAGTCAAAACTCGCTCTTCCAGAACTCAACGTGTACACACATGCAAAACCATCACCATAGCCGGGATAGCGAACATTTGCATCACCCCCAAAAGTGTCCTCGTGCCCCTTTGCCAGCCTCCCTCCCTACCCTTCACCCCAACCCCAGGCAGCCACTGATCTGCTGTCACTATAGATTAGGTTGCATTTTCTAGAAAGTAATATAAATGGAATCACAGAGGGTGTAGCGTTTGGTTTCCTGCTTCTTCCGTTGGTACGGTGATTCCGAGATTCATCCGTGTCATTACACATATCCTTAGTCCATTCCTTTTCTTAAAATTTATTTTAAAAAGTTTTAAATTGAAATGTAATTGACATACAACACGACATTAGTTGTAGGTGTGCATCGTTGGTTCTTCATGTTACTGGGTAGTATTCCGCTCTTACAAATAAGGCCACTATGAACAGCCAGCCTTAGGGCCGTGAGAGATAAAACTACTAAATGACTCTTGTTGTGTACACCATTGTGTTTGGGTTATTTATTGTACGAAAATGGAAACAGATACGCGATCTCTTCCATGGGGCTAGGTGGAGCGAGAGCTCTGGAAAAGGCATGAGGGTCCCCAGTAAGGCGGTCCCTGGCCGAAAGGGCCCGAGGCTGCCAGGAGGTGGACAGTTTGGTCCATGTGTCGCAAAGTCATGGAGCGCAGATTCCTAAGAGCTCGTGGGGAGGGTCCTGCTGTGCCAAGACCAGGGTCTGCAGGAGGGGACGGGACCTCTTGTAAATGTCCACTTGACATTGGACCTCTTGACATGTCCACCGACTTGGCCCAAATCAGCTCCTCCCTGGTCTTCCCCACATCAGAAAACGACACCACTGTCCACTCGGGTGCGAAAGCCCTCTGGAACTCCCTTCTCGCCTCCGCCCCACAGCCAGTCCACGAGCGTGGGCCACCAGCTCTGAGTGTGGCCGCTTTCCTCTATTCCCACTGCTGCCACCTGAATCCAAGCCCCACCGCCTCCCTCTCCTCCATCTCTGAGGGCGTTCTTTCCCCCTCATTCTCCTAAACCTCCCTCTACGCAGCAGACGTAACACCCTTTCCCCAACTCTAAAAAACTTTGTGTATTGAAATAATTTTCAAGTTACAGAAGATTTGTGCTATGGACTGAATGTGTCCCCCTGAAATTCACATGTTGAAGCCCTAACCCCCAGTGTGAGGTATTAGGAGGCGGGGCCTTTGAGAGGTCACGAGGATGAGGTCACGAGGGTGGAGCCCTCATGAATGGGGTTAGTGCCCTTATAGGGGAGCTTTCTCTCTCTCTCTCTCTCTCACTCTGTCTCTTTTTGTCTGTCTGTCTCTCTCTGTCTATCTACCTTTCTCTCTCTCTGTCTCTGTCTCTCTCTCAGCCATGTGGCGATACAGCAAGGAGCCGGCTGGGTACAATCCAGGAAGCGGCCCCTCGCCAGACACCAGGTCCACCAGCGCTTTGATCTTGGACTTCCCAGCCTCCAGAAATGTGGGAAACAGTGTTTGTTGTAAATCACCCAGTCTACAGTATTTTTGTTATGACAGCCCGAACGGACTAAGACGGTTTGCAAAGTCGGTACAGAGTTCTTTCTGCCCTCCACGTGACTGCCCCAAATGTTAACGTCTTGCACAAGTGGGGCACATTCGATACAACCAGGAGGTGAGCTAACACCGGTACACCACCATTCAGTGAGCTACACACTTAATTTGAATTCCGCCGGTTTTCTCTCCGACATCCTTTTCTGGTCCAGGGCCCCACCCAGGACATCCCGCTCCACTTAGTTTTCAGTCTCCTAAGACTCCTGTCATCTGTGTCGGTTTCTTGGCTCTTGCTTTCTTTCTCATGACCTTGACACTTTTGACTGGTCCTAGTCAGGTCTTTTGTAGAATGTTTCTCAATTTGGACAAACATCTGATGTTTTCTCGTGATTAGAGTGAGGTCATGAGTTTGGGGGACGATACCAGAGAAGTGAAGGTGTCCTCCCGTCACATCGTATCCAGGGTCCCTACCATGCCCAGGACTCATGACTGTGTTGATAACCTTGACCCCTTGGTTCACAAGGTGTCCGCCAGGTTTCTCCACTCTCAAGTCACTTTTCCCCTTTCATACTTTAGTCCTTAGAAGCGAGTCACTAAACCCAGCCCACACCTAAAGAGGGGAATGAAACTCCCCCTCCTGGAGGGGGTGTATCAAATAACCCATGCACACACACAGTTGTGTGTTGCTTAACGGCGGGGACACGTTCTGAGAAACGCATCAGTAGGCGACATCGTCGTTGTGTGAATGTCACAGAGTGGACTTACACAAACCCAGATGGTATAGCCGACGACACACCCAGGCGACATGTACTAATCTTATGGGACTGCCATCGTGTACGCGTCTGTTGTTGAAAGAAGCATCGTTATGCAGCGCATGACTGTATTAAAAAGCCGCCAGTAATTAAATACTTTAGAAGGCATACTTTTAGGGCAGGCAAGTCTCCTTAAAGTTTCATCCACCAATTTTAGCATCCGCTGGTAGATCTTGCCTGCTGCAATGATTACTGAGCTGTTTGCCTGACGGATTTTCTATCCCCCTCATTCCTTCTACATTTATTAATTGGACATCTTCTATATGGAAGATTGGTCCCTTCCCCCCATTCATTTATTCAGTCCCTTCTTTATAGCAGTATGGACTCATGGGCACTTATTTAATTCATTGGATCACAATGATCTTTTAAATCACATATCAGATTCCACCGTCTTCTACTAAACACCTTCCAGAGGCTCCCTTTATGCTGAAGACTAAAATCTAAATGTCTTTTTACCTACGAGCCCCATATCCTCCCTCCCTGCTTCTGGTCCCTGTCTATGTTCCTTGCTCATTCTCGCTCTGGCCCGCCTGGCCTTTCTGTGGTCTTTCAGTCATGTCACCCTATTCCCCCTGAACCCTCTGTCTTTGCTGGACTATTCCTCCTCCTCACCTTCACAGGGCCCCTCTCTGACTGCCCTGTCTAAGCCGACTTCTTCCTTCCCCTCACTTTCTAACCCCACCTGGAATGAGAGAACAGAAACTTATTTCCTTGTTCATCCTCTGTCCTGTTCACTGCTGTATCCCCAGCGCTTCGCATGTAGTAAGTGCTCAATAAATACACGTTGAATAAATGCATGCGTGAGGCCGGAAGAGTACTGGGGTGAGATTCCTGTTCTCTCGGCTTATAGTCACAAGAGAGTGCATCTCGGGTACATATGTGCCAGGCACTCAGGAGCGAGGCTACACTGTAAGCCTCAGTTTCATCACGTGTAAAATGAACATAAGAAAAAGACGTATCTCCAAAAGTGTTGGGAGGATGAAATGAGCTATCACACGTGAAGATGATACAGCACACGTTCAGCAATGATTATTACGACCATCGTCTGTAAAATGGGCATAACAGCGACCTACTACCTAGAACTGTTGTAAAGTCAGAACCACGTCCTGCACGTGTGGGGCGCTCTATAAGTAAGTGATTGACGCTGTCATCGTCATCATCATCCCACCAGGCCGCCCCCCAGGCCATCTGAAAGATGTTTTAATCGAATCTCACGTGGTGGTGGTTGTTTTTGCAAAGCCCTTTCCTCGGCCCGGCCCAGTGGCCCCGGGATGCTCGCCAGGCCTCCGCGCACCCGGACTGGGCGCGGACGTCCCTGGGCTCCGGGGATTCGGGCGCTCTGGACCACAGGCTCCCATCGCCCCGCCCACGGGCCTGGACCGCCCGCGGTCTCCATGGAAACCCACCAGCCACAGGGGGCGTGACGGACTGGGCGCCTCCGCCTATCGGGTCAAAGTCCTCTCGGAGAGCGGCGCGAACAGGGCCTCTGACGGGTGCGTCCTTGCGGGAAGGCGGGACCACGGCGACGGGCCCGGGGGCTGTCCCGCCTCCACCAATCAAGGGCCGAGGCGGCCGTGATGGACATGCGTAGCGGGAAGAGGCCCCGAGCGTGTGTCTCCACCCAACCGGCGGGCCGCAGTCCCGGGAAAGGGCCAATGAGGAGGCGGCGGGGGCGGGGCGAGGAGGCCGGTTGCTCCGGAAGTGGAGGGAGGGGGTGAAAATGGCGCCCAGCTCGAAATCGGAGCGGAACAGCGGGGCCGGGAGCGGCGGCGGCGGCCCCGGGGGCGCCGGGGGGAAGCGGCCAGCGGGGCGGCGGCGGGAGCACGTCCTCAAGCAGCTGGAGCGGGTCAAGGTGAGGCCTGGAGTCGCGGGGAGCGCGCCGGAGGGTGCGGAGGAGGGACGAGGAGGCGGCGGGAGGGAGGGCGTTCGCGGGGTGAGGGGTTGGAGGCGGAGCCCCGGGGAGGGGGTTCGGGGGGAGGGCTGGGCGGGGCCCCGGGGAGGGGGCTCGGATGGAGGGGCTGGGGGCGGGGCCCCGGGGAGGGGGCTCGGATGGAGGGGGCCTTAGAGGCCTCTGGAGGAATAAGGAGGAAGGAGGGAGGCGATCCAGGGTCAGACTCATTTTTCAAAACCCTGCTCCCACGGCCCCTCCGTTTTGGAGCCTTCCCGCGCCCTTGGCAGAGGCCCTGCTACCGACTTGGGGCTTCCTCCGCCTGGTGTTCCTCTCTGTCCCGGCTGTGGCCACACGGGAGCTGGGAGTTCCTGTACCTGCCGCTGCCTCCCCCACTGAATGGGGGAAGCTCCCTGGAGAAGGCGTGGTCTTCCTTCTCAGACTGGGAGCTACTGAGCGGGGCTCTGTCTCCCCATCGGACTGTAAACTCCCCGAGTGCCAGGCTCTCTTCCCCCGTCAGTCGGGAGGCTCTGGGAGGGCGGGTGAATCTGCTGTCGGGTCAGCAGCAGCCGGGGCAGGGCTGCGTCTCTGTGGATGGGGAGCGCGCCTTCTCCATTCGGCTGGGACTCCGCGACCACAGGGCTGGGTCTCCTCCTTTTGACTGGAGCTCCCTGGGCAGGGACAGTTGCTCCCTGGGTTGGGCTGTGTCTCCGCCCTTAGCTTGGAAGCTCCCTGGACAGGGATTGTGTGTCCCTGTCAGCCTGAGACTCGTGGACAGGGCTGTCCCATCAGACTGGGATCTCCTTGAGGGGGGGCTGTCTCCCTCATCAGACTGGGCAGCAGGACCGAAGGTGCTCTCATTCCCTGGGCCCAGCTTGTGCCTGCCTGTCCCCCCAGATCCTTCCTTGGTGAAGTTCTGGGGGTGAGGGAGTCGGTTGGAAGGCAGCAGTTAACTGAGAAGGGGGAACTGGGCGGGAATTGGAAGGTCTCTAGTCAGGCTCACGCTTCGGTCTGCCTGGCCTGGCTCTCAGCTGAGGCCGGGGCTGTCCCGAGGGGCCTGTGCACCCCGTGTGTAGGCTCTAGGGCGGGCGACAGGTGACCGCAGGTGGTCAAGCCCCATCCCAGCCTCTTGAGGAGCTGAGTGCGCTGTGAGGCTGCCTTCAGGAGGGCAGCCAGGGGGCCCGATGTGGCCGGGGGTGACTGGGGAACCTTCCTATGGGACGCGATAGCAGTGCTGGTCCTCGCAGCTTGGGGGCTTGTGCAAGAGGGGCCCCACAGCTGAAGAGGTGTGGCTGGGAGGGAGGCTGGGGTCCCTGGTGGGGAGGGCGGCTCGACCGGTTCCCACCGTCCAGAGCTCAGATCGCCCTTGACCATTATGGCCAGCGGGGACTGGGCCTATGTGGCAGGGCTGGACCCCGCGGGTGCTGCTCTGCCTTGGGAGAGGAGACTGGGGGGCTGCAGGCGGCCTCTGCTGGATGGTGGGTCAGGAGCCCTGGCCACCTCTTCCCTAGATCAGTGGGCAGCTGTCACCTCGTCTCTTCCGGAAGCTTCCACCCAGGGTCTGCGTGTCCCTCAAGAACATCGTGGACGAGGATTTCCTTTATGCGGGGTGAGGCTGGGGCCCGGGCAGGGACGCGGTGGGGGCGCTGCGGGCTGGCCCTGACCTGGCTGGTCTGCCCCTCCGTCCCGCCCCCAGACACATCTTCTTGGGCTTCTCCAAGTGTGGCCGCTACGTGCTCTCCTACACCAGCAGCAGCGGGGACGACGACTTCTCCTTCTACATCTACCACCTGTACTGGTGGGAGTTCAACGTGCACAGCAAGCTCAGGCTGGTAGGGTGGCCCCCGAGCCCCGCGTCCGCGAAGCAGAGTTGGGGCGCCCCTGGGGTCCTGGTCGAGACTCCGGCGTTAGGTCCAACCAAGTGCAGTGGCCGTTTTTGTGGTTAAAGTGGGGGCAGGAGCGGCAGCGCACGTGGGTCCCCTCAGCACATGCGGCCGGAGGAGGTCGGGCTGGCCGGGCGGGACCTGGTAGCTTTGTCGGACGAGCGGGCTGCCGCCCCGTCAGCCCTGACCTTGACTCCTCGAGCCCCCGGGAGGTGGGTGACGTCCCCCCAGTTTACACGTGAGCTCAGAGAGGTGAGCGGGTCTCGGGGGACCGGGTGGGAGCGAAGTGTGGCCACGTCCTGCCGGCTGCGTCTTCCCTGTCTCCGCTGTGATGAGAAGCACTTGGGAGCCTCCTCGGCCTGGCCCAGGAGGGCAGAGGGCTGCAGGGTGGGGGACACTGCTGGAGGGGGCGCTCCTGCCGCTCGGCCTGCCCCGACCCCCCACTGTGCGGGCCTGCTCTGACCCGGAGGTGCCGCTCAGGTGCGGCAGGTACGGCTCTTCCAGGACGAGGAGATCTACAGCGACCTGTACCTGACCGTGTGCGAGTGGCCCAGTGACGCCTCCAAAGTCATCGTCTTCGGCTTCAAGTGAGGCTTGGGGTGAGGGAGGCCGCGGGGGGGGGTGGCGTCCGCGGGGCAGGGCCAGGTGCTGAGCGTGTCGACCCCCAGCACGCGCTCGGCCAACGGGATGCTCATGAACATGATGATGATGAGCGACGAGAACCACCGCGACATCTACGTCAGCACCGTGGCGGTGCCGCCGCCGGGCCGCTGCGCCGCCTGCCGGGAAGCCAGCCGCGCCCATCCAGGTGAGGGCCAGGTCAGGGCCGCCCGCCTCTCCGCCCGGGGCCGCGGGTGAGCCGCGGGCGAGCTGTGTGGCGTGTATTGCTGCAGGCGACCCGAGCGCGCAGTGCCTGCGACACGGCTTCATGCTGCACACCAAGTACCAGGTGGTCTACCCCTTCCCCACCTTCCAGCCCGCCTTCCAGCTCAAGAAGGACCAGGTGGTGCTGCTCAACACCAGCTACTCCCTGGTGGCCTGTGCCGTCTCGGTCCACTCGGCAGGTAGGCCCCTGGGGCCTGGGATCCGCTGACTTGGCCCATCACTGCCCCACATTATAGATGAGGAAACCAAGGCACAGACAGGGAAAGTTCCTCCTCCAAGGTCACATGGCCAGGAAGTGGGAATGTGGGATCCAAACCTGGCCACGATCTACTAGAACCTTCTGGAGGGCGGCGATGTTCTACATCTGCAGTGTCCACTACAACCGCTGCCAGTAGCCACTTGAAAGTGGCCCATGCAAGGAAGAAACTTAAGTTTTTTTATTTTCTTGAATTTTAGTTACCTTAAGCTTAAACAGCCACGTGTGGCCAGCGGCTACCGTGCTGGACAGTGCAGTGGTCCTTTCTCTTCAGAAAGAGAAATGCTATTTAAACATTTCAGAGAGTGGTTAGTGGACAGATGGCCGTCTTACATCTTTGGTAGTCAGAGAAATGCCAGTGAAAATTACAAGGTGATTTCCCTCGACAGAGTGGCCAGTGTTAGGAAGCTGGATGATGCCACTGGCTGGCGGCGAGTGGGGTCTCCCACACTCTGGGGGCTCCTGACAGCGGAGTACACCCGGCCCAGCAGCCCTGCGCCTGGCCGTGTCCATGGCTGGTGGTGGGAGCTGGGGACCGCCTGGTGTCCATCCCTGGGGCACGGGGAGGTAGGACAGGGTGGGTACGTCCCTCGAATCAGCAGGCCCAGGGAGAGCCGCAGTGTGCATGTCCATGGAGCACGCCTTAAAGATGCAGGAACACAAGAGAACCACAAGGAGATCTGCCAGCCGATACTGATACCACTTATGTATAAGTTAAAAATGTTTCAATTTTGCAAGAACCCAGTCACATAAAAAGATACTCACTAGCTACATTAAAGTGGTTGCCCCAGCGGGAGGGAAGGCAACTGGCTGGAAGAGAGAATTAAATGTATGTAACTTAGTCCACAAACCAGCAAGGGCTGGGGCGCCCCATCCCCCCCGCCCCTGCCCTGGCCGCCTGCGCCATCGCAGACAAGGCCCTGCCTGCCCCTCACTGAGCCAGGTGCCCCCCAGGTGCCGGGCCTGGACAGGGCCGACGCCCCCTGCCCTCTGGGCCATGGGTGCTGTTAGGAAAGACCACGGGGGACGGGATTCGGGCTGTGTCCCCCGCCCACGGGAGGGGCGTTGTCAGCATGTCTGACACCCATCTCACCGTGGTAGGAGAGTGTTTCCACGGAGAGTGGGGGGTTGACTCGGCCCTTTCCGCTCTCATCCCCCCCTGGGAAGTGCCCCCACTCCGGCGGGCAGGAGTGCACTGGCAGACTCGCCTATCCTGCAGTGTGACCTTGGACACCCTCTGAGCCTCGGTCCTGCACCTGAACCTGGAGGACACAGTCCCCTCTCCTAGGTTGCTTGTGGGGGCCACAGGCGGCGCTGTGGACAGAGCCCAGGGGTTCTCCACGCTGACCCCACAGTCCCGGGTTGGGGGGGCTCTGGTCCCTAGCCGGGCAGCGACATAGACAGGGGCCCGGGATTCGCTGGCTGTACCCGTGCGTCTGGCTTGCGTTGGGAGGACAGAGAGCTGTGGAGGGAACTCCCACACTTAACTGACGGGGCTCCTCTCTGTCGCCACCACAGACTGTCAGCTCCCCAAGGGCAAAGATGTCTCTTGTGTCCTCTGTGTGTGGCATACAGTAGATGCTCGAGAAGGAGGTGGAATGAATGTGTGTTTCAGTGTGTGTATGCACGAGCGTGTGTGTAAAAGGTCTTTTTCCTTCTGTGTGTTTCAGACTGATCTCAGCGCAGGTAGGTCTTCTAGAAGGGTCTCCTCAAAGTGGATTTCTAAGAACCCCCCGGGCAGCGAGGGAGGTGGGGACAGCGTCCTGGACTTGAACACATGCATTGACCACACCACCGCTTCTTACTTTCCAGGTGATAGCAGCTTCTGCCAAATCCTGTACGACCACACCGCCTACCCCCCGGCCCCTCCCAGTCCCCCTGGGCCCCGGAGCCCAGAGGCGCCCCCTGCCCTCCCCAGCCTCGGCCCCGACGTGGCCCCCGCCCAGCCCTCTGGGGCCCCCGAGCCCTCGCCCGCCATCGCCAAAGCCAAGGAGTTTGTGGCCGACATCTTCCGCAGGGCCAAAGAGGCCAAGGGTGGCATCCCGGAGGAGGCCCGGCCTCCCCCCTGCCCAGGGCCCTCAGGCAGCCGCCTTCGCCTGCCCTGTGAGCCCCTAGCCCCCGGCGGGGAGGCGGTGCCCCGGGACAGCCCCCCCGCAGCAGAGGCGCCCGCCCCCGAGCCCGGCTATGTCAACTACACCAAGCTGTACTACGTGCTGGGGTCCGGCGAAGGGGCGGAGCCAGAGGACGGTGAGCGGGCCCACCCGGCAGGCGGGGTCCCGGGCGTGGGGGCGGCCTGGAGGGGCCTCCAGGCTTCCCGCCGCCCCTACCCCCACGTCCTGCCCCCTCAGAGTTCGAGGACGACAAGATCTCCCTGCCCTTCGTGGTGACCGATCTCCGTGGTCGCAACCTGCGGCCCATGCGGGAGCAGGCCGCCGTCCAGGTTGGTGCTGGCGGCGGGCCGGCCAGGGGGCGGCCCCTGGGGAGCCTGCTGGGGTGGCGGTCAGCACAGTCCTCCCCCCGCCCACTGCCCACTGCCCACAGGGTCAGTACCTGTCGGTGGAGCAGCTCACGCTGGACTTCGAGTACGTCATCAACGAGGTCATCCGCCACGATGCCACTTGGGGCCACCAGTTCTGTTCCTTCAGCGACTACGACATCGTCATTCTGGAGGTGGGCCCAGGGGTGGGACAGGGTGGGCCCAGGGTCTCCCGTCTGGGGGTCACCCTCAGTAGCTGTCACCGTGCACCCCTTGCCCCCCAGGTCTGCCCAGAAACCAACCAAGTTCTCATCAACATTGGCCTGCTGCTCCTGGCCTTCCCGTCCCCCACGGAGGAGGGCCAGCTCCGGTGAGTGGGTGGGGACGCCCCTCGCGCCCGCCCAGCAGGGGCCACACTCACGCTCGGCTGGCCGGCCGGGTTAGGAGACCCCTGTCCCCACAACCTGCAGTGGCCGCTCTGTTCCTGCTCCTGAGACAGCCCCTCTGGGTGGCCTGGGTTCCAGCTAGGGACCCCGTGGTCCCATCTCCTTCCTCTTCTGCTCACCGCCCCTCCCCCTGCAGACCAAAGACCTATCACACCAGCCTCAAGGTGGCGTGGGACCTCAACACCGGCATCTTCGTGACAGTCAGTGTGGGCGACCTCACGGAGGTCAAAGGGCAGACCAGGTGAGGCGGGGCGGGGGCCTGGGGCGGGAGCCAGGGCGATGAGAGCCGCTCACCTGACCCCTCCCCCGCAGCGGCAGCGTCTGGAGCTCGTACCGCAAGAGCTGCGTGGACATGGTCATGAAGTGGCTGGTGCCCGAGAGCAGCGGCCGCTACGTCAACAGGATGACCAACGAGGCCCTGCACAAAGGTGGGCCCCGTGACCGGGGACGGCCGAGCCTGCGCTCCTCGGCCCCGGCGCAGCGCCGAGTCCCAGGTGTGGCCGAGCGCACAAGCACACTGGCCGTGCCGGTGGACGCGGTGGAGTCGGGCTGAGGGGAGGGCGGCCCAGGCCCGGCCCAACCGAGAGGGCTGGCGGGTGTGGCACCTGGGGGCCCCCAGCTAGCTGTTCATTCAGCCAGCAGACGCAGGTGGGAGGCAGAGATGAACTCGGCAGGGCCCCTGCCTTCCAGAACCTTCTGGGCCCAAATCAAGTCAGGGAAAGAGGCAGGCCCCTCCCACAGCCTGGGCCTGAGACTGTGGCTCTGTCACACCCTCCCCGCAGGGTGCTCTCTGAAGGTTCTGGCGGACAGCGAGCGATACACGTGGATCGTGCTGTGAGGGCCCGGCCGCCCCGGACACTGACGCCAACTACCTCCGCGGCCTGGGAGCGGCCGCCTTCCTGGCAGCCTGTGCCCGGCCGCCGGCCGACCGATGACCGGCACTAGTGTGAGGCTGCGGGAGGGGGCTGGGCGGGGCAGCCCCTGGCGGTCTGAGAGTCTGGACGCTTCTTATTTATGCCTATTTAAGTTGGGAAGGGGCAGAGGGAGGGAGCCCCCTGCCCTGCCAGCCTCGAGTGCCGGCCTTCACCCTGCGCTGGGCACGGCCCGCCCTTTCTCGTTTGCCCCTCTCCTCGGCTACAGGCGTGGACGTTGCCCCCTGGGGAGGCCGAATGGACCCCAGTTCCCCATCTGTCCCGTCTCCCCCACCGGTGGCGGCAAACAGCGCAGCCATCCCCGCTCCCCTCTTGTTTCTCTTGGTGTAATAAATGTTTTATTTCTGAGCCTTGCCGAGGTCCCGTTATTGCCACTTGGGGCCCAGCTGGCGCCCCCAGCCCGAGGCCTCCACCACGGCCCAGCGAGTCAGCAGCAGCCAAATATCACAGCAGAATTTATTGTGTTTTAAGAAAGACTACAAAAAGGTAGAAAACAGCTCGGCACACTAGACTACCACACGCGTGGACACTTTCACCGCCGGAGAGGGGAGCCCCGAGAGCGGGGAAGGGGGAGTGGGCGGGCCACCCCAAAAGCTGTAGCACGTGGAGCACACAAAATAGTGATTTTTATACAATAGGTCAGATTTTTCTTTTTTTTTTTTTTTTGCCATAAACATCTATCTCACAGGTTGAAAACACTGAGAAAACCGGAACAGATAAGGCCATGATGGTTGGAAAAAAACCCAACAAGTTACCAACTCCGCTCAGGCGGCGCTCACAAATCGCACAATAGTCATGGGGGGCGGGGGCGCACGGCACGGAGGAGAAGCGGGGTCTCTGGGAAGAGGAGTGAGGAGGTTCCATTACAAACCAGCAGCGGGGCGGCCCTGGACGCGGGGGTCTTGGATCTGAGCGAGCGGGGCACCCAGCCCGGCCGGGTGCCTGCAGCAGGCTCCTCGGGCTCCGGCACCCGCCCACCTGCTGCTCTTTGGACGCTGGAGGCGGTGCCCCCCGCTGCCCTCCCCCAGCCAGGCCGGGCAGTGCCCCCTCTAGGGCTGCGGGGCAAGGGAGGGCCCAGCTCTGGAGAAGATGCGACGCCCACGGCTTTAATTGCACTTATACCGAAGAGGGGGAAGCGGTGGGGTTCCTGGGGGAGGGGTCCCGGGGCTGCTGCTGACAGTGGGGGGGGGTCACCAGGTGATGCCCGCCGGCGCCCACCCGGGGCTCAGGGCTGAGCCCAGGGCAGGCTGTGCAAAGCCAGCGAGCTGAATAAGTTAACAGTTCCGCGGGGGTGGGGCCTGCCTGCGTGCCCCCTGGGGTGACGGGAGGGCGGGCCGGGGGAGGGAGATGCTGCGGCCTCGGGGCCAAGGGGCCGAGCTGGCTGCCCCAAGGGGCACCTGGGCACGGCGGCGGGTTCCTTAAGGCACGTCTTTTGTGTCAGAGTTTGCAGCTGCGGCTCCGCCCGGCCCTGTGAATGTGCCGGCCCCATCTCGGAGCCTTCCCTGTCTCGGAGGCCCCCTCCCCGCCCTGGCCGAGGCCGGAACGGTGACAGCGAAGCCACAGAAGCTGCGAGGGACCCTGGCGTGGAGGGGCGGCGGGGCGGGCGGGCGGGCGGGGCGGGGGAGGCCGCGGGCTTAGCTGGACGGCAGCGCCTGCACGAAGAGCCCGCGCGCGTCCGTGCGCGCCAGCTTGGCCGGCGGCTCCAGGGCCTCGGGGCCCAGCGCGGGCGACTCGCCTCCAGCCGCCAGCGAGATGTCCTGCGGCAGCTCGTCCTCGCTCTCCTCCTCCTCTTCCTCCTCCTCGTCTGGGGCACACGGATCAGGCCGGCTCAGTGCGGGGCGGCGGCGCCCCCGGAGCCCCGCCGGCGCGCCTCCACCCCAGAACCCCTGCCCGCCGCCCCCTGGACTCGGGCCCTGGGTAGGGACACCCCGCGCCTACCTTTGTCTGGGTCCAGGGGGTTCAGCGAGGTGGCCAGGTTGGCGAACTGCAAGGAGGGAAGGGAAGGGGTGAGGGTCCCGCCGAGGGGCACCTCACCCGCGCCCTCAGCGCCCCGCCGCGCGCACCTCGCCCATGACGGCGATCGGGGTCTCGCCCTTGGCCTGGGCCACGCGGTGCTCGATCAGGTAGTACATGTACTCGTCGTAGAGCAGCCGGATGAGGTGGAAGGAGCCGAAGCTGGCGGCGCTGCGCAGGGTCAGGTCCCGGATCACCATGGAGCTGGGAGCGGCGGTGGAGAGGCGGCCGTCAGGCCCGGCCCCGCCCCTCGGCCCCGGCCCGCCGCAAGGACCCCCTGCTACCCAGCCCGGACCTGCACTGGCTTCCCCAGGCGCCCATCAGCCGGAACAGAAGGACCCCCGCCTCTGAGTCCCCAGGGAGGCGGGGCCTCCGGACCCCACCCTCGTCAGAGAGGCAGGGCTCTTTCCGGCCCCACGCCCGTCGAGGAGACAGGGCGTCTCGAGTCCCATTTTGGCCCGCCCCCAGAAACGAGAAGCCCCCTTCGGGCCCCCGCCCCGCCCCCGCCTAGCCGGCGCGCACCTGTAGAAGGACCACTTGAGGAGGAAGAGCTTGGCGGCCTTGGGGAAGCCGGCGCTGCCCTGGTAGGGCTTGAGCACCTGGCTCACCACGCCGTCCAGCCAGGCCGCCCACTGCTCCAGGGAGTTCTGCTGCTGCAGCGTCACCTTGAAGTCTTGCTCCAGCCGCTGCACCACGCGGTCCTCGCAGCGGCACACCCACGAGGCCTGCTCCTGGGGCACAGCGGGCGGCCGCCCGGGGCTCAGCCGCCACCCCGGGCCCGGCCGCGCCCCCGCCCGCCGGGCCGCCCCGCGCTCACCTGCACGTTGGCGAAGTCCACGCGGTTGAGGTCGCTCAGCATCTGGTTGATCTGCGCGGTGTTCTGCAGCACGGCGCGCGCCGCCTGCGCCAGGTGGTTGAGCGACGTGTAGCGCCGCAGCGTCTGTGCGAAGGCGCCGGCCGCTGCCACCTGCGGGGCCGGGGCTTGTGGCTTCCGCGGAACCCGCCCCCGCCGCCCCCTGCCCCGCCCCCGCAATCTCTCCGCGCCTGTCTCCCTACGAGGGGGGCGGGGTCCCTCGTTGCTTTCGTTGGGAGATCAAGTGGTCGGGATCTTCACACTTGGAGTATCCACCCACCCGAAGTGTGGGGCCACAAAACCAGTGTTTTGAGGGGGTGGGCATAGGGGTAAAGGGGCACATATATATATGGTGACTGACCAATAATAAGGTACAACTGAAATTCCACAATGACCCCAATAAGACAAAAAAAAAAGTTTTGTGTCTGCCCAGCATTATTTTTCATGAGGACACGAGAAATCTCAGAGCACGCTGTCCAGAAAGGGCCAGTATCGCCCGATAAACGCCTGTTTCATTGCGTTTGATGATGCCTTCCACTGTGCGCTCCCAGAGGGCAGGCGTTTTGTCCATCTTGGACAGTGAACCGTGCTGGGCATGCAGCAGGTGCTCAATAAGTGCATGTGGACTAAATGAATACACGAGTCTCGCCAGTTCCGAAGGGCTTCTCCCCACACCCAGCTCACAGGCCTCCAGCCCCGCCCCGGGTCCAGCGCGCCCGGGGTGGTTCCTCAGTTCTGTTGAGCCATCTTGTTAGCAGTTTACGGACTAAAAAAATCCTCCTTTTTCTTTTTTTTTGGCTCAAGAGCAAGCACATCCCATCTAATTCCTCACATCTAAGGAGAATGTGCAGCGTTAATGAAGAGGGCCATTGTCCTCCTCCTCAGAGACGTTGCATCTTTTCTTTCTAAGATTTTCTCTCTGAACACCTAAAGCACCTCCTATTGAGCCTGTCTGAAGGGAACTTCGTCTGCACATGGTTATTATGTTTTAGGAAGCTGTGTTGCGTCCGGAAATACTATAAAGGGGTTGCGTTTCAGAAGCGGGGACCAGAGCTCGTGTGAGGGGCGCGGCCCAGCTCTGGCTGCCTCCACGGGCGGAGCGGACGGCCCGCAGCCTCACCTTCACCCGCAGCATCTCCTCGGGGATGTTCACCATGGCGTGGGTGAGCCAGCTCTCCAGGCTTTTGGCGAAGTTCCGGATGGCTTGGGTCAAGGCACCTGTGGGCGGCAGCGGGGGCTGAGCGGGCCTGGGCGGCGGGGCGGGCGGGGAGGGGGGTGGGCACTCACTGGGGATGGGCCGCAGCACGTCGGGGATGAGGACCTCCACCAGGCCCTGGTACAGCACGTTGTCACAGTGCTTGGTCCACTGCAGCACCGGCTCGAACTTGGAGAGCAGCACCAGGCTGGCCTTGGGCAGCCGCTTCTCCGCCTCGTCATGCCTGTGGGCAGCCCCCCACCTGGGTCACAAGGACACTCCAGGCTGGGGAGGGCACAGCAGCCCCCCCCCACCCCGGGCTCAGGCAGGTACTCCCTGCCTCCCACAGTCCCTGGTGCCCCGCCCCCGTCCCCCGGCACTCACACGGCCAGCGGCGGCACCTCGCTGGGCTGGCTCAGGTTGTACCTCCAGAAGGTTTTCCACAGGGTCTCCACCAGGGTGAACTGCAGGTTCACCATGACGTCGACGATCGCCTGTCGGGAGGCCGGGCGTCAGGGGCCGCGGGCAGCGTGGCCTGCCCTCACCCCCGCCCGCCCGCCCGGCTGCCCTACCTCACAGTGCTCCCGGTACAGGACCTGGAAGGCCTTGATGTCCCCGGGCCCGACGCCCTCGGGCAGCACTTTGCCCTGGAGGTCGAGCTCTGAGAAGTCGGGGAGGCTCCTTGAGGCATCTGGGGAGGAGGTAACACCGTGAGGCCCTTTGCTGCCACCTGCCTGCCCGCCTCGAGCCTCTCCCTGCCATCCCATTAAGCTGTCACCACTCTCCTACCGAGCAGGGTCCCCCGTGTGCAGTGGGGGATGACGAGGCTCAGGGAGGGCAGGGGAACCATCCGCACGCTCTCTGGAGGCCACAGACCCTGCCCCGCACCCCGCCCCATGGGCCAGGGAGCCCTCACCCAGGAACTGCTGGTACTGCTGGACCTGGGCGCTGATGTCCGACAGCCCGGTGGCCTGCTGCGGCCCCACGGCCACGCCGTTGGTCATGCCCTCCATCTTCTGGATGGGCTTGAGCCTGGAGAAGAGGGGCGCGGGGCATTGGGGTGGGGGCCGGCCGGCACACCCTCCCCACCCGCCAGCACAGGTCAGCCCGGCCCTCCTACCTCTGCTTCTGTGAGAAGGGCTGGCCCCGCATGGCCATGTGCTGCTGGTCCTCCATCAGCCGCAGCAGGGGTGAGCTGGCCTTGATGCGCAGGCCGTAGTAGTGGTACTTGGAGTTGCCCCTGCGGGGAGGCAGAGGGTGAGGGCTGGGGGCCACTGGGAGATTCCCCCGCACCCTACACCCGCCTCCGCTCTGCTGGGGAGCTGAACGGAGCCCAAGGGTGAGGTGCACGTACCACAAAGCCGGGGGTGCTGCACCGGGGAAGCACAGGGGTCCCGGGGGAGGCCCCCACCCCCACCCGAGCTCTGTGAAGACAGGACCCGCATCTGATCCACTGCTCAAGCCCCCACCCCGGCACGGGGCAGGAGCCCAGCAAACAGATGCTGACTGCTGTCGGAACAATGTGCCCGGAGCTGTTCTGAGCACTCGGCCCATAGAAATCCAGGTGCTCCTCATCCCTGCCCTAGGAAAGGTGCTCCTAACATCCCAGATCGACAGGTGAGGAAACTGAGGCACAGGGAGAGCCAGCACTCGCCCAGAGGAGAAGCAGGGAAGGCTGGGTTCGTGGGATGGCTGCTTGTTCCTTCCTACGTGAATTCACTGACTCACAGGCCCTGATTGAGCACCGACTTTGTGCAGCCCCCCACTCTCAAGGTGAATGCAATTCAGCATCAGAAGACGGGTCAGAAATCAGAGCAGTAAGAGAAAAGGCGTGTTGGATGGTGCTAAGTGCCCAGGAAAAGCAGCACGCAGGGGCGGGTGGCGTGGGCAGCGTCAGGGAGGCGGGGAAGGCTGCAGTTTTAGTTAAGGGGCCGGGGCGCGTCTGAGCAAGGCGATGGAGGAAGGTGCACCGGGCAGAAGGCGGAGGCAGTGCAACGGCCCTGGGTGGGAGCGTGCGGTGTCAGAGGCGCTGTGAAGAGGCTGGTGGGGCTGGAGCGGGGTGAGGGAGGGTGTGACGGGGGAGCTGAGGCCCCTGATAACCTGGGGTGGGGGTGGGCTGTCGGGGGCGGCGGCCCACCTGGTGCCGAGCCGGCGGGTGCGCAGGCCCATGAAGACGGAGCGGATGAGCTTGCCGAAGGAGGCGGCGTTCACGGGCTCCAGCTTCTGCTCCTGGCAGTGCAGCAGGTAGTGGCAGTAGAGGGTGCTCCGCGGCAGGCTCACGCCCTCCGCCGTCTCGTAGTTGTCCAGGAGCCACTGGACCTGGGGTCGAGGGCCGACAAAGAGTGCTAAGAGTCGCTTCCGCTTCTCCAGTGCTCGTTGCTAAGTGCTCTCTGGACCTAGTTCCGATTACGATCCTGACAACCACGCCTTGTATCACAATCACTCAATGGGAACTAAATCCCAAGGAACTCTCTAGAACCGCACTGTCCAATATACTCGCCACCAGCCACACAGGGCTCTTTAAAGACAAATCTAAATTATTTTGTGCTGAGTGGGAAAAGCAAATGTCAAAAGGTCACATGGAGTATGAGTCCCTTCACAGAATATTCTAGAAATGACAGCATTACAGACATGGGGAAGAGATGCGTGGTCGCCAGGGGTTAGGGATATTGGGAGGGAGGAGGGCAGGTATGACCACAAAGGGTGAGCAGGAGGGAGGTCTCGGTGGTGAGGGAACAGTTAGGCGGGTCACGACCAGCAGCAGAGAGAACCCGACAGGAGCCCAGCTGCGTCGGCACGTGCGGGGGTCCTGCCCCCTGTGAAGCTGCTGTCTTGGTTATGGGTCCACGTGAGCCGCCACGCGAGATGGCAGGAATTGGGAACGTGGGGAAGCCGTTGCTCCAGACCCCGAGTCCCAAGAGGACAGGGACGGTCTCAGGCCACCAGACCCTGACCCACACACGGTCCCAGAGCCAGCGAGGGCCGGTCAGGCTAGGATCCAGGGCTGCCCGAGGGACCACACGCGCCTGTCTCTGGGCAGCGGCAGGGGTCTGGCTGCCTTCGGCTGGACGCAGAGCCTAGCTCCAGGCAGCTCCCCCCACAGCGGGCTGCCTCCCCCTCCCTTGCTCTCTCTGCCATCATCAACTAGAATCAGGGCAGGTGACACTGCTCGGGCACCACTCCAAGAGCTTCATGCCCATTAGCTGAGGCCCAGAGAGGCTGAGTAACTTGTCTGAGGCCACACAGCGAGGACTCCATCCCCGGCCATCTTCATCTGAGCACTCGGGGACCAGGCTATCCAGGCTCCTACTGATGGTGACCGATGACCACTGCCCACACCCCCACCTTCACCCAGGGCACCCCCCCCGCCTCCTCGGGGGCCCGGGTGGGCACTTACGGTGGCTGGCGAGGCACGGGTGGTGTGGGAGTAGGACTGGCTGGCACTGCCCAGCATGTAGCCGCCTTGGATCACGTAGGTGCCTGCTCCACTGCCACTGCTGCCGCCACCACCACCACCTCCACCACCTCCACCGCCACCACCACCGCCGCCACTGCTGTTGCTGGCCGCACCCCCACTGCTGGCGGAGCTGGCGACGACCTGGCCGCCGGACACGTACATGGGCACGGAGCCGCTGCTGGCCACCGCCTGGGAGGTGGCGGGCGTGCTGACCTGGGCGGCTGTGCCCGCGGCCTCGTAGTAGCTGGTGCCCGCGGTCGGCGTGTACAGTGGTGTCTCAGGGTAGGGGTAGGTGCCGGAGCGACTAAGAGAGAAGCAGGGGAGTCAGGGCGAGAGCGGGCAGCCAGGGCGCCATGGGGGCTCCCGCGGGGGCTCCCAGGAGGGAATGGGAAGCAGCAGCCCCTGCGCCGGGCCAGGCTCCACCCCAACCACCCAACGGGCAGCTTTTCCCTGAGTCCTCAAAGTGGCCCCCAGACTCGGGAGTCCCCACCCCAGCCGTGAGGGAGCCGAGGCAGAAGGGCTGGGTGCCTTGCAACTGGCCACACACCTCACTCAAACAAAAAACAACTATTGAGCGCCTACTGTGTGCTGGGCCCTGTTCTAGGTACCGAGGACCCAACGTGGCCCCGCTCTGGGGGGTTCTAGCTGGGGAGAAAGACGAGAAACCAAGTGCGAAGGTCAGTCCAGGGCATTGCAGGAGGCGGGGCGTGCCCGGGAGGAGGGGGTGCTGGAGGAGGGGGCTCTACTCCTAAAGCCGGTGGCTGCCCCTCGGGGCGGGCTGGCAATGGGTGTCCGAGTGCAGCTGCGTTTCCCCTCGACACAGCGGCCCCTCCCGCCCCGGAGAGGTCTCCAGCCACCCCGGGACCTGTGTCAGGAGACACAGGCTGAAGACTGCAAACCGTAGCAAGAGAGTAAAAACGACTGGGGGTCCCTCTTTAGGGGGCTGTTAAATCAAGGGTGACGGGATGCTACACAGGGGCAAGAGAGGAGGAGAAAAGAGGAGAAAGGTCTCGCGGTCCTGCCAAAGAACAAGCTCCAGAACATTCCATCAGGTGAACAAAAGAGGCGGGGAAGGGTGCAGATGGTGCCACATTGCATCCACACCTGCCACCTGAGGGGTGGAAGGCCTCACTAAAACTGGTTGGACAGTTTTGATTTCTGAGCTCTCTCAGTGTATTCGCGATTAAACACATAACGTTAAACTTTTAAAATCCAAAAAGGAGGGCGGTGGCTCAGGGGCGGCCTGGCTCAGCAGGTGCTGTTGGGGCAGCTCCTGAAGGAAGCAAGGGGCAGCAAGGAGAGGAGCGTGGCTGGGGAGGGGAGGGGGCGGGAGGCGTGGTCACCCGTGGGGGCCATCCGCCCCTCAGACACCAGGTGCAGCTCCCGATCCCCGCGCCCCGTCCCGGTCTACCACACAAGGGACACTGAGAGCGTGTGACCTGAGTTGGCACTGGCAAGCGCCCCTCCCTTCTCCCTGCGGGGACCACAGCCGGCCCAGCCCAATGTCCCGCACACAACACGTGCTCCCCGAAACACTGCTTCGGTAGCTGTTGAATGACTGAATAAATGAATGTATGCGTCTCTGGATGCAGCCTGGACAGGGCCAGGGACAGAGGCCCAGGGGCTGTGGCTTTGGTCAGGGTGGGGATCTAGGCCAGCAGAAGGCTGGGAACCCAGTAATGATCCACCACGAGGGAGTAACGGAAAATACTGTGTTCCCAAGAACTCCACACGGCAGAGGAGTCTGCCAGCAACCATGGATCACACACGCTGCAACCACGGGCGGAGGAATCCAATCAGAAGCCCAGGGGAGGCAAGTCAGCCGGGGACCCCAAGGCCTGGGCTCGTGGCTCTGCTTCCAACATCCCTGGGGGTCTCGGGGGCTGGCCTCCTCTCTGGAATGCCCTGTGGTCCCTGCCAGCACTGGAGAGAAATCCACGGAACTGTGAGCAGCTGGATGCCCAGGGGCCAGGGTCACGCCCCTCAGAGTCAGCCGCAGCATGGTGACCAGCGACCGAGTGCTCCATGAGACACTCGCTCTCAGCATAACGCCCACAGGACAGGTGGTAGGATGTAAGGAAAAGATCAGACAAACGCAAAGAAAACCAAATGAAACGTCTGGAAACTACAACAGCAACAACCATAGTCCTGGAACTATTACTCCGGAGAACGGGGGGTGGCAGGTGGCAGCTGGGGGACCCGCATGGGCCAGAGCCGCGGCTCGGGCGGCCGAGGCATGGCATCTGTGTGACGCTGCGCGTGTGCGAGCGGAAGTCGCCCACGTGCCATCTGGGTGGGGACCGGCTGCATGTCACGCTAACTGCCCCGCGGAGGATCGCGCAGCGCTAAAGAGGGTGACCGGGACCCACGTGGGCAACAAGGGGAAGAGCTCTGAGATCTGCAGCTGGCGGTAGAGATGAGGGGCAGAACACACCGCCGCTGTTTCTCAACAAAGGGGGTTGGTTCTCTTCTCAGAGGACCTCTGGGAGAAAACAAAGGAGCGGGTCACAGCGTCCCCTCTGGGGCAGGTGCGGGGCAGGAGTGAAGGAGATTTCTTTTTACGATTTAACATTCTCTATTACTTACAAGTTTTTATCTTGTAAAATTAATTTTTTTTTTTTTTTTTTGCAAAACACCCAGGCCCTTTACCTCTGAAGCCTTAAGCTATGCTGGGATGCCTCCCCCAACCTGCCAGGGTCCCCTCCGCTCGCGCCTGCCTGGTGGCTGCTGGCTGCCCTTGAGGTGCGCCCACCACCCGTCTGTCCCCTGAGGCCTTGCAGGCTGGAGGTCCGCTGGGCCGGGGGTCCTGAGCAGACGGGCGCCTCCCCCGCCCGCCCGGCCCCGCCCACTCACATGGCGCTGGCCGTGTAGCTGGCGTCGCCGCCCTCCACATACTGCACTTGGCTGGAGTACACGTGTGGGACGGGCACCTGCTGGAGCTGCTGCACCTGGCGCGGGACGAAGGACACGCGGAGGGTCAGGGACGGGCCGGCTCCTCCGCCTGCGCCTCTGAGGGCTGGCGGCCGCCCCAGCTCGCCCGGACACCCGGCCTCCCGGTTGCGAGGCCGTACTTCCTCACGCCCTGGACCGGGCCGGAGGTCAGAGGCCCGGGGGCTGCGGCCTCCGCCGGGGCTGGGAATCGGGCAGAGCTGTGTCAGGAGAAGCCAGGACTCCGCTTGGGCTGGGGACAGCAAGGGTGGGGCCCGAAGGGAGGCGGGGCCAGGGGACCCCAAGCAGGGTCCTACTGTGGGCGTGACAAGTGGCCCCAGGGGCAGAGCCAAACTCTGGCACAAGGCTGTCGCTAGCGCCGGAGCCGGGAACCAGCCTGGGCCTCAGGGGTGGAGCCCGCATCCGGACGGACCGGCCTGCAGGGGCGGGGCCTGAAGACGAGCACGGGACGTTAGGGGCGGAGCCGGGGGCCAGGGGTGGGGCCCCGGCTGGTGGGACAGAACCTGGAGCTACAGACAGGGCCTTCGGGGCGGGGCCCGAGTTCCCCACCCCATCCCCCATCCCAGTCTGTAGAGGGCGGAGCCTGGGACCTGGAACCGAATTTGGGGGGTCAGAGGCGGGTCCCCAGACCGGCACGGCGGAGGTGGGGTCCACAGGGCCTGCGAGGCCTGGCGGGCAGCCCAGGGCCGGGCACGGGCCGGGGTCGGCGGATCCCGCCCCCGCCCGCCCGTCGCCCCCCGCCCGTGCGTCCGCCACCTACTTTGAGGGCCGTGGCGGCCGCGCTGAACACTAGCACCTGGGGGACTCTCTGGATCCTGACCCTCTGGTCGGGGCTGGCTCGGGCCGGGAGCCCGGGCAGTGGCTCGAGGACCACTTTCTGCTGCGGCAGGAGCAGGTGCGGGGGCAGCACGCCCACCAGCTCCACCCACTGCTCGGCGCCCGGCTCGTAATGGGGCGGCGGCGGCTCGGGGCTGCCTAGCTGCGGGGCCTGGCCGCGGCACGCGGGCGGGAGCGGCGGCGGCTCCGGGGCCAGCGCGCTCGGCCCCGGCCCGGGCGAGGGCGGCCGGGGCGGCGGCTCCGGCGGCGGCGTGGGCCGGGGCTGTCGCTGCTCTGCCTTCCTAGCGGGAAACTGACTGCCTGAGCTCTGGAGGACAAACAGAGACACTGGGGGGTCACCGGGGGCGCCGCCGCGCTCCGGGCTGCTGAGCTCTCGCGGCGACCCGACCACAAGATCCCCGCCCGTGCCGCGTCTCGGAAGCGGAGCCTCCGATCTCTCTCTGAGCCAACCTGGGCCCTGAGCTGCCCGGTGCGGGAAGGGGGAGGCTCCAGGACCGGGTCTGCCGCCCTCGGCCAGAGGTGGAGCCCGGGGCGGGGCCCTTGAGGACCCCTGGGGCGGCTCCATCCCTCCCTGCGGCCTGAGGGGCCTGCACCCCTCCCCAGCCCAGCCCGCCCCAGCCCCAGTTTATCCAGGGGGGAGGCACGCACCTCCTGAGCCACGTGCACCGGCTGGAGCCCCTGCACCGTCAGCTGCTGCACGGGGCCGGCTTTGGGCACCTGCGGAGTGGCCTGGACCACGGACCTCTGGGGAGGGAAAGGCAAGTCAGATGAGGGTAACCATGGCGATGCTGGCGGCCCACCTGTCACTCAGCACACACACAACTCCTGTAAGCCTCACAGGAGCCGGTAGAAAAGAGGCCGCCATTCCGCAGCTTTCGGCTGCTGGCCCTGCACCGTGCCTTCCAGGGCTATTAGCACCTCGACTCCAGGGCCAGGTTACAGGTGTGGACCCCAGGCTCTGCAAGGCGGGGCTGACAGGAAGTGGCAGCGCTGGGGGCTGAGGGAGTCCCTGCTGTCCGCCACACTCCATGTGGGGTCCGGCACCCCCTTCCACGATGCCAGCTGTCCTCACTTCCATGCTACGGCGGGGATGCTGGCATTACCCTCAGGGCACAGAGTGTGTGGCAGAGGCTGGGGGGGTTGCTGAATGATGGCACCAGGACTCGAACACAGGTCTGGAGGTTCAGAGGGGCTGTGGTGCCAGGCAGGAGAATAGCTACGAATCCTTCAGGGTGGGGTTCTGCTTTCCTCTGGGGAAAGGGTCTGTGGCTTTCATCCGGCTTTCCAAAGGGTTGGGAACCCCCAGCTTGACTGGTAACAACCAGATGGCAGACACCCTCGCCTCTTACCCTGCTCCGGCCGCCATGGCTGGCAGCTCAGAGTGAGGGGTCCCCCAGAAGGCTGGGCAACAATTTGGAGGCTGGGGCCTCTCCCTAAGCCCCTAGGGGATGAGTCAGGGCTTAGCCTCGAGCTTCTTCCAGAAAGATGGGCCCAAAGAGGTCAAGGTGGTTTCTGGAAGCTGTTTCCAGAGCCTGTTCAGTGACAGGTGGGCATTTCATAGTCACAGCAGCCCCAACCCCTGCCCCCCGCCCGCAGGGCAGAAGCCATCATTTAGATGAGGATGCGGACGGAGCCTGGGGAGAAGCAGAGGCCTTGCCAGGTGCAGGCCAGGGCCGGACCCTGTCTGCTGGCTCTTCACAGGCCTTCCTCACTGCAGCTCCCTCAAACAGCTGCAGGAGACTGCAGAGGCCACCTGGCCAGGACCCCTCGCGCCAGCCCCTGCCCGCCCTGGCACCTCTTGGGTGACGGGGACGCTCTGCTGGACGCCGTGGACCTGCAGCTGCTGTGGCACCGTGCCTGCGGGGGCCCCGGCCGTCTTGCTGGAGGCGCTGTTGGCTGGCCCCGGGGACCGCTGCAAGGGAAGGAGACGGGGTGCTGTCTGGAGCACCCGGGCCCTGACAAACCCTTCTCAGGAGGGCTGTCCCGGCTGTTTGGGGAGGGCAGTGGCCGGCGGGGGCGTGTCTCAACCACCTAAGCTGGTAACCGGCTGCATCCCATGCATCCAAATGCCTAGTCCCTGCCACAGCCCGGTCACCCCCTGGCCAGGTTCAGGGTTCAGCCCAGAGGTGCTAGTGGGGGACCCATCCTCCCCAGGAAGGATGGCTGGGACTCCAGCCCCGGCTCAGGGGCCACCTGCTGCCTCTGTAATCAGACAGGCCGCAGCCCTGAGGTGAGAAAGGGTAGGTGAGGGGATCCGCACTTTCCAGATGAGTTACTGGGACACAGATGGGAAGGGCCACACAGCTGTGAGCGGTGCTGCTGGGCACTGACCCCAGCTGGGCCGGCTCTACACCTAGAAAACTCTGGGCTCAGAAGGCTCCGAGGGCCTGCCCAGGGTCCCCCAGGGCTAAACGGCTCAGCTGGGGGTCTGACCTCGAGCTCCCGATGCCGACACCCATGCTCCCGGCCGCCCAGGCTTGCCTGCCTCCGACACCCTCATTGGTATTCGGGGCTCCCAGAGTGCACCCTGTGGTCGGGGAGGAGCCTATACCCCTCTGCGGAGGGAAGAGGGGCCCACTCTGCCTCCTGGGATGCAGCACCGGAGCTGCAGCAGTGAGGCCCGTCTTGACCCCGGCGGAAGCCGCTGCCTCCTCCTGGGGCCGGACTCGGCTCAGAGCCAGCAGGGCCAGGAGTGGGGCCGAGCCACCCCCCAGGGTCAACGAGGACTTTGGAGGAGCCAGTGGGCTCGGGGGGCAGGAGCCCACATATGCTTGGAGAGAGGGGAGGGGAGGGCGGCCGACAGGGCCACCACCTACCTCAGGGGGTGAGTGCACCTGCTGGGTGCCGTGCACCGTCAGGGAGACCTGGCTGCCCTTGCTGCCCGGGGCCGGGCCCTGCACCACCAGACGCTGTGTGGGGAGAGCCTGGAGCGGGAGACGGACGACAGGGTGGTGTCAGGAGCACCCCGGCCTAGGGCTGTGTGCCTGTGAGCGCGGAACCGCCCCGACAGCCATGTGCAGCACTGGTGCTACCCCACTTCATAGACAGGGACAGCGACGCTCAGGACCCCGCGAGCGCTTGCCTGAGGCACCGGAACGCAGCACCGGCGGGCCGGGGTGTGTGTCCAGGGAGCCTGGCTCCACGGGCCACGCACAGCATGCTCGCCCTCGAGACAGACAGGGTTATCCCACGCTGTGCTGAGCCCCGCTCCCCGCCTGCAGCCTTCTGGGGACAGACACCGCGCATCTGGCTCCAGGCTCTGGGATCCTGACCGGCTTTGGGACACTGGGCTGGCCCCAGCCGCCCTCCTAACTGCCAGTCCCCAGTTCTCCCTGTCAGAGGACTCACGTGCCTGCTCCTTCCCCAAGGGGCCCTCACTCGGTGGAGGCGCCGCTCAGAGCCAGAGGGAGGGGCCCTGGTTGGGCCTGTGTCCTCGATGCTGGCAGATCCGAGCACGCACCCCGGGGGAGGCAGCCGGGCTGGGGCCAGGGACTTACCTGCTGGGGCACCGGGATGTTGGTGAGCTGGAGGGGTGACACGTGGCCCGGCTTGGCCTGCACGCTCGTCTGGACCAGCAGTCGCTGCGGGGGCAAGGGGTAAGGACCTGAGCAACGCCGGCTTCCCCAGGGAGGCCCGGCCCCGGCGGGTGGAGGGGCGGCAGTGAGCATCTTGATAAGAACAGGGGAGCAGATGGTTCTGGCCGCAGGGAGAGGAGGCGAGGCGGGTACCCACAGCTACAGCCCCCACCGCCCCCCTCGCATGCCCTCTCCACCTGCCCCAGGGGAGGGTGCGTCCTACCTGCTGGCTGCCCTGCACCTGCTGAACCACCTGAGTGGGGACTCCGGTCTGGCTGGCCGTGGAGCCCGGGCTTGCCTCTGACACAGTCTCGCTGGCCCTCATGGTGCCTTCTGGGAGGAGGGTCACCGAGTCAGCTCTGCCTGCTGCGCCCGCCCCCACTCTGATTCTGAGTCCACCGGGATGGAGTGATGCAGCCCAAGTTCAACCCCTAATGAGGCCAGGCCTCTCCAAGAGTCCTGCCTGCCCCCTAGCAGCCCCAATACTGCCCACTGGGGTGGGGTGGGGGCCACAAGTACCTATAATCCTTAACATCCAGAAGCAGCCCCACCCCACCACTACCCTCCTCACCCCAAAGTCAGACCAGGAGGGGTGACTGAGAAACCTGGATGCAGTGGAGGCTCAGAGGGATGGACCCCTTCTCCCAACAGACAGGGCTTATGCACAGGCAGTGACTGACCCCCACACCCTGGCGTCCTAGCAGCCCTGGAAGGACCAAGCGCTGGGGCCACCTTCTCCGAGATGACCCCTGGCTTCCTAGGAATGGAAGCTGGTCAGGGGAGTGGCCCCAGAAGGCCTCGCTGGCCTGTGGCCAAGTGCCCCTCCCTCTCCACAGTCCAGCCTCCTGTCCTCATGGGGTGGGGGCAGCAGAGGGCTTGTGGCTGAGGGGCAGGTACTCACGCTGACAGGCAGCCGAGAAGAGGCAATCATAGAACATGGTGCCCTCCTACCCCCACCCGCCCCTGCCCCCCGTCGGTCCAGGGCAGCCAGCCCGGCACTCCTCGCTCCTTGCCCACCTCGGCGGGAACAGCAGGGTGCGCGGGCGGCTTTATACTCGCAACCTTGGGGAGCTAATCCCCCCACTGGGTGCAGAGCTCCCGGCTGCCCTTTTGGAATAAACACTCCCCTCCCAGCGGGTGCGGGCCTTCCCGGGGCTGGGGCCACACTGCGGGGTCAGGAAGGAGGCTGGTACCCAGAGATGCTATCGGGCAGGCGCAGATCGAGTTTCATGCGCACCTCTCTGGGTGACTAACAGGGGAGCTGGAGGGGGAGGAGGGGCGTGGAGGGCGAGTGTCCCCGAGAGGCTGGCGCTGGCTGGGAGACCCTCACCCCAGCCAGGACACCATCCATCCCCCCCGCTCCGTGTGGCCTGGCTTGCTCCCAGCAGTTCCAGAGGCTGGGTGGGGCTGGGGGCGTACATGTGCCTGCCCTTCCTCCAGCATGCTGCCAGAGGAGCCTAGGTACCAGTCCCACATCCCAGGGGCCCCTGGCAGGACTGGAGTGCGGCAGGCAAGGAGCCATAGGAGTAACTACTTCTGGCACCCCATGCTGCACGAGCGTCTTCCTGGGCAGCTGGAGATGGGAAGAACTTGCATTACCCCATTTTCAGACAAGGCAACGGAGATCGGCAGACAGGAAGTGGCTTGCCCAAGGTCACCCCGCTGGGAACTGGCAGGCCGGGACACAGGCCCACGTCTGTGCCCACGAGAACCTCCCACTGTGCCTGGAACCCGGAGTCGAGGGTCATGCCCGGGCTGAGCCCCAAGGGCAGTGGCGCACAGACTCACGCAGGTCCAGGAGGACAGTGAGGGGGCCCTATGGGGACACCACAGGGTCCAGAGCCCCAAGGTGGGGCTCAGCCTTCAAAGGAGGCAGCTGGGTCTTGGCTGTGTGGGGACACAGAGAGAAGGGCCTGGCCAGGGCAGAAAGGCTGCCCCAGGTGGATGCGAGGACCTCAGGGCCCAGCCTGGGGCAGAGCACACGCATGTGTATGTGCTGGGTGGGGGGGTGTTAGGGGGAGCCTCCCATTGGCCACATGTGGGGTAGGCACTGGGACTACCCCAGGCCTGCTCGGCCAGCTGCCTCTGCAGCCAATTCCAGGAGACACTGATTCCTGTGCTTTGCTGGCATCTTCTCTCGCATCCACTTAGACTTCCCTGAGTTGGCCCCCCGGGAGAAACCTGAGAAAGCCCTGAGTCACGTGAGGGGCGCCGCACACCTGGGTGTCATGGGGCACGGGGAGCCAGGCCCAGCCCAAGGGGCGGCCCTGACAGCGGAGGCCCATGGCAGGTTTGACCCGGCTCAGGGCAGGCAGCGAGTGAGGCGGAAGCCCAGGGGCTCTGACGAAAACGCCCAGGCTGGCCCTGGAGCGGAACCCTCGGCAGCTGGAGGCCTGGGGACCTGCTGAGATCAGGCACCTGCCTGGGATGGGGAAGCCCCTGCCTGTCTCCTGCCTCTGGGGTGGCCCTCGCGGCTGGGACCCCCACGCTCGCCAGGCCAGGAGGGCCGCTCTGTGAGGATGAGCAGGTGAGGCTGCAGTCTACTCTTCAGATGAGGGCCTTCCTGTGTGTGTGCTCGTCTGCCTGTGGCCAGGGTGGGCCCTGCCCCTGCCCCAGCTGTGTGTGGGGAGAGAGTCCGTGAGCGCCTGCATCTGCCACTCCCCTGGGCGTGTGCGAGGCCTGGGAGGGCGCAGCTGTCTCAGGTCTCTAGTCAGGAAGTGGCAGCTGATTTCCTGTCCCTCCATCTGATGAGCGCTCTTCCTCCCCGGGCCCCGCACTTCCCCTTCGAGACCTACTCACGCCCCAGATGCCATGGGCATGTGGGGAAGCCTGCGGCCCGGCTCTGAGTCTGCCCTCTCCCTCCTGATCCTTTGCTCCCGGGGATGGTTTCAGTCAGGGGCTCTTGGGGCCTCTGAGCCCCTGCTGCCCCCAGGGTCTTTGGACCCCTGGTCTGCCCCAACCTCGGTTTCCCCATCTGTGCTTCAGATGCTGACAGACCCCTCCATATCCCTCTCCCGGACACAAGTCTTCTGGGCTCCCAAGGGCTCCCAGTGAGAGAGAAGTGGGGAAGAGAGGCTGGACGTGGTCCCTCCGTAGGCCCAGCCCGATCCCCTGCGGGCAGGCTGCTTTCACCTTCCCAGGGACGGCTGCGGGGGCCCCCAGCGCCCTCCTGCCGCCTCCAGTTTCAGGCAAGTCTGGTGGCCTCCGAGGACAGGGATTTCTGGATCCAGAGGATTGTTCCAAAGCAGGGAAACCTGAGCTTCCTTCCCATCACTCCAAAGTCACCTTAGGCCAGAGCCGGCGGGAGCGGCCTAGAGGAGTTGCCAGCCTGCGCTCCAAGCTCTGGGTCTAGGGCCCCTCCCCGCCTCCTGCCTGCAACTCTGTCAGGTCAGCTCAGATTGCCCCTGGCTCTGGAGGAGCCCCAGGCGCCTTACTGCAGCCTCATGGTGTCAGTTACTCCCCCGCCCGGCTCACCTGGCCCGAAGGCCAACCTTAGATGAAAGGGACACTAACCTGGGAGAGAGTCAGGGAGGAACCCCAGGAAATCAGTGCAAGGGGACAGGGGAGGGTCGACAGAGCACCCTGGGCAGCCAAGCGCAAGTCAGCCTCCTCTTCCTCAGAACAGATGGAGGAAGCATCGCCCAGTGACCCCTCTGGGGACAGGCTCGCTCTGCCGGAATGGGAGCAGCAGGGAAGTGAACCCCCTGGGACCACCGTGAAAGATGAGGAAGCCTCCGCCCGACCCAAGAAAGGAGGCCAGGGGTCACGCCAACAGCCTGTCCACCCCAACCCATCCACGCAGAGAGCCCCACAGCACAGAGGGGACCAAGCGAGGGGGATGGAGGCCTTGACCTCTAAGCACCGGGGCCTCCCTGGGTGAGCGCTGGGAGGAGCTGGAGAAGCCGAGGGGAACAGAGGAGGTGAGCTGGGACTTGGGGCTTTCTGTGTGCCATTCCAGACCCTGGCTCTGGGGACCCTGGACCCCCAAAGCAGCAAAAGCTAGCACCCAGGAGATCCAGGGCCAATCAGGTGCCCTGGCGGCTGAGCACCGTCCTCCAGTGGGGACAGGTGAGGCCTCCCGCCTGCTCTCAGCCGCCCAGGGGCTGACGGGATGTGAGGGCTGCACTGGGTCAGGCCAGCACTCAAGTGGTCATTCCACAAAGACCCAGTGGACAGAGCCCTGCCCTCAGAGATAATGGGGATGGACGTGGTCATCAGCACTTCAGAAGGTGATGAGTGTGAAGAAGAAAAACGAAGCAAAGTAAGGAGCCTGGGAGTGAGCAATGGGGAAGAGGTGTGGGCGTCAGAGTGGAGGCCCGAAGAACACGGGGGACGAGATCTGGGATAGGAATGCTCCAGGCAGAGGGCACGGGGAGTGCAGAGCCACGGGAGGGCCAGTGGGCTGGAGCAGGTGTGCGAGGGGGAAGGTGGGGCCCAGGGGGGCCGGGCACCTCGCAGGCCAGAGTCGGGGGCTGGGCATCTGTCAGCAGGGGCCTCCGCAGGGAGTGTGGAGCTTTTAAAGCCCTTTCCCATGGGAGGGGCCAGATCTCCTAGGGCCAGGGATTTTCAGAGGGTACCCCCAGGACCACCTGCTTTGGAATCATCTGGGTTGAGCTGGGACATGAAGGGACCTAATTGACGGATGTCAAAAGGCTCCCTCTGGCTGCTGGGGGGTGACCTGTGAAGGGTGAGGGCGGCAGCTGGACCAGGGGGTGGCCGAGGAGGCGGGAGAGGAGGTGGGTTCTGGCTGGATTTGGCTCAAGGATGGGTGAGACAGGAGTCAAGGAGGATGGGGCCTGGGGTGAGATCTACTAGGAGGAGGAAGTCTCAGAGGAGGGCGGACGTGAGGAGGGGAAAATCCAGAGTTCTATTTGGCCACGCTGGCCTGAGAGGCCTGTTCCACCAGGGGGACGGGTCACTGGTGGCTGGGGTTCAGGGCCAAGGCCCAGGGTGCAGACCTCAGTGTGGGTGTTGTCAGCACAGAGGTGGCATCGAAAGCTGAGACAATGGACAAGGCCACCATGAAGGCAGAGTCACTGGAGCAGGGAGGAGGCCCCAGGCCTGAGGAGGTCATGCTGAGAGGGCAGGAAAATGAGGAAGCAGCACAGGGGACCCAGAAGGGGCAGCAGGGAGGTGGCGGAGCCCAGGGCGGGAGGGCCTCTCTGGGAGGAGGGGGACCTGCGTGCCAGGTGCTGCCCGGAGACCAAGGAACAGGAGGACGGACAGTGACCAGCGGATCGACTGGATGGGGCCGCGGGTGACCCCAACTGGGACGCTGCGGAGGAAAGGTGCAGGCGGCCGAGGAGAGAGCACGGGTGAGGAAGCAGAGACGGAGGGACGAGGAGTCCTTTGAGGGAGTCTAACTCACAGGGAGGAGAAGACACAGGCGGCTGCTGAAGGGGTGCAGGGCCTGGGGGGGCCTCGCTACAATGGGAGCCGTTTCATCTTTGCAGGCTGGTGGGAAAGATCTGCAAGGGAGGGACTGAGCAACAAGGCTGGGAGGGCAGGAGCCAGTCCTGCAGGGGGCGCCCCGGAACAGGTGGGGGCTACACCCTTCAAGCAGTGAGGAGACAGAGCTGCTGGGTGCAGACGGGCCCCGGGAGCTGGGAGGCTGGCTGGGGGGAAGGGGGTCCTTCTCGTCATGTGATGGCACCTTGTCCCCAGGGCCCCAGCTCCATCTGCCCTGGTCCTATGGGGCCATGTCAATTGCCACCAATTTTGACGCTCTGTCATCTTATGGTCCTAAACCTAGTCTTGACCTGCCCTCCCACCGCCTCCCGGGAAGCCCAGCGATCCTGCGGCCGCCTCAACGCGGGGTTGCGCCGCGTCCTCCCCCACACAGAGCACATGAGAAACCGCCAACAACGCCCCATCCTGGCCTGAGCCCCACCTTCTCCCCAGGGGAGTGACTGCCTGTCCCGACCCCCTGCCCCCGTCCTGGGAGGAACCCGGGCATGGCGAAGATGCTCTAGGCAGGAACCACAGGTGCCAGGACCCAAGCTTGCTGGTCATTTTCTCCACCGCCGCAAGGGGTGGCCACAGTGAGAAACAGGGCCACACGCTCATAAACTTGCCCAGTGACAGCCCCGCTCAGCCCCTGAGTCCTGCTGGAAACGGAAGGGAGGCACCTCCGGGGACGGGAGGGGTGCCTTCGGGCCTCCAGCCGGCCTCCGAAAGCACCTCACACATATCCCTTTACGAATGAGGAAACTGAGGCAGAGTGGCCGGGGGCTTGGCCTGAATAGCAGGGGCCAGGCGCTCACCCACCGCCTCCAGCACTGTCTGCAAACTGTCACTGCCCTGCCCATTCGCTTCTTCAAGTGACACTTACATGGGGACACAGACGGAAACAGCTTTCAGAGCTGCCCCGGTGGGGAGTCTGGGGGCACAGAGACCTCCCTGCTTAGCCTGACTGCTCCTCCCCCAGAGATGCCCCCCAAGTCCTGCCCAGGAACCCCCGAGACTTTGAAAGCTGCCCTCCTGGTGACAGGTACAGTCAAGAGGGCATCACTGTGGCCCCACATCCAGGATGCCGGACTCCCCAAAACTCCTCTTGGAGTTGTTCACAGAGCACCCTGGCTCTGAGCACACGTCCACTTACCGGAGACGGTGACCACGATGAACTGCTGGGACACCGGGGACGGGGCGGGCACGCCGGCCGGCTGTGAGGGCGTGGGGGCGGCTGAGAGCTCCGTCACATACTGCTTCTGGCTGCCTGGTGGCTGCGCCTGGGGCTGGGGGCTCTGCAGCTCGCCGACATACTGGGGCTGGGGGGTGGCGGCGGCGGCAGGCTGCTGGGGGGGCTGGGGCGCTGGCGGCGGGGGGGGCTGGGCCTGTGGGGCTGCCTGCAGCTCAGTAACGTACGCCTGTGTCGCCATGCCAACACGGGAAAATGATAATAAATAAGGCTTTTTTTTTCTTCCTTGGGAAGAAGAAGGGGAGGAGGGAAGAGAAAAAAAAAGAAGGAAAAACAAGAATTAATCTACAGGCAGAGCAAAGCAGGGACAGCTCCCGGCTCCCTCGGGACACGTTTGGGTTCCTCGCTAACTTAATTAAATGCCGAGGCCGGTGGCCAGATATACCAAGCGCCCTGCAGGGAACTGGGGACGGACGGAGGCTGGTCTGCGCCTCTTCCACTCACCCCTGCCCGGGACTCCTGTCTTCTTCCTTCCCAGCCCCTGGTGTCTGGGGGAGCCCCGTGCCGGGGGAACTTGGGCCCTCGCCCAGAGGCGAATGGTACAGTTCTCCTGCAGGCCCCTGCAGGCTGGGCCCTGTGCTGAGTGCTTTCTTTACATTATTTCACTTTTTTTTTTTTGTAAGGAAGACTGGCCCTGACCTAACATCCGTGCCCATCATCCTCTACTTTATATGGGACGCCACCACAACATGGCTTGACAAGCCATGCGTCTGTCTGCGCCCAGGATCTGAACCTGGGCAAATCCCGGGTCACCAAAGGGGAGTGCGCGAACTTAACCACTACGCCGCTGGGCCAGCCCCTACACTACTTCATTTTAAACTTTGCAACAATCACATCTGGGTTTGGGTTCGGTCTGCCAGTTGAGAGTCAGAGAAGTTAAGGAGCTTACCCCAGGCCACACAGCAGGGAAGGGGCAGGGCTGAGCCTGAACCCTGGGCGTTCTGAGCACTTGACTAGCCGTCTAATTGCCGGAAAGGAAAGTCAAGGGAAAAGCTGTCTCCCAGGCAGCCTGTGCCAGTGCCTGACATGCCCGCCATCTGGGCCTGGATTCTTGGCTGGGTATCACCCCCAGTGGGGTGCCAGATACGGGGAAGGTGTTTGAGTCCCAAAAGCCCCACTGAGCTGCTTGTGGCCACAGGGCCTTCGGGCCCTTGCCTGGGGACAGTGGTCTCAGCACAAAGAGGGTGCCTTTCTGGGACCAGGGGCAACAAGCTGGGAGCAGGCTCTGGCCACGGGCAGGCCCAGCAGCCACTGCTGACCCCAGAATGGGGCCCACCTGACCAGGCAGAGGCAGATTTTCTGGCTGCTAAAGAGCCTTGGTCCCTCTCCCAGGTGCTGGGCCAGGCAAGGCGTCCCTCTCGCTAAGCCCCGCCCCACAGGGGGTGGGCAGATAGTTTCCTGTGTCCCCCCCACCTACTAATGCACCCCATCCCCAGCTCCCGAGCATATGAGGACAGCAGAACTAATGCTGAGTGGTGAAGAGGAGAAGCTCCAGCCCCCAACCCTTCGTGGCCCCTGCCTGGCCCTGGGGTGTCTGAGTTTGAGAGCCCTGCCTGTGGTCCGTGGTGACTAACAGTGGGGTTTTCAAGAGGAAGGAGGAGGAAGAAACAACTCCACTCATCGCCCAGGAGCGCCAGGAGCGCTGGGCGGTGATTACCTCCCCACAGCAGCCCCTCAGGGCGGAGCCACCGCCCCCACCCCACAGATGAGCAGAGCCAGGCTCAGGGTGCACAGCCTCGGGTGAGGGATTTGAACCGGGTCTCTCCGACCCGGGATACGTGCGCTCAGCCCCCGCCCTGCTCATTTATTTCCCACAATCAGGAGGAGGCATCTTCCCCGTCTTTCAGATGTGGAGAGCTGAGCCCCGCCCACAGAGGTTACACCAGCTGCCCCAGGCCCGGGTCGGAGCAGCAGAACTGGGGAGGGGGGCCCACCGGAGCAGCCCGAAGGAGGCCGCAGGCCAGGCGGCACGGTGATTCGCGTGTCCTTCAGCCCCCGTGTACCTCCCTCCTTGGGGGTCTGGGTTCTGCCCTCTGATGCCAAACCCAAGAGGCGTCCGAGTCAGCAGGGAGCAAGGCGGGTGAGAAGCAAGCCCTGGACAGGCCAATGCACGACTTGAACTCGGCCACCTCCCAGCTGTGTGACTTGGGGGCGGGCCTCCACCACCTGTGAAATGGGAGGGCAGCGGCCCACGACGCAGGGCTGTGGAGGAGTCCAGTCGGATGGCGAGGGCAGTGCTCGGCCGGGCACCTCGCACATTCTAAGCACTTAGGAAATGGCCCTGGCTCCCGTCATTGCCCAGGGCCCTTTAACAAGGCTGCAGAAGGAGGACAGCGCCTCCAGACCCTGCCCCTGTCCAGTAGCCAGAGGTTTGGGCTGCTGAGTACAAAGGAAACCAGGCTTCTGTCTGCACTTGGGTGTGCTTGCTGGCTTGGGGTGGGCGGGCTGGGGAGGGGCCGCGGGCTCCGCTGGCTGCTGGAGCAGAGCTGCCAGAGCCCTGGGGCCACCTTCCCCGCCAGGCCAGGCCAGGTCACTGCAGAGAGGGGGCAGCGGCAGGCGGAAGGGCGGCTGGTCTCAGGGCCTCCCTGCCGGGGACTTGGGCAGTAGGGGAGCTTGCTGCCTGCCTCGCACACGGAGAAGACATCTTCCCCCGCCCCTGCCTCCCCGCACTCCTTCCTGCCAGCATTAGCGGGCCGCCTCCCGGGGCCTCCTCGTACTCTTCGGTCCAAACTCTGGCCCCGATCGAGTCACTGCAGCCGATCAGCGCCCGTCTGCCTGGTGTCAGACCCAGCTCGACAGGAACCCTGGCCTGTCTCTTAATTCATGAACGCGTTACTGACTGCCTCTAGGCCTCAGTTTCCCCGCCTGTCAGCTGGGCACGCCGAGAGCACCCGGTGGGTAGGGCTTCTGTGGAGACCGGATGAGATCTGCCCAGCACCCGGCAAGCACTGAGGCGTGGAAGCTGCTATTGCTCTTCATTCAACAGGTATTTGCGCCAGGTGGGGTGGACGGGAAGAGTCAGGTTCCTTGAGCTCTTGGAAGGGGGCACCAGTGGGGGAATCCGGCTCTTTTCACCAGCCTCACCTGGGGAGCTAGTTAAATGCAGGTGCCTGGGCCCCACTGCCCAGAGTCTCAGATGGCCCCAGAGTCTGCTGTTTGAGCTAACCCCCTGGATGATTCTGAGGCAGGTGGTCCTGGGAGCACTCTCTGAGAAACCCTGGCCTGGGCCTTCTAGGCCCTAGGAGAGCTGGCCCCTTGTGGCCCTTCCCACCAGGGAAGGGCTTTAAAAGCTCCACACTCGCTGGTGCTTTCCCCTCCTAAAGGTGCAAAGCCCATAGCCTCATCCCTTCCGCTCAGGGGCGGGGAGGAGGCGGTGATGAGGGCTGAAAGGCTGAGCTCAGACAGGGCAGGCGGGAGATCAAGGAAACAGTTAGAGCGACTTTTCTGCTGGAGGCTTCTCTCTGCCACACTCAGCCTCCAGGAAGCGTGACACGGGATGCCAAGTTCCCATAATCACCTGACAGGGAACGCTTTGCTTTTGTTTTTTCCATTTGTGGATGACTAGGTCAGGTAGAGTCCTGTGGGGTGTTCCCCAGAGAGGAATAAGTCCCATATATCTATACGGCATGAGACGTGCCCCATCTCTCTGAGCACAAGACCCCTTTCTTTACAGAGCAGGGCACATGAAACAAGGGAATGGCTCAGCAAATCTGTTTCTTGGCAATGAAACAGCCAAGGAAAGCACCGATGGCTGCACCTGTCTTCAAAGCCAATAGCTGTTTTTGGAGAATGTTTGAATCAGTTCTTTAGGTCAGGGGCTGGCAAACTTCGGTAAAGAGCCAGTCAGTGTTTTTGGCTTTGAGGCCAGACGGTCTCTACCACCACCACTCAACTCTGCCGCTACGGTGTGAAAGCAGCCGGGGTGACAGGTAAACAGGTCAGCGTGGCCGTGTGCCAATAAAACTTCATTTCTAGACACCGAGATTTGAATTTTATATAATTTTCACACATCATGACATATTCATGTCACAAAATATCCTTCTTTTGATTTTTTTCCCCAATCATTAAAAAATGTAGAAATCATCCTTAGCTCACAGGCCATACAAAAATAGGTGGCAGCCATGGTTTGCCGACTTCTGTTTTGGACGCCAGATCCTACGACAAATGGTTTACCTCTCGGATGAGGTCCTCCCGCCCAAGGAAACGAAAAGAAAAGTCACGCTCCTCCTCTATAGACTGGCTTCCATAATGAACCTGCAGGGGACTGGGGAAATTAACTACAACAATGTGGGTTTCCCTCATTCTCCATGTCCAGTTAGTGTTTAAGACTCATCAATAACTCTCCAGAACAGACCCGAAGCACTTCTCTCCGTCATCAACACTGTGCTCCTCCCAGCTGCCATCGCCTCTTGCCTGGACCCTTACAACAGCCTCATCACTGGCTCCTGGCTTCGCTCTTGCCTCTCCAGTCTACAAGACCCTTTGAAAACACAAATCCTACCTTGTCACTCCTCTATTTGAAGGCTCCAAGGCTCCTCATACAGAAAACAAGTAAAATCCAGAGCCCCCCCATGACCTACAGGGCCTGCGGGATCTGGCTCCTGCTGTCCCTGTCTTTCTCCCTCTGGATGTTCTAGCCACACTGCCTCTCAATGCTCCAGGCCTGCTCCTGCCTCAGGACCTTTGCACCAGCTCTTCCCCCTACTGGTATGCTCTCCTCACCTCCACCCCCATCCTCCCCTGCTTATCACTGAAGTCTCAGCTCATGTGTCACCTTCTTGGGTTCCAAGTACCCCCCATCAAGCACTCTGGAGCCCATAATCTTGTTTTATTTTCTTCCTGGCTCTATTTCCCTGTTTATTTTCATACTCATAGTTCCTCTTCCCTCTATGACCAGAAATGTAAGCTCCCCAGGGACGGAGACCTGGCCTGCCTTGCCCATCCCTCCATCCCCAGTTCCTAGAACACTGATGGGCACAGGGAGAGGGCTCAACTTTTACTGTCAAATGAGTGTCCACGTGCCGGGGAACACACGGCTAGTGTGTGTCAAAGGCCAGTTCAAGTTTGCTGACTGGAGAGAGCTTACGAAAAAGTTACTGCCTCCTGCCAGCTGCGGGCTTGTTCTACAGGGGCGGGTAATGCCTCCTGGTCCAGAACGGGCCCCGAGCCCAGGAAGACTATGCACTGTGCGTTGCTATCTGCAGCCACGTCCCTGGGGGGTCTGCCTGGCCCATCCCCCTCCCTGCCCCAGGACACGGGCATGTGGCAGGAGCGGAGGGTGAAGACCTCAGAGACACTGTTCCCAGGACCCCACCTTTCCCAAGACACCCACAGCCCCAGCTCACCCAGCTGCCTCCTGGAAGGTGTGGGGCTGAGTCTGGGCCCCGGCCCAGGGACAATTTTTCTTTCTGGCTACTCTCCTAAAGCCAAAGAAAGGCCACTCAGGAGCAAGAGAAGGGACACTTTCCCACTAGGCCCACACAGCCCAGCAAGCGAGTCAACCTTTAAAGCCACCAGGCTCTCACCCGATTCAAAATGATAAAAATAAATGCGAGCAGTGTAATTCCGAGGGCTGAGCAGGAAGCGACAATCATCATAATAACAGTAACAGCAACAGAGTCAGAGCAATCACTGTGTATGTGATGCTCAGTTTGTATTCTTCTATGGGATCCACAGCACAGTGACAGGAGATTAAAATCATCACCAATGATCACTGCCCCTAGTTTAGACAGAGGAAACTGACACCCAGAGTTCAGTAACTTGCCCAAGAGCACACAGCTAGAAAGCAGATGGTTGTTTCAAGGACAAGCAAACCAAGCCAGTGGTCCCTCCCCTAGTCACTGACACCTCTGGGCTTGGGCCTTCAAATGTACAAGTTATGGGGAGGGAGGGTGGGGGAGTCCACAAGAACACACAATCGGTAATGTCACTTTCCGCTCAAAGTTTGCCTTTCTAACAGGTGGGGAGGATCTTTCTGGCAACTTGATATTTCTAGATTTTTACTGAAAATTAACCTCCACCTTCTCTGACTTTCAAGGGGCCCTGCCACCAAGAGGGCCTAGTGTAGGCAAAGTCCCTGGAGAAGCGAGGACACTAACTCCCCCAACCTTATCTCAAATTCTTAGGGGAAAGCCTTGGAAGAGCCTGAAATGATCCTTCTCCCTGAAGTTTGATTGACTTAAAAAGAAATGATGCAGTCTGCACAGTGCCGCCCGGCTCTGCTGATGCCAAGCTCCACAGCAAGACGGCTGGCTATTAAAACAAAATCCTTCCCGAGCCGGCAGATCTTGTCGCCGGCAAAGCAGTCGCTTCGATTCCCCTCGAACAAACACGAAGCACTTCCCCTTCCCTCTGACCTCGGCGTCCCGCTCCTGCCCACGTGGCTCGGGAGCCTAGTACCTCCTCAGTGACACGTGACGCAGTTGACACCAACTTGATGGACACAAAAACATGTGTCTGGCCCAGAGAAGCAGCTTAACAAATCTGAGAAACTTCCTCGGGCGCCACTGGCGCCCCGCACGCAGAAAGGGAGACCTCGGCGGGCAAAAGAGCCGGGAATCGTCCCACCTCCGGGGCCAGCCCGCCGCGCCGCAGGAGCGGGCAGGTTTCCGTCCCCCTAACGCAGATCTCGCTCCCCGGCCACGGGCCTCGCCGCCGGCAGGCCGTCCTCAGGCCGAAGGCCGGCTCCTAGCCCAGCCTCACGAACCGTCTCCGTCCCCTCGTCCCAGGGGCGGCAGAGCAGGAGCGGACAGCAATGCCGGCGGCCAGACTAGCTGATCTACAAGCACGTTCGGAAACGGGAGACGGGGCAAGAGGTCACGGGTGCGCCCTAGAGAGTCCCGAAAGCAGCCAGGAGTCCCCGAAACGGCTACGACGACGATTCTCCCCGCTTTACAGGACGGAAAACCGAGGCCTAGGGCCGGCGGGCGCCGAGACCCGGGCGAGCCCACCGCTTTTGCGGCCGGGGAGGCCCGGGCGGCGAAGGCCCCACCCGCCTCCGGGGGCGCCGGCCGGCCCCGCCCACCCCTCCGGGCCCGGCCCCGCCCGCCCGCCTCGCCCCGCCTCGCCCCTCCCTCGCTCCCATTGGCCCGGCCTCCCCGGGCCCGCCCCTCAGCGCCTCCCGGCATATAAAAGCCCCCCGCCCGCGCCGCCCGACCTCCACTCGCCGCCGGCTGCGAGCGCCCGCCCCTCGCGGGGGCCGGGCCGCAGGGCCCGGGCGGGTGGTGTCGCCCCAGCCGGGCCCCGGCCCCCTCCCCCACGGCCCCGACAGTCGCCGCCGCCATTTTGACCGCCCGCCCCTTCCCCCCGGACTGTGATCACAGCGACACCCGCCGCCCGGGCCCCGCCGCCCGCCCCGGCCCGGCCCGCCACCCTGGGCCGCCCGGTTACCTCGGCTGCTCCCCACTTCTGTCCGCGGAAGGGCTCTCCAGAGGTCTCGGAGGCGATGCTGGGAGGGGGACGGAAGGCGCCGGGGTCCCCAGGCCGGGCCGGGGGGTGGGGGTGGGGGTCGGCCGGGCGGTTGTTGTTGTTGACTCGCGTTGCCGGGTTGCTTGGTCGCCACGACTACCGTGGCTATGGCGCCTCCGTTTCCCTCACCGGGGCAACTGTTGCTACCCACCCTACGTACGTCACGGGCCGGGGGCGGGGCCCCGGGCGATTGGCGGCGCCGGGAGACGTGATTGGACAGCGCCAGGGCCTGCCGCTAAGCTATTGGCTCCAAGGCACGCTTTTCAACACCCTCTCGACTTCCCGGCGCTCTGATTCATCGCTATCAATGTCCATCAAAGGAAACTGAGCCCTCAAAGGCTGCGGAGTCCGTCACTCCCGCAAGGAAGCCGCGGGCTAAGAATAAAGGGGTGGGGTCTGTGAGCTCGGGATTGGTTTGCGCTTGTACAGCCTGCCTTCTGGTTCGACCGAAGGGAGGTCAATCTATCCCAAAGCATTGCCGCGCTCTCCAGCTGGAGGCCGTGGCGCATGCGCAGCACGCAAGGCCCGCTGGGAGTGGTAGTCCGCTCCTGCGTACTTGAGCCGCCTTCCCAAATATGAAGGGCGAGACAGGAGCGCTCGCTTACTTCGGACTTCTCTCTTCCCCGGGGGCCCGCTCTCGGCCTTGCGCGCTGACGTCACGGGAGGAATGCGGTGACGCCGCGGTCGTCTGTGACGTCGGCGGCGGAGGCCGCCCTGGGGATTCGATGACGTCACCGGCGCCCTTCCCCTCCCCCGCAGCCCTGGCGGGAGGCGGACGTGCGGGGCCGAGGCGGGGTTCGGCCAGGGCGCAGAGCGCGGCCGGGGGAGGTCACCGCGGCCGTCTCGGGCCCGCAGGCGGCGCGGCGCCCCGGGCCAGGTCCCCGGGGGGGCTCGATTAGCAGCTCCGCTCCGGGCCCGCCTCCTTCCGGCCCTCCGCGCCTCGGTTTCCCCAGGAGGAGACAAGACAAAGCAAAGCTCAACCGTCAAGATAGATAATATTCTAATGCAATGTCTTAAAATATCAAAATTAATGGGGAATAAATAAATCCACGATGAACACAATACCAATATTTTTAAACAAAGACAGGACCTGCCCGTACTGAGCTTTTGGCATCTCCTTAAACTTTGCGCCCTAGTCTCCACCAGTCTCGGACCCTGAGGTTCTAATTCCAGTTCTGCCGGGTGACAATGAAAAAGTGGCCCCACCTCTCTGAGCTGTTTCCTAGTTCAACCAACATTACACTTCCTCTGTGCAAGGCCCGGGCTGTAAAAGTGAAGAAAGAAGACAAGTCCCTAGACTTCGCATTCCACTAGGAATAAGCAGTGCACACAATAAGCAGTGAAATTAATACATAAAATGGGCTTATGAAAGCCATAAGAGCAACAGAAGAGGATGTGCAGGAGGAGTGAGAGGAAACTGTAGCCTGTTACCTGAGGGGGGGACATGGGAACTGAGCCTGAGTTGCAAGAAGAAGCAACCCCACAAAAGCAAGGTGGGGGAACTGCAGAGGCAAAGGCCTGGGGTCAGGAACAAACATCTGGCTGGGGCAGAATGAGCTAAGAGGAAAGCACCGGGAGGTGACGTCAGAGAGGCCAAGACAGCCAGATGATTCCACAGAAATCCTCCCAACAACCCAGGAAAGGAGAATATTACCCCACTTGACAGGTGAACAAACAGAGGTTCCCGGGGGGTCATAATTCCCCAGGAGCACAAAGGTGCAGGCAGCAGAGCCCAGACAGCCTGTCGCCCCTGCTGGAACTTCCCAGTGTCCTTTGCTGCCCCTGGGTGTGACCCTTGGTGGAAGAGGAGAAGCAGCAGCAGCCCCTCTGCCTGAAAATGCCAGCTGAGCCTTAAGAATTAACGAGACTTCCAGGCAGGAAGTGCCCCGGATAAATCCCAGCTGGCAAAGCAAGTCGCTCAGCCCCTGCAGCTGCTGCTGGCAGACAGCTGGGGGTCCCAGGGCCATGGGGGGGGGGGTTGGGCAGGGGCGGCTAGAAGCCCTATTTCCTTCTCCCACCTATTTCCCCACCTTTCTGAAGTCCCTGAACCCCAAGATGGGCACAACCAAGCCTGGAAATCATTTGAGGGGGCTAGAAATGTTCTATATTTTTCTCTGGTGGTGGTTGCACAGGTATATAGATGTAAAAACTCCCTGAGCTTTCCATTCAAGACCTGTGCACTTTATGTACGGAATGCCTCAATTTGAAAGTTAAAAACACACACACACACACTGATTATATCATTGGAAGCAGCTCTCAACCAACTCCTTCCTGGAAACATAGGTAATGAAAAATAAGGAATTAAGCATGGTCTCGCCTTCCCAGAGTGGCTGTGTTTCACAGTCACCAAACAGACTAAGAAGAATGCCAGCTAAAAATGTGGAAGAAATGAGAGAATTAGGAAAATCTCCATTTTGCAAAAGTCAGTGACATGATTTAGGCAGCGATCATCGTGGGCATTATAAAACGTCAGTTGAGGGGATGATGGGAAACGAGATATGCTCAGGGCACCAGAGGGCTCGCTGGTGTGGGGGAGTGGACTTCCACGAAGGACGGGCCGTCACCAGCGTTCGCCGTGGTGAAGCTAACACAGTCGTGGGACCCGCGAGCCCCGTGGGCCGCCTGATGTGATGTGAAAGGAAGTTCACAGCTTCCCTAGGACACGTCTTGCCAAAATGTTAAACCGAAGCCTGATCAAGTCTCTCAACCTAATCTCCAGTTTGCAGGAAATGGAAAGCGTAGAGAAACGGTAAAATGACGATATCAGGAAGCAACAGACAAAGCCAGAGAGATGTACCACGGGACAGCTGTCCTGCACGCTTCAACAAGTCACTCATGAGAAAGAGGAGTGGGAACTATTCCAGGGCAGACGGCACCGTTGACACTTACAGCCAAATGGGTCTTTGCCGTGGGGGCCGTCCTCTGCACTGTAGGATACTGAACGGCATCCCTGGCCCCCACCCACTAGATGCCAGCAGCACCTGCCTCCCCAGGTGTGACAACCAAGGTGTCTCCAGACAAAGCTAAATGTCCCTGGAGATACTGCCCTAGAGGATGGTGGAGCAACTGACAGAGGGACCGGGTCCCCAGGCTGTCCACCAGCAGAGACAAATAAACGATCTCTCTTGTTTAAGCCGGTACCGGGTCCCTGTTAAACTGGGAGAACTACGAGCTGGTAGTTCTGTTCCAAGCTTTTATGCTCATTGAAAGTTTTGCACCAGATAAGGATGTTCACTGAGGCGGGAAGTTGGAGGCAGTGTAGGTGTGTGTCTCTAGGGGACTAGAAGGAAGAAATAAGAAGGCTGAGTGATACAGATGACTAAGCCGGCAGTGAAAGCAACCAAGTAGCTGCTCAAAATGTAGTGCTGATGGAGTGAGACCCGGACGCTATTGCATTTTAAAATAGGGCAACATTGCTTCTGACCCAAGTGGCAAGAGCAAGAGGTCTCCATGAAGCTTTGCTAAAAGGGGAAAAAGAGAAAGACTTTTAAAACCAACCACTGAATGTGCCAGAGAGTAATGAAATAAGAATCTGGCACTTGGTGCATTGAAATGCAAACAAGATGTCCTTCTGTTATGCTGGCAACTCACCATAAAAGCTGATGCGTGTCTGCTTATTATACGTGAAGTGTGTTGAATGATTAGCAGGCTGATTCTTCTAACAATTTTTTTCACTACACAGTAGGGTCAAAGAAAAAATATATATTTGATGTATAAACGCTGTGCAGATATATCCATGAATAAAATGAAATCTAGTGTCAGGGGCAGCCATTCAAACAGGTTTTGGGAAATATGTTGCAAGGAAAGTTTTGATGAGTTAAGATGATCTTGGAAACCCATTGCTGGGGGAACTGCATCATGATGCCAAAAGGAAGAATTGGAAGAGAAAGGAATGAGCTGAGATTTAAAAATCAACAAAAACCAGAGAGACGATCCCCTAAATACTTGGGCATTTAGAAGAAATGATTGGGGCACATGATGTCTACATGCGCATATGTCAACTTACCCCCCCCCCACAAGTGGAAAGAAAACTTTTTATTGGGAAGAGGCTGAAGGAAATAAGCTAATAAATGCTTTGACTCTCTTAAAAAAACAATGATCATTGAGCTAAAAGGATACAGATGGAGATCTAGTAACAGTATCCTTGTGCAAATTGCAACATACTCGTGCAAACATAAAAAGTAAACATATAAAAATGCAAAATGATACATTCTATTGTTCAAGAATACCTACCTGTTCAGGACACATAGCAAATGCCGCAGAGATGCTGGCAGTGGTCCCAGAAGAACAAAGAACTGGGGGTCTGGGATGGAGGGGGTGGAAATTAAACCAGTGAGGGCTTCACATGGACAGAGTTTGGGGAGAGGTGGGCTGGGTGAGATCTGGATTCACTGGCTTTTGCGGGGCAGAGATCAGATGGCAAAAGGCTGAGGGTCAAGTGGGAGGTGAGGAATGGAGACAGCAAGTCCAGGTGAGACGTGCTCGGGTCAGGAAGGCAGATTCTAAATCTGTGCTGCCCCGTATGGTAGCTGCTAGTCCTGTGTGGCTATTTTGGCAGGAGGAAAGGATGCCTTTTATTTCTTTTTCTTGGCTAATTGCTCTGGCTAGGACTTCCAGTACTATGTTGAATACAAGTGGTGAGAGTGGGCACCCTTGTCTTGTTCCTGATCTTAGAGGAAAAGCTTTCAGAATTTCACAGTTGAGTATGATGTTAGCTGTGGGCTTGTCATATGCGGCCTTTATTATGTTGAGGTACGTTCCCTCTATACCCAGTTTTTTGAGATTTTTTCTCATGAAAGGAGGTTAAATTTCATCACATGCTTTTTCTGCATCTATTGAGATGATTTCTATCCTTCATTTTGTTAAAGGCGTTGTCACATTGACTGATTTGTGGGTGTTGAACCATCCTTGCATCCCTGGAATAAATCTCCGCTGATCATGGTGTATGATCCTTTTAATGTACTATTGGTTTGCTAATAGTTTGTCATGAATTTTTGCATCTATGTTCATCAGGGGTATTGGTTTATAATTTCCTTGTGGCTATTAAAACTAAAAGGAACTAAAATAAAATACAATGAAAAATTCAGTTCCTCATTTGTACTGGACACATTTCAAGTGTCCTTATTTTTCAGAGATGCATGCTATAGTATTTAAAGACGAAAAGTGATGTCAGTAGGGTTGAAACAAGATAGAGTGCTTGAAGTACCTAGGACAAAACCGAGCATGTATAAAATTCTCAGTAAATGTTAGTGGTCGTTAATTTAAAAGCTTGCAGAAATAACAAACCAGGAAAAGATATTTACAACTCATTTCATAACCAGATGGTAAATCCCCTTGATCTATAAAGAACTCCTAGAAATCAAGAAGAAAAAGACCAACAACCCAAAAGAAGAATGAGCAGGGAAGGTGACCAGAGAGGAAAGAGAAAACTACAACTGTCTCTTGAACACACAGAAATATGCTCCACCTTGTTTGTGGAAGGGAAACGCGAATTTCCTCTACTCTGAGATACCATTTTTCACCCGTCACGTTGGCAAAAATCCAAAGGTTGATACACTCTGTGGGTGAGGCTGTAGAGAAACAGGATTCTCGTCTATCTCTGGAGGGAGTGTGAATCAATCTAACCTTGAGGGGGGAATTTTGGCCATATCTGTACAAATTACAAATGCACATAGTCTTTGAGCCAGAAATCTCACTTTGGGGAATTTATCTACAGATACAGTTGCATGTGTATTACATGACATTTGCATGCGTTCTTCACGGCGCTGTCAGGCTAAGAAGAAGTGGATGACAAATATCTGTCTCTGGGAGTGAAATTAACGACGGGGCATCCACACAGCCCGATACTCTGCAGCTACAGAAAAATAACAAGGGTGCTTTAGGAGAGTTTTGGTAAGGGGAGATCTCCAGCATTTGTTGTTTAGTGAAAAAAAAGGCAAGATGCAGAAGAATGGGTAAAACATGCTACCTTGAACTGAAATTCTGACACATGCGACAAGATGAATGAATCTTGAAAACATTACGCTAAGTGCAAGAACCTGGTCACAAAAGGATAAATACCGTATGATTCCACTTACACAAGGTCTCCAGAACAGGCAAATCCACAGAGACAAGAGGGAGCATGGTGGTTCCCAGGGCTGGGAGAGGAATGGAGAGTTAGTGTTTGATGGGGACACAGTTTCAGTTTGGGAAGATGAAAACAGTTCTGGGGAAGGATGGATGGTGGTGAGGGCCGCACGACAATGTGCATGTGCTCGATGCCACTGAACCGCACACTTAAAAATGGTTAACATGATGGCCAACAGACACGTGAAAAGATGTTCAACATCACTAATCATCATGGAAATGCAAATCAAAACTACGCTAAGATATCACCTTACACCGGTTAGAATGGCTATAATCACAAAGACAAATAACAACAAATGCTGGAGAGGTTGTGGAGAAACGGGGACCCTCATTCACTGCTGGTGGGAATGCAAACTGGTGCAGCTTCTATGGAAAACAGTATGGAGAGTCCTCAAAAAATTAAAAATAGAAATACCTTATGATCCAGCAATCCCACTCTTGGGCATCTACCCAACGGACATGAAATCAACCATCACAAGAGGCGTATGCACCCCTATGTTCATTGCAGCATTACTCACTATAGCCAAGAAGTGGAAGCAACCCAAGTGTCCCTCGACTGATGATTGGTTAAAGAAGATGTGGTATATACATACAATGGAATACTACTCAGCCATAAGAAAAGACACAATTGTCCCATTTGCAACAACATGGATGGACCTAGAGGGTATTATGTTAAGTGAAATAAGCCAGAGAGAGAAGGACAGACACCACATGAACTCACTCATAAGAAGAATATAAACGAACACATGGACAGAGAGAACTGATTGGTGGTTACCAAGGGGAAGGGGGGTGGGGGGTGGGGGGTGGGCACAAGGGGTGAAGGGATGCATCCACATGGTGACGGACAAACAATAATGTACAACTAAAACCCCACAGTGTTATAAACTATTAAGACATCAGTAAAAATGAAAAATAAATAAATAAATAACAGGAGTTATTCAGCAAAAAAAAAAAGTTAAAATGGTTTATTTATGTTATGTACATTTTACCACAATAAAAAATATTTTTAAGCTATCTTTATTGTAAAAGCAGGTGTGTGGTGGGGAATAAGGACCCGTGTTCATATTTGTTTGTAAATGTGCACAGGAATTCTGGAAAGATCCTCAGGAAACCAAGAGCAGTGTGTCGCCCATGGGGAAAAGGAGGGGAACTGAGATTCGGGAGAGAGATCCTACAGCATAAACCTTCTTATACTTTTTGTTTTTTGAAGCACATGAATGTGTTAACCATTCAAAAATAAAATTAGCTAAGAAGTTTGGACAGAATGGCCTTACTTAGGATTCGTAAGATGTGGGTGCATTTTATGCTGACCAAAATAATAAAGACAATAATAACGATGATGATGTCGGTAGCAGATAACATCTCCCAATTCTCATATTTGGTCTCCTGTGACTGCTGTAACTGACCGCCACAAATTGGGTGGCTTTACTGCAACGGGAATTTCTCTCACAGTCTGGAGGCCAGAAGTTCGAAACCAAGGTGTCAGCGGGCTCCCTCTGAAGGCTCTGGGAGAGACTCCTTCTTTGTCCCTTCCGGCCCCTGGGGGTTCCAGGCAGACTTGGCTTCTTGGGCTACATCCCTCCAGCCTCTGCCTGTCTTCACATGGCCTTATATCCAGTGTCCGTGTCCTCAACACTTGTCATTGGATTTAGGGCTCACCCAGATAATCCAGGATAATCTCATTTTAAAGTCCCTAATTACATCTGCAAAGACCCTTTTTCCCAATAAGATCATGCTCACAGGCCCCAGGGGTTAGACATGGACCTATGTCTCTGCAGGTCACCATTCAACCCACTACACTTACTATGCAGCATGCTAAGCACTTTACATAATTTCACCGAAGTCCCCAAACAGCCCCATGAAGTAGATGCACATATTCTCTCCCCCTTCCCAATGAACTCAGGGAGGTACAGCATCTTGCTCAAGGTCACACAGGAACTGGATTCAAAGCTAGCTGTGTTGGATTCAAACCTCTGATTCTGTGTGATGCACAAAAGAGGCTTCTGGTTCTGGGCCAGTCAGTGAAAGCCAGACAGTCAGGCAGCAAATATTTCCTGGCGTGTTTGTTCCTCACCAGCCCCCAGGCCAGGCACTGGGGATATGGAGAAAAGGGCAGGAGGGTGTGTCCCTGGGGAGTCGCCTGGAGAAGAGGCAGAGGGGGAAAGCGCATTATTCATCAGCCCTTTCGGAGCAGTACAATCAGATATGACTCCTGCCTTCTGGAGCGTTGCCCTTGGCCCGAGACACCCACAGGGGGCAACCGAGGCCAGGAGTTTGTCATGAAGAAAAGGACAGAGGAATAAAGGTCAAATGCACAGGGAATATGTCAAGTAGAAATAACATTTAAGCAATACTTACTGCGTGCCACGGACTGTTTTAAGAAACTAACACACTCGTTGAATCCTCCCTGTTTTACAGTTGAGGAAACAAAGGCACAGAGAGGTTAAGTGACTTGCCGAAGGTCACACAGCAGGAAAGAGGCAGAGATGGGATTCAAACCCAGCTCTGCTCATCACCAGAGTCCCTATTGTTTTTTTAAATTGAGCTGAAATTGACATATAAAATTTACCGTGTTAAAGTGAACAATTCAGTGGCATTTAGTATCTTCACAGTGTTGTGCAACCACCACCTCCGTCTATTTCCAAAACATTTTCATCACCCCGAAGAGACGACCAGTAGCAATTACTCCCCATTCCTCCCTCCTCTCAGCCCCTGGCAACCACTGCTCTGCTTTCTGTCTCTGTGGATGTACCTATTTTGGACGTTTCACGTCAGTGGAATCATACACTGTGTGATCTTTTGTGACCGGCTTCTTTTACGCAGCATCATGTTTTTGACTTTCAGCCACGTTGTAACAAGCATCAAGTCTTCATTCCTTTTTATGGCTGAGTACTATTCCATTGTATGCATGCAGCACATTTTGTTTATCTGTTCACCTGTTGATGGACACTTGGGTTGTTTCCACTTTTTGGCTGTTGTGAACAGAGCTGCTGTGAACATTTGTGTACGTGTAACATTAAAATGGTTAATTTTATTTCATATGAATTTTACCTCAATATTTTTTTTAAAAGTAATGCTAGCAGCTGAGAGGACCTGGAAGCAACGACGCACTCCGCACCCCCCCACGCCCCCGCCCCCGCCATAGTGATGAGCACGACCAGCACCCAGACCTGGGTGTCTCAATGCTGTTCTCCAACGATGGTTACCAGGCTCCCTGGGGGAACGGCTGATCCCGGGACTGGGGCGGGGAAAACACCAGATAGCTCGGAACATTTTGTCGTGCCAGAAAGTGAGGAAGTGCTCCAAAAACAATGGAGTCATGTCGAAAGAGCAGGGCCTGAAATAAGACAGGGCTCAAAGGAAAGAGCTCCCCGTGGCCACAGCTGGAACAATGGAGCAACAAAATAAATACCAGTATTGGATTATAACCCAAAGAATAAAATAGCTATTCACGAGTCCATACTGGTGTAAATAAATGATTGAATAAATCAATAAATGGAGTCGGAACTACTCTTCCTTACAGAAGAATTCCAAATAATAAATAATAGTCAATGTAGGAGGAATGAGGTAAATGGAAAATTACTAATAAACAAACACTATAGTAATCATTTCAACCCACCCGGTCCACCAATGAATGCTAAATTCAGTGGGTGAAATTTCAAAGGGAAACACCCAAAGAATTTATCACAATTAGTATTGCCTTGCCATATGTCCACAGATTCTTCCAGACTCGTCCTCCTACAAGGCGGAGCGTAATTCCCCTGCTCTGGGCAGAGGCTGGGAAGGTTCTGTTTCTGGATCTGGGTGGTGGATACAGAAGTGTGTACAGTTGTGGAAATTCTTCCAGATGTCCACTGATGATCTGTGCACCTTTCTGTACGTGTGTTGTATTTCAATAAAAAGTTCAGTTTGTTAGAATGCACCAAGGAAAAAAAAGGGAGGAAAAGGAGGAGATGGACTGACCGCGCTGTCTCAGACGCATGTGTTGGTGTTAAAACTAATGAAAAGCAAAGAAGTGATAGCGACTCGAGCCGGCACGGTGGCTGCCTTGGGGGGACCGGAGGGTCGTGATCAGAGAAGATCCGCGGTGGGGGGACGTCTGTTCTGAGTGACGACGACACGGATGTCCTGTTTATAATGATTCTTTCAATTGCGCATGTGTGTTTTTCACTTTCCATGGAGTGCCGGAGCCGACCCATGCTGGCTTGTGGAACTTGTGTTAACTTTTCGGGAATTTGGGGACATCACACTGACGTCACGTTGGCAACTTGAAATTGGCCGGAAATCCACAACTGGGACAAATCAGGGCCTTTTTTTTCCCGGGAGAGCCATTGTTAAACCTTTCCCAGCACATCACATCTCCTCTATGTCTACGGTATTAATTAAACATTTTAAATTATTCTTAATTGTGGAAAAATACATATAACACAAATTTCACCATCTTAACCAATTTTCAGTGTGCACGTCAGTGGCATTAAGTACATTCGTTGTTGTGCAAACATCCCCACCATCCCTCTCCGGAGCTCTTTTCATCTTGCAAAACAGAAACTCTGTACCTATAACATTTTTTTTTAATCCTTAAAAACTTCCCCTTGGAGACAGAGCATGGAGTCTGGAGCCCAACAGCTCTGTTGAAATTCCGCCCCCCCCCCCAACTTACTAGCTGACCTGGGGCACCTTGTGTCACAGCCCCTGCCTCCGTTTCCTCATCTGTAATACGGGGATCATCTTAGTCCTTAATCCCTCCGCTCAGCGGCTCTCAAAAATGTGACTTCTGGACCCCCGGCATCATCGTGGCCAGGAAATTTGTTGCAAATGCAGATTCTCAGACACTTTGCAGGTGGGGCCCAGGTGTGTGTTTTCACAAGCTCTGCAGGAGATACGGAGGCTTGCTCGTGTTTGAGAACTATTGTCATAGGTCGTTGGGAAGATGAAACAGGTTGCACACTTATAAATGCTGAGAGCAGAGTCTGGCCTGGTAGCCCACCCTGTGTAAGGCGCACTATTATTGTTATTAGGACAGAGGAGGGCCGGGGCCCAGCCCTGTGGGGGTCTGGCTGTGCCCTCTCTCCCGGTCTGGAGGGGTCTGGGAGCCTGGGCTCTGCTGCACGGAGGCCCGCTCCCTCTCTCTGCTGAAGATGACAGTGAGCTGGACCACGTCATCCCATCCTTGGTGAAAGGTTATCGCTTGGTCCGGGAACCGAGAAAGGTCGGGGTGGGGGGGCCATGCCCGCTTCCCCTCTGCTGGAGGAGATAAAGGAGGTCACTTGGCTCCTCCACGTCAGGTGGGGGAGCTGGGATATATAAACGGGGGGCCAGGAGGCAGAGGAGACGCCGCTCCCCTGGAGGCCGCCTTGCTGTGGTCACCCTTGCATCGCAGGCGTCCCCATCCAGCATGGCCAAGCGCCCGCTGCTGCTGCTGCTGGCCACGTGGGTGCTGGCTGGGGAGCTGTGGCTGAGCGCCGAGGCCCGGGCAGCACCCTACGGGGTGAAGCTTTGCGGCCGGGAGTTCATCCGAGCGGTCATCTTCACCTGCGGAGGTTCCCGGTGGAGACGGTCGGACGTCCTGGCCCACGAAGCTATGGGTGAGGCCCGGGAGGGAGTGTGCGTGCCGGGGGGCTGTGGGGACGGGACACGGGATGAATCTGAGGAGCCAGGGAGAGAGATGACATGAGGGGCAGCGGTAGTCGAGTCCCTGCCCTGCCACCTCCAGCCGGGGAGCCCGGCTTAGTGCTGGAAGCTTTGCCCAGGCCGGGCGAGCCATTAGCCAAGTGCGGGCTCAAGGTCGAGAACAGACTGCTGTTTCCCGAGCACCTGCCGGGCGCTCAGCCCTCCGCAAGGCCAGGCTCCTGCGTGCACGTTTCCAGGGGCGCATTCCGAAGCTTCCCAATCCCCTGGGGAAGGGGGTGGGAGGGTGTGGCGTGTGCATGGCCAGATTTTGCTTCCCCCTCTGAGCCTCTTAGTCTGCATATGGGAGGCATAGTCCCTGAGTCTTGCGGGATTGTTAAGTGGCAACATTGAGTCAAAACAGATGAGGACTCAGTCTAAGCAGGGCCGGGGCCTGAGTCTGGGCTCAGGTGGCGAGCCGGGGGCCTAGTTGCACGAGGGGCAAAAAAATAGACGTTCGTGATGGTGGTGACATGATATGCACCTGGGAGACATGCCACTGGGGTTCAACAGCAGCTTTACAACTTAACAGGTGTGTGCTCCTGTGCAAGTCACTCTATGGAATCACGCCTCAACGTTCTCTTCTGGAAAATAGGGGCGATTTTAACAGCACCCACTTCATGGGCTTGTCGTTGAGAGGAATAAAGAGTCGATCTGCGAGAGCCCTTAAGACAGGGTCTGGCATACAGTAAGAGCTCAATAAATTATCAAAGCTATTTTGAGTGCTTACCGGGTGCCAGACACTGTTCTGAGATTTTTTATGGGTATTAATGAACTCATCTACTCTGTATAAAGCTCCAGAAGGCAGGAGCTACTATTTTCCCCTCTTTGCAGACAAGGAAACCAAGGCTCAGAGAAGTAAACTCACTTGCTCAGGATTATAACTTGAAGAGGCTGGACTGATGGGGCTCCCAAACACATGTTCTTAACCATTAGGTCCTCGATAAATAAAGAGTAGGGTAAAATAAATGACAGAGAGGAAAGTCAAGCTCAGTGAGGTTGAGTAATCTGCCCATCAAAGCTAGAACCCAGGCCTGAGTGGAATCAAAACCTTTGACCACGAGACTGAGTCACAAGAACAGAGAGGAAGCTGGACCAGCCAGGAGCCAGGACTCTGGGTGCGACAGAAGCTAAGCCCCAGGCACTAATTCTTTTTATCTTTTGCAGGTGATGCCTTCCCAGAGGCAGACTCTGATGCAGACAGCGAGCTGGATGTGGCAGAGGCCTCCAGCGAGTGGCTGGCCCTGACCAAGTCCCCCCAGGCCCTCTACAGGGGCCGACCCAGCTGGCAGGGAACCCCCGGGGCTCTTCGGGGTGGCCGTGATGTCCTGGCTGGCCTCTCCAGCAACTGCTGCAAGTGGGGGTGCAGCAAGAGGGAAATCAGCAACCTCTGCTAGACCAGGGGCTGGGCGGCCGCGGGCACCAGGTGGACACCCCAGCCCTGCCGTCCACCCAGCCGGGGCCGGGCTGGGCATCTGCCTCTGACTCTTCACTCATTCATCCATCCGCAAGTCACAGAGGCCAGGCTGTGGGCTTGGACACAGTCCCCGCAAACAGCCCTGACCTTGGACCAGCCTTTCCTGACCCTCAGCAAGCTGTGCCCCTACCTGGCCAAACGGGGACCCTTGACCCTGAGCCCTGACCTCTCCTCAGCCCACATCATGCCTTTGCCTGGCCTACACTGTCCCCTGCAGCCACGGTGTCCCTACTGTACCCAAACTGGCCACACGGAGCCCCTTGCCCAAACTGTGACTCTCTCCTGCCTCGACCGTGGCCACCGTCCCCTGGCCGGCCCAAATGATGACCCTGCCCCATTCCAGCCTTTGCCCACTCCCTTCCCCCTGCCTGCCGGGGTTCTGAGGCTGTGGTCCCGGGACCCCCGGTTCCCTTCACAGCCTGGGCTGGGAGGCTCGGTGGGTGGGAGGTTGGATCAGAAGCTTCTCCAAGCCCAGGAATAAAGGTTCCAAAGGACTTGGCCGTCTGTGTGCTGTCTGGGTGGGGCGCAGACCGCAGGGGCGCTCGGCCCCGCCCTCGGCCCGCCGCCCCCTCCCCGCCCGAGCTCCGCGGGGACTTTCCGGCGCGGGGAAGGGGCGGGGACGCAGCGCAAGGTGCGGAGGCGGCCGGGGGGGTGGCCCCGCTTCCCGTCGCCGCCCGGGCGCTGCGCCCGGAGAGCCAGGCGAGCGGCGCGGCCGGGCAGGGCCGGCCGGCCGGGGGGCGCGGGCGCGCCATGCGGGGGGCCCGGGACGCCCCCTTCCGGCCGCGCCTGCGGCCGAAGCTGCTGCTGCTGCCGCTGTTGCTGCTGCTGCCCAGCCGGAGCCCCCCGCAGGGTGAGCGCCGCGCGCGGGGAGGGAGGCGCGGGCCCGGGGGCGGCCGCGGGGCGCGGGGACGGAGCTGGGGAAGGGGCGGCAGCGAGGGGAGCGGCGACAGGATGTGGCTGCAGAGGGGGGAGGGTTAGCGCGGAAGCCGGGGGGTGCCCGGCGCCCCCTTCCTGCTGCTCCTTCCGTGAGGGACCCCCACCGCCCTCCGCAGTCGTCACAGGGCGGCTGGGACCCTGCCCCTCTCCAGGCAGCCCCGGACCGCTGCGGTGCTACGGCGTCGGGCCCTTGGGCGACTTGAACTGCTCGTGGGAGCCCCTTGGGGACCTGGGAGCGCCCTGCACACTGCACCTTCAGAGCCAGAAGTAGTGAGTACGGCGGGGTGACGTGGGGACGCTGAGGCGGTGGAGGGGGGCCCTCGGGTCCCGGCATGCTCAGGTTGAGACGGCCCAGCAGTCCTGCCCCCCAGCCCTCCCCCGTTCTCCAGCCCTTCGGTTCCAGGTTCCCTCATTTCCTGGCTGTGTGACCTTGGACCAATCACTCTCCCTCTCTGAGCCTGTTTCCTCCTCTATCAAATGGCGGTAGTAATGGAAGCTGCCTCCCAGGGTCGGTTCTGAGATTCAGTGCGTTAGGCACTTGGCACAAGAAGATGGTTATTTTATTAATTTAATTTACTTTATTTTATGATTTAATTTATTAATTAGAAGCAGTTTTTACTGCTGTATGACCTTAGGCAAGTAGCTTAACCTCTCTGAGCATATGAAAAGCTCATTCGGTCTGGTGCTGGGGATGCAGCCATGAAGGAGGCAGATAGAAAGCCTGGCCCTCGTGGGCCCACAGTCTCAGGGGGAGACTGGCTTCCTCCACGATGAATCATTCCTGGAAACTCAAAATCATTTCAAATTGGGCCAGTGAGGGAAGAGTCAAAGGGACATTGAGGAGTGGGAAGCAGAGTGAGGGGCTGGGTTTTTTTTTCTTGTTTAACGGTGGTGAAATACACATGTAAAATTTACCGTCTTTTTCTCAACCACTTATAAGTGTGCAGCTCAGTGGCACTAAATATATTGACGTTGTTGTGCAACCGTGGCCACACCCATCTCCAGAGGGCCTGGACCTCACTGGTAGAGCATGGGGAAGTCAGGTCCCCCCTTTTTTATGAGATGCACTTCTCATAACATAAAATGAACTGTTTAAAGTGAACAATTCAGTGGCATTTACGTTCACAATGTTGTGCAATCACCACCTCTATCTAGTTCCAGAACGTTTTTATCACCCCGAAAGGAAGTTCCATCCCCAGAGGGGGCCCTCTCCCTCCCCTGCCCCAGCCCCTGGCAGCCACCAGTCTGCGTCTGTCTCTGTGCCTGCTCTGGGCACTTCACGTCACTGGGATCAGACACCGTGTGCCCTTCGTGTCTCGCTTCTTTCACTGCCTGAAGCGCTTTCGCGGTTCATCCTCGCTGTAGCATGAATCAGACTTTCACTCCTTTCATGGCTGAATAATATTCCGCTGTGTGGATGGACCACGTTTGGCTTATCCGTGACCGTGGAGGGACATGTGGGTTGCTTCCACCTATTGGCGATTGTGACTAGCCCTGCTTTGGACGCGGATAACTTTTGAGTCCCTGTTTTCAGTTCTGGGTATCTGCCTAGGAGTGAAATTGCTGGGTCATATGGCAACTCTGTGTTTAACTTTTTGATGAACTGCCAGACCCTTTCCCGCAGCAGCTGCACCATTTTGCACACCCACCGGCCATGTACGAGGGCTCCCGTTTCTCCACATCTTCACTAACACCTGTGTTTTTGCTGTTTTTTATGAAGATCGTGGTTTGCACCTTTGAAATGCAATTCTTTGGGACGGCCTCTGCTCCGCTCTCTTACCCGCGTCTGTGAGCCTTGCCGGCTCCCCCTTCCACATTATCCAGAATCTGGCGCTCCCACTTCCTCATCGCCCACCCTGGTCAGCCCCATCATCGCTGGCCTGGCCGTGCGGTCACCTCCTCTCTGGGCTCTGCTTTCCACCTTCCACCCCGCAGTCTGTTCTCCCCCACAGCATCCAGAGGGCACCTGTGACATCTGAGTCAGGGCTTGTCCCTCCTCCGCTCACAGCTCCCCAGGGCCCCCACCTCACTCATGGTCAAGTCAAAGTCCTTCTGCGGCCACCAGGCCCTGCAGAGTCTGCTGTCCCTTCCCTGCCCTCACTCCCCCATCTCCCGTCCTCACTCTGCCCATCTCCCCCACTCACTGCGCTGCAGCCGCACCTCCTCCTCGCCGTCCCTGAAACGCCGGGCACAGCTTGGCCTCAGGGCCATCGCACTGGCCTACCCGTCTTCCCACGTGCTCTTCCCCAGGCCCTGCAGGGCTGCCCTGACATCCTTCTGGCCTTTACTCAAATGTTGCCTCCCCTGAGAGAGCTTTCCTGACCTCCCCAAAGAGCACTGTGCTCCTCACCCATCCTCACCCGTCCTCACCCCGTCATCACCCCGTCCTCACCCCGTCATCACCCCGTCCTCACCCCGTCATCACCCCGTCCTCACATCATCGTCACCCCTTCCTCACCCCGTCCTCACCCCGTCATCACCCCGTCCTCAACCCATCATCACCCCATCCTCACCCCCCATCCTCACCCCGTCCTCACCCCATCCTCACATCATCGTCACCCTGTCCTCACCCCGTCCTCACCCCGTCCTCACCCCATCCTTACCCCATCCTCACCCCGTCATCACCCCGTCCTCACATCATCGTCACCCCGTCCTCACTCCATCCTTACCCCATCCTCACCCCGTCCTCACCCCGTCATCACCCCATCCTCACCCCGTCATCACCCCGTCCTCACCCCGTCATCACCCCGTCCTCACCCCGTCATCACCCCGTCCTCACATCATCGTCACCCCGTCCTCACCCCGTCCTCACCCCGTCCTCACCCCGTCCTCACATCATCGTCACCCCGTCCTCACCCCGTCCTCACCCCGTCATCACCCCGTCCTCACATCATCGTCACCCCGTCATCACCCCATCCTCAACCCGTCATCACCCCGTCCTCAACCCATCATCACCCCATCCTCACCCCCCATCCTCACCCCGTCCTCACCCCATCCTCACATCATCGTCACCCTGTCCTCACCCCGTCCTCACCCCATCCTCACCCCATCCTTACCCCATCCTCACCCCGTCATCACCCCGTCCTCACATCATCGTCACCCCGTCCTCACTCCATCCTTACCCCATCCTCACCCCGTCCTCACCCCGTCCTTACCCCGTCCTCACCCCCCATCCTCACCCGTCCTCACCCCGTCCTCACCCTGTCCTCACCCCATCCTCACCCCGTCCTCATGCCATCCTCACACCCCGTCCACACCCCGTCCTCACCCCGTCCTCACCCCATCCTCACCCCGTCCTCACCCCATCATCACCCATCATCACCCCATCCTCACCCCGTCCTCACGCCATCCTCACATCATCGTCACCCCATCCTCACCCCGTCCTCACGCCATCATCACCCTGTCCTCACCCCGTCCTCACCCCGTCCTCACCCCATCCTCACCCCGTCCTCACCCCGTCCTCACCCCATTCTCACACCAACCTCACCCCCCATCCTCACCCCGTCCTCACCCCGTCCTCACCCCATTCTCACACCAACCTCACCCCCCGTCCTCACCCCGTCCTCACACCATCCTCACCCTGTCCTCACCCCGTCCTCACCCCATCCTCACCCCATCCTCACCCCGTCCTCACCCCCCATCCTCACCCCGTCCTCACCCGTCCTGACCCCGTCCTCACCCCGTCCTCATGCCCCGTCCTCACCCCGTCCTCACCCCCCATCCTCACCCCATCCTCACCCCGTCATCACCCCATCCTCACCCGTCCTCACCCCGTCCTCACACCAACCTCACCCCGTCCTCACCCCATCCTCATGCCCCGTCCTCACCCCGTCCTCACCCCCCATCCTCACCCCATCCTCACCCCGTCATCACCCCATCCTCACCCGTCCTCACCCCGTCCTCACACCAACCTCACCCCGTCCTCACCCCATCCTCATGCCCCGTCCTCACCCCGTCCTCACCCCCCATCCTCACCCCATCCTCACCCCGTCATCACCCCATCCTCACCCGTCCTCACCCCGTCCTCACCCCGTCATCACCCCATCCTCACCCGTCCTCACCCCGTCATCACCCCATCCTCACCCCGTCCTCACGCCATCCTCACACCCCATTCCCCCCGTCCTCACCCCCCATCCTCACCCGTCCTCACCCCATCCTCACCCTGTCCTCACACCCCATCATCTCCCCCTCCTCACCCCGTCCTCACCCCATTCTGGCCCCACATCCTCTCCCCCAGTGATTGTTCTCCCCATCACCTATACCACCATCGCTGATGTAGTCCTGTGCTCCTCTGCCTCCCCAGGAGAACACCAGCTCCTGAGAGTGGCTCCTTTCCTGCTTCTGTCCTATTCCAGCCTCTACAGCAGGGCCTGGCACGGTGTCTGTTTGCTGACTGAATAGTTGCTTAGATGCCCCACATGCACGGTCACCAGTGCTCACACAGCATGTAGTGTGTCCCCGACGCTGCTGTAAATGCATTCCATTCAGTGTCTCGTCGGTCCTCCTCCCTGTCTTCAGCCCTTCCAGCAGGTTCTTTTACTGCCCTCGTTTTACAGATGAGGAAACTGAGGCTCAGAGCACTTAAGTCTGAAGCAGCAGAGCTGGGATTTGAACTCAGGCAGAGCACTTGTTACCATTACAGCTCTGGGCCCAGCCCAATAAAGCTCCCCCACCCCCACATCTCTCTTCACAGCCATTCCAAAAGAAATTGGACTGTGGCAGTGTCCGCAGGGCAGAGCTGGGTGATCATTCCACGGGAACAGCTTACCTCGTCTGATGAACTCCTCGTCTGGGCGACCGAGGCGGGCCGGCCTCTCTGGCCCCCAGTCTTTGTGAATTTGGAAACTCGAAGTAACAGGCGGGGTGGGGTATGCACTGAGCGCGCGGGGTGAGGGATGATCCCAGAGACCCTGGCTCACTGGACCCCGGCCTCCCCTTCCCCAGTGAAACCGGATGCCCCCCGGCTCTGCCCTGACGTGGACTTTTCAGAGGATGACCCCCTGGAGGCCACTGTCCAATGGACCCCGCCTGCGTGGCCGCCCCATAAGGTTCTGGTGTGTCAGTTCCACTACCGAAGATGCCAGGAGGTGGCCTGGACCCTGGTGAGTGTCAGGGGCCCTTTCCTCCCCACCCTATTCCAGGCAGAGCCCGGGACATCATCCCCTAAACCCGAGACCCCACCCCCCCCAGAGCTCGCTGCTCACCGGCCCCGGGAGTCTGTCCTCATCTCACACACGAGGCATGCATCCTGTTCAGCTAAAAACTTCTCCCCCCAAAATCTGTAAGTTCCACGCAGTCCCCATCCAAATTCCACTTGGAATTTTTGAGAAACTCAATCAATTTCCTCTGATATTTTTATGAACCAGTAAGAGTCCTCAAAGAGCTTACGTTAACCTTAAAATAATAACAGCAGACACTTTAGAGGGCATCTACCATGTGCCAGACATTGTTCTAGGTTCTTTACAAACATGGGTTTTTTGAATCCTTACAAGAATTCTTTGAAGTGGGTGCATCTTATTCCTACCCATTTTACAGATGAGCATCAGGGCCTGGCTTTCAGGAAACACTCAAAAATAATTAATAAAAGCAGCTCACATTTCTGAGCACCTGCCGTGCATCAGGTCCCAAGCCAAGAAACCTGCATGGATTATCTCGATGACCGCCTCTGACCTCCCTCTGGGGTAGATGCTTTTAGGATCTCTGTTTTACAGTTGGAAGCCGAACCTCAGAGCAGTTAAGCAACTTTCCCAAGCTCACACAGCAAGAAAGTGGAGGGCAACCCCAGAACCATGGAACCCCAGAAGGAGTTGGGGGACCCGCCCATGCACTTGGGGAGCACAACTCAGAAGTTGCATGTATCATTTCCTCTCATATCTCACTGGCCAGAACATAGTCACGTGGTCTCACCTGACTGCAAGGGAGGCTGGGAAGTGTAGTCTGTATTCTTGACAGCCATGTTCCCAGCTGATACTCAGGGGTTCTATTTCCAAAGGAAGAAAGAGAGAATGGGTATTGGGGATAATCAGCTGTCTCAGCCACAGCTTTTGATGCAGAACACCACAACACAGAGCAGAGCTGCTGTCGTGTTTATTCACACAATTCAGAGCAGTGCTGAGATGCAGACTTTGGAATCTGATGGCCTGGGTATGAATCTCAGCTATAGCTCTGTGACCTTGGGCAAGTCACTTCCCCTCTCTGGGCCTCCTCTGTACAGTGGGGATAATAACAGAATTTATCACTTACTGCTACACCTGGCACATAGGGTGATCAACTTGTCTCTTTTTGCCTGGGATTGCCCCAATTTTAAAACCAAAAGCCCCATGTTCTGGGAACCTCCTCGGTCCTTGGTCAGGCAGGACAGTTGGTCACCCGGCTGACATATAAGGTCAGTTATACCCAACTCAGCCTTGGCCTCATCGCTGTCTCCTGTGTCTCCCCCAGCTGGAACCAGACCTGAACTCCATACCCCTGACCCCTGTTGAGATCCAGGACCTGGCGCTAGCCACTGGCTATGAGGTGTCTGGCCGCTGCCGAATGGAGAAAGAAGAGGATCTGTGGGGCGAGTGGAGCCCCATTCTGTCCTTCCAGACTCTGCCCGCTGGTGAGGATCTCCGGGCTTGCCCCTCGACCCTCGTCCCAGTCCTGGAAGTCTGTCCAATCACGCCTTCCTCATTTGTTCCTCCTTTTGTCATCCTTGCCAACTCCGAAAGACTTGTGGATATCGGGAAACCTCTGTGGGGCACCAGGCGGACAAGAACTCCTGCTTCTGTGGAAGGTGGGTCGTGGGGACCAGCTGTATTTCTCTGCACGAGTCAGGAAACTCCACGTGACAATAACGTGAATGAGATGAGGTTACTGCGCTGCCCTCTTGAGGTTGCTTCAAAGCTTTGAGGAGGGGATGCTGGGGCGAGGGGGCGGTCCTCGCCAGCTGGGTGCCGAGCAAGCCTCCACCAAGATCAGCTACTTTCCCGAGATCTGAGCTGAGACGTGAAGATGAGTGCAGGTGTTCCAGGCGGGAGGGACAGCAGGTGCAAAGGGATGGAAGCAAGACTGGGCTCAGCTCCACAAAATGGAGCACAGTGTGCTAAGGGCTCTGATGCTGCTATCAAAAGGGTATTACGAGAGGCCGGCCCAGTGGCGCAGCGGTTAAGTTCACACGCTCTGCTTCGGCGGCCCGGGGTTCGCAGGTTTGGATCCCAGGTGTAGATCAACGCACCGCTTGTCAGGCCAAGACGGGCATGGATGTTAGCCCAGGGCCAGTCTTCCTCAGCAAAAAGAGGAGAATTGGCAACGGACATTAGCTCAGGGCTGGTCTTCCTCACACACACACACACACACAAAAGTAGCAGCTGTAAAAAAAAAGGGTCTTATGACCCCTTATGACCCTGCACAGACAAGGTGCAGCAGTTCTCACTTGATCCAAATCTGTTGAGCATCTACTGTGCCAGGCATGGCCAGGCCCTGGCTCACAGTAAATACAACAAGGAACAAAACAACAGGCCTCATGCCTTCTTGGCCACACAATCTAGTATTATTTATTTTAATCATATGTAACACTTGTAGAGCTCTCACTATGTGCCAGGTCCTAGCCTACACACTTATTTATATTGACTGACTTTACAGATGAGAAAAATGAGATGCAGGGAGGTTGCCCCAAACCACACAATTGGCGAGTGGCAGAGCTAAGAGTTACTGACTTTCAAACAGCAATTCACAGCCGCAGTGCTTCCATTTCATAACACATACTTTGTAATGCTCCTTTACTATACTGAAATGAAATACATAGATAAAGTAACCCATGTGTACACGTTTTAAAATGTATGCAGGTGCAAGTGTTCCCGTATTCCAAAAATACAGTGTTCTAATTGTAACATTCAGTAGAAAATAAAAGAGAGATAAGGTCACTACATGATGGCAAAAGATTCAGTTCACCAGTAGATGAGTACTAAATCTGTATGTACCTAATAACATGGCTTCAAAATACATAAAGCAAAAATTGACAGAACTACAAAGAGAAATACATGAATCCACAACCATTGTGGGAGATTTTAACACACCACTGTCAGTAATTTCCTAACAAGCAGATGAAAAACAAGTCAAGACCTAGAAGATCGGAACACGTGGAGAAGAACATCCTAACGGACTCACGTAGGAAACATCAGAACATGCATTCTTTCCACACACACACAAGACGTTTCCCACAATCAACCACATTCTGGGCCAGGGACTTCAAAGAGGTGAGGGGATGCAGGGCACGCTGAAACACTCTCTGATCAGAACACAGACTGTGCTGCGAATTGATAATAAAAACTGCCTAGAAAGTCCCCCCATCTGTTCAGAATATTTTACAACTCAGTGAATATTAAAACCAGGCCCCCAAAAGATTTTGTATTTATATATCAAAAGGAGTTTGGTTCTAGGATCAGTTACAACGATTAGACGAGTTTTTCATCTGCAGAACTTTCCAGTGGGGATGTCATTCAAAAGTCACAAGGGACATGGGACACGTTTTTTGTTTTTGAAGAGTGTAGTGTCCCTGGCTCTTGCCCATTAAACACCAATCATTGAGGCAACCAGGAATTCTCAGGAGTTTCCCCAGAGCCCCTTGGGGGGCACCATCCTCTGCTATACAAACCACTGCTCTACAGCAGTTCTCCCCGAGAACAGCATGGGACAGACCAGGCAGGGTCAGATCTGGTCTTTGCTTAAAATCTGGATATTTTGTTTGCCATGGATTTTTTTTTTTTTGCCTTAATGTTGATTCAAATGTAATTTGTCTTGATTATTGGGTTTTTGGTGTCCTCCACGTTAAATTTTGCACCCTCGGTGAGCGCCTCACTCGCCTCCCCCCAGTCCCGCCCCGGAACTGTCCTCTGATCCCGCCTCTGCCACTGAGACTCGTTTCCTCATCTGGGAAGGTGGAGCCAGCAAAGCTGTTTTACCAACTGGTTCGCGGGGTGACCTCACGGAGACACACACGCGGCGTGCGCCTGATAAGTGGGGGATGCTAACGCCTTCTTCCTGTCGTCCCGCAGGCCGCGGGGCACTGCGTGCAAGTGAGCTACAGAGTCTGGTTCCAGGTTGGAGGTCGGGCGCTGATCCAGGAGGGGACCCCCTGCTGCAGCTCCTCCATCCCCGCCCAGGCAGAGTGGGCTGGGGTGTCTGCTCTCAACGCCAACGCCACGAGCGGGGCGCCTCTGACCAACCTCTCTTTGGCCTGCTTGGGTAAGAGGCCGTGACCTTCCTCCACACTGTGCCCTGGAGGGGCAGGAGGGGACCTCCCGAGGGGCAGCTGGGACTTCTCCTCCCCGCCCTCTAGGTCCAGCCTCTGCCCCCCGTGGCGTGGTGGTCAGCAGCGTCGCTGGGAGCACACACCTGCGCGTGACTTGGCGACAGGGGCCCGGGGAGCTGCGGGAGCACGTGGTGGACTGGGCTCAAGACGGGGACCCCCTGCGGAACCTCAGCTGGGTCCGGCTCCCCCCCGGGAACCTCAGTGCTCTACTGCCAGGTGAGGCTTGGGACACCTGGGCGCCCATCCCAGCTGCCAGAGAGTGGGCTGATGGGTGCACTTGCAGGAGAGAGCTGTGGCTGAAGTCTCCCCTGGCCACCCACTGTGTGCCAGGCCCTGTTCTAGACGCTGGTACCCAGGAACGGCAGCTGATGTCTACTGCATTTACCATAAGCATTCAGTCATTCAGAATTCCTTATAAAGTAGGTTTCTGTTATTATAGTGCTTGATGTGTAGATGAAGAAAAAGGCCCAGGCAGGTTAAGCAACTTGCCCAGGGCCACACAGCAAGGAGGTGATAGAACCAGGATCTGAACCATGCAGTCAGGCTCCTGGAGCCATCAGACCACTCTCTGTCTCAGCAACATCCCCATCCTTGTGCAGCTGACATTCTTGTGGGGCGGGCAGCCAAGGAAACCAATGAAAAAACCCAAGTACATCCACAGTGGAATCGGGAAAATAAAGCAACATAAGGGGGAGGAGGGGGAGTCGTGATTTTAGAAAGAAAGGTTAGGAACGGCCTCTCCGGGCAAGTGTCATTCGCACCAGACCTGAAGGAGGTGAGAGAGGGGGCCCTGAGGATGTCTGAGGGAGAAGCAAGAGGGAACAGACAGTGCAAAGGCCCAGAGGTGGGCATGTGCCTGATGTTAGAGGGACAGCGAGGGGGAGTGTGGCTGGAGTGCAGTGAGGGGAGCGTGGGAGGTGGTGGGGCAGGGAGGGGACAAGCAGATCGTGCACTCCAGGAGGACTCGGCTGTTGCCTGAGTGAGGTGGGAGCCTTGGAGGGCTGTGAGCAAGGAAGGTGCCCCGACGCAGGTGCTCCCGGGCGCCCTCTGGCCGCTGTGGGGGGAACCGACGGGGCCGGGGGCCTGCAGCTGGGAGACCTCGGAGGAGGGATGAGGATGAGGGGCTGGACCGGGTTCCGGGTGGGGAGTCTTAGAGCAGAATTGGGGGACCCATTTGGATATGAGATGCTCATCCAAGTGGAGTCCCCGTGGGAGTGGGACGCCCAGGCCTGGGGCCCGACTCTGGGGAGAAGATGAGTGAGGCGCTGAGGGCAGAGCCCTCGCGTAAGCGCGGATGGACAAAAGCAGGAGCCTCCGTGCTGGAAAGCTCCCCCTTGGGGACGGCCATGCGCGGCAGCAGGTTTTGAGAAGGGCTTCGGGGTCGCCCGCGTCGGGGGTGGTCAGGGCCCCCCCACAGCCCCGGGGTCCCGCGCGCGCGGACCCCTCGACGGTCACCGCCCAGGAGAGTGACCCCCGTCTCCGCCGCGGCGTGGCCTTCTGGGGACCCGTGTGACGACGCTGACGGCTGGGGGGCGGCGGGCGCTCACCGGTTTCGCCCCTCCCCGCGCAGGGAACTTCGCCGCGGGGGTCCCCTACCGACTCACGGTGACGGCGGTGTCCCCGCGGGGCCTGGCGCCAGCGCCCCCGGTCTGGACGTTCAGAGAGGAGCTGGGTAAGCGGCGGCCCGCGGGACGGAGGGTCCCCACGCCGGCGGACCCTGACCCCCGGCTCTCTCCGCAGCGCCCGCGGCGGGGCCGGCGCTCTGGAGGCTGCAGGACGCCCCCCCGGGGACCCCCGCCGTGGCCTGGGGAGAGGTCCCCAGGCGCCAGCTGCGGGGCCGCCTCACCCACTACACCGTGTGCGCGCAGAGCGGGACCCAGCCTTCGGTCTGCGTGAACGGTGAGCCCGCCCGCGCCCCCCGACGGCCCGTCCCCGCGCCCCCGACGCCCTGTCCCCACGCCCCCGACGGCCCGTCCCCACAACCCCCGACGGCCCGTCCCCGCGCCCCCAGACGCCCTGTCCCCACAACCCCCGACGGCCCGTCCCCGCGCCCCCAGGCGGCCCATCCCCACAACCCCCGACGGCCCGTCCCCGCGCCTCCCGACGGCCCGTCCCCGCGTCCCCAGGCGGCCCGTCCCCGCAACCCCCGACGGCCCGTCCCCGCGCCCCCAGGCGGCCCGTCCCCTGTCCCCGCGCCCCCCAGAGAGTGTGGCGTCCTCAGCGCCCTTGCGGCCATCCGCGTAACGGGCCGTCTGTCACTTGGCCACTAGAAATGAAGGTCGAGCTATAGTTATTGACATTGCAAGACGCCCGTCACGTCTTATTAACTGCAAAAAGATAAAAAGATGACAAAACCCCGTGGGACGGTTCCCTTTTTGTAAACCAGACCCAGCACTGAGCGAAGCAGAGGCACAAATAGGAAAAGAAATTCCCCACAATGTCAGCAGGATTGCGGGATTACACACGACTTTTTCATACCTTTGCATATAGGCTAAATTTTTACTCTGAGCACAAATTCCTTTTTAAAAAATACGTTACTTTTTTTTCCGAAGCTAACACATTCAAGGATTATATCCCCAGAACATCAGCATTCTCATTTTATGGATACTGACAAGGCAGCTTCCAGATTTTTCCATGCAGATGTTAACATAGAGATAGGAGTGGTGTTTTTTATTATAGAAAATTTGAAGCACATACAAACGTAGGGCGAATAGTAAAACAAACCCTCGTGTACCCACCACCCAGCTTCAACAGTTGCTGACATTTTGCCAATCTTGTTTCCATTTATCCCCCCACGCTTTTTTTTCTAGAGTCTTGGGTGTCATGTCACCCCTAAGCACATCAGTCCTTCGGCATTTGTCTCAAACTGATAAAGCCTATTTTTTAACAGTTACTTTGCCATGATTGCACCTTACAAAAGGATATATAGATCATTAGGTTAAAAATTATGTGTCCACATATAACGTTATTAAATATATATATGCGCATGTATTTATTATTATTATTAAAAGAGGACCAAATTATAGGCTATAGTTTGGCTCCTGAATCTTATGACTGTGATATTGCTTGGCCATCTTTCTTTCTTTTTTTGTGTGAGGAAGACTGGCCCTGGGCTAACATCTGTGCCCATCCTCCTCTACTTTATATGGGACGCTGCCACGGCATGGCTGACGAGCAGTGCATCAGCGGCGCCCGGGATCCGAACCTGCGAACCCCCGGCTGCCAAGCGCGGACTAAACCGCTGCGCCACTAGGTGGCCCCCGCTTGGGCATCTTTCTATGGCAATACATCTTGACCCATGTTCGTCCCATAATCCTATAACAAACCAAAAAGCGACTTCCTCTCTCGGCTCAAAAACAAAAAGAGAGCAAGTCCACACACATGTAAACGAAAGTAGTTCTGGGAGGTGCAAGTGTCTTCCCCTCGTCCAGAGAGAATCTCCCTTCACCGGGTTCTGTGCAGGGGGATACGATGCTCCTTCATTTTTTAATTTATTCCAATATATACCACTTCTGAGTGCTTTCTATGTGCCAGGCACTGATCCAGGTGCTGGGAATACCCTCATGGAGCTAACTTGCTAATGGGGGACACACAGGGATGGACAAAGTAAATAATATGTAAGCAGTGTGGCAGCTGGTGACAAGTGCTGGGTGGAGAATGAAGCAGGGAAGATGGGTGGTGAAGCAGGTGCAGTTTTAAATGTGGCGGTTCCCGGCAGGCCTCATTGGGGAGGTGAAATTTGAGCAAAGACTTGCAGGAGGGAGCCATGTGGTTATCTGGGGGAGAGTGTTGCAGACAGAGAGAAAGCTCGTGCAAAGGCCCTGAGGTAGGATTTGACTGCCTCCCAACCTCTCTGGGTGTGTCCTTCAGTGAGTGGCAGCACCCGGAACATCACGCTGCCCGACCTTCCCTGGGGACCCTGCGAGCTGTGGGTGACGGCGTCCACCATCGCAGGACAGGGCCCACCTGGTCCCAGCCTCCAGCTTCACCTTCCAGGTAGGGGGCGGGGGCGGGGGTGGGACTGCCATAGGAGGGGCCGGCTCAGTTTGACGGGGATATGGAATGACTTGTTGAATGGGCAACCTTTTGCCTTGGCGGGTGGTTGTTGGTGACGCCCCGGGGGCATTTTGATTCAGATAACGTGTGTCTCTGACCCTTTCGCCCATCCCCGACGTTGACCTATCACCGGTTACGCTCCTCACAAGCCCCACTCCCACCCCCGATTTCCCTCCCCTTGGCCCCTACCCATTCGTAAGCCCCGCCCACTCCTCTGCCTCGTCACACAAGCCCCGCCCCGTTACCCAAGCCCCGCCCCCGAGCCTTACCTGGCCCCTCCCCCATGTCCACCGGTTATTCTGCCCCTCCCCCCAAGATAACACCCTGAAGTGGAAAGTCCTGCCAGGTGTCCTGCTGCTGTGGGGCTTGCTGCTGACCGGCTGTGGCGTGAGCCTGGCCACCTCCGGAAGGTGAGGCGGTCCCGCACGGGTCTGCCCGGGTGGGGAGGGCGGCCGGGCACTGGCTGAGCTGGGGGGGCGGTGAGGGGACACGTCAGGGCTCTGTGACACCCCTGGCCCTGCATCCTGGGCAGGGCGTCTGGCTGCCTGGAGCCCTGCCCTGACTCTTACCTGCTCGCCAGGTGCCTCCACCTGCGTCACAAGGTGCTGCCCCGCTGGGTCTGGGAGAAGGTTCCCGACCCTGCCAACAGCAGTTCCGGCCAGCCGCACATGGAGGTGAGCCCGAGGCTGGCTCGCCGGGCCCGGGGTGCGGGGTCCTGGGACAGCGGGGAGTGGTGGGGGCGGGGGCGCAGGCGGGAGCTCAGCCTTCTCCCTCCCCAGGAGGTGCCCCAGGTCCAGCCCCCCCGGGACGTGCCCATCCTGGAAGTGGAGGAGGTAGAGCTGCTCCCGGTCGTGGAGTGTCCCCGGGCCCCCAGCGCGCCTGACTCCGGGTATGAGAAACACTTCCTGCCCACACCCGAGGAGCTGGGCCTCCTGGGCCCCCCACCCGGGCCCCAGGTTCTGGCCTGAGCCCGCCCCAGGCGCGCAGAGGGTGCTCGTTTGACAGATGAACACACTGAGACTCAGAGAGGCCCAGTCACTTGCCTGAGGACACCCAGCCAGGAAGAGCTGAGACTGAAGGACCCTGCAGAGAAGGGCCTGGCCCTCCAGGGAATAATATATGGATGGATGAGGGAGCAAAGAAAATACAGGAAATCCACAGTGGCAGCTGCCTCCCCGCCTGTCCTGCTGCTCTAACCGCACCGGAGCCGGGCGCCCTCCCAGCCTCCCCTGCCGCTCGGCGCTCACGGCCCACGTTCTCGCCGATGGAACCAGAGCAGAAGTGGCGTGTGCCGACACCACACCGCGGCTGGGTGGGGGCTCCTGCACCTTCTTCCCTCTCCCACGAGCTGAAACATCGATGTGCCCGTGATCCAGCTCCAGCCACATCCGGGGGGAGGGTGGGGGCAAGCAGTGGGAAGGAACCCCGGCCCCGGAGGGACCGCGGGGATCAGAGCCACCCGAGAAATAAACCCGTGTTTTTATAGCTGCTGGAGCTGGGGGTCTGTCTGTGGCAGCAGCCGCGTCTGTCCTCTGGCTGACGCTGAATCTTTCTGATGCCAAAAGATTTACGTCCTCGGTTTCCCACCGGGAGATGGCGAGGCCGTTCTGTGCCACCACCACACGCGCACACGCGCACACGCGCACACGGCACGTTCAACCTGTCCGAATGTGCTGCTTTATTTTCAAGTATAAAGCCCCGTCGTAGAAGGGGCCAGGGTCACAGGCAGCGGGAGAGGGCTCCGGAAGCCCAGACGGAGGTGACGTGCGGGCCAGCTGGCTCCCAGGGGCCACAGCCAGTCCCGTGGTGCCCTGTCTGCCCCTGGGGCCCTCTGCTGGGTGCCAAGAGGCCGAGGTAGCTGTGAGGGGAGCTGGGCGTGGGGGGAGGGCTACATGACCGCACAACACTGGCATGTCTTCTGCTTCGGGCCGCTCGCCTCCTCGCCCTGGGTGGGGGCAGATGGCTCGGGCTGCCGGGCGGGCGCGTAGGTGGGCACGGGGTGGGCACTGCGGTGGGCCCTGGGCCCTTCCACCTGAAGCAGGGGCTGGCACTCGGCGGGCTGCTCCGGAGCTGGGGTCTCTGCCAGGAGGGGGGTGGCGTCCCCCAAGGGGCCCGGGCCCTCCACAGGGGTTTGGGACCTCACTGCCTCCTCCTCCAGGGAGCCTTCCTGCTTCTCCTGGGGCTGTGGTCCTTCCTCCTCCAGCCTTGGCTCCTCCTTGGCCCCCAGGGGAGCCCCCGCCTCGCTCACCTCCTCCACCTGACCTTCCTTTCCTCCCGTGGACTCTCCCTGCCCTTCTGGACTCACATCTTCCCCGAGCCCTTGCGTCTTCGCTGCCTCCAGTGTGTCCTCACCCTCTGTTCTCTCTGCCTTCAGAGATTCCGTGCTTCCTTCTCTCTCGGTCACCAATGGGGCTCCAGTCGCCTCTGGCCTTTCCTCACCTCCTTGCTGCTCTACTCTCAGTGGTTCCTCAACTTCCTCCTCTTCTGCCCCTAGCTTGTCCTCACCTCTTTCCCTCTCTGCCCCCAAAGGTCCCTCACCTCCTCTCCTTTCTACTCCCAGTGGTTCCTCAACTTCCTTCTCTGCCTCCGGCTTCCCGTCACCTCCTTTCTGTTCTACTCCCAATGGCTCCTTCCCTTTTTCCCTCTCTGCCCTCAGAGGTCCCTCACCTCCCTTTCTCCCTGCCGACAATTGTTCCTCACCTCCTTCCCCCCCTGTGCCCAGCCTCTCCTCGCCTCCTCTCCCCTCTGGCTCCGAGGAGTCCCGTCTTCCTTTCCCCTCTCCCACTGGAGACGTCTCTGCCCCTTCCCGCTCTGCACCTGCCTTCTGCACACTCACGCCCACGGACGCCTCTGCCCGGCTCCCCTCCACCTCCCAGGGCTCCTCCCCTCGCCCTCTCTCAGCCCCCACTGGACTCTCAGCTCCTCCCAGGGCCCGGGGCGACCCCTCCACCACCAGCTCCTCCCACTCCTCGCTGAGGGTCACTCTCTCCACCCAGATGAAGGAGCCCTCCTCTCCTCCTGAGCCCCCCTGCCCGTCGCCGTCGGGGCTGCCCCTGGGAGCGCCTTCTCCCTCTAGTCCCTCCTGGAACCTCGCAGACCCCGGGGCCTCTGTGTCACTGCCCTCCGTGCCTCCCACCCCCTCCCAGACCACCTCCACAACACCCCTGTCCCCCTTCACCCAGGACGGCAGCTCCGGGCGGCTGGCTTCCTGCCTGTCCGCGATGGCCTCCAGCACCACCTCCTCCACCTTAGCCTCCAGCTCCGGGCCCGTGGCGCCTGTGGCACAGTCCTCCGTGGCCCCCAGCCCCTCCCACACCACCTTCACCACGGCCCCTCCTTTGGCCTCACCCACCGCTCCCTGGGAAGCTGCCACCCCCTGACTCAGCGCCTGCTCCAGAGTGGGGCTGGGTCCGGGGCAGGGGCCATTGGCTTCCGAGGAGCCCCCTGCTGCCCCAGGGGCCGGCCTCGGGGCTGGCGGAGCCCCGGCAGCCTCGTCTCTGGGCTCAGAAGGGGACTCTGGGGATGTGCCCGGGGGTCCAGCTGGCAGGGAGGCTCTCTTGTTCAGATCAGTGTAGCCTTGGGGAGTCAGGGGAGGAGAGGAGAGAGGGGCGACAAGATGAGATTCAGGCCACCCAGACTCAGGCCCCTCCTCTTGGGACCCCCAGACCTAAGGGCACAAACACCCACCTGCAGGACTTGCCTCCATGGTGGGCTGGGAAAGAGGACGGGGGCCCTGCAGGGATGGCAGAGACAAGGTCAGGCCAGCCTGCGTCTCCACTCCAGCCTCCCTGCATGCCAGTGCCCCTCCGCTGCTCAAACACCCTCCATGGCTCCCCATTACCTTCAGGACCAAACCCTCTATGGCAACTCAGCCTTCCTCACCCATCTTATCGCCCTCTGCTCCCCAGTGCCTTGCACACAGTAGGTGCTTGATCAATCCTGTGTCTATGCAACCAGTTCCACTGCACTACTCTGCTAGGTAGTGAGGTTACCGTGGACAAGGGATGCTTAAGCCTTTTGCTGTTGGAACTTACATTCCAGTGGGGGAAGCAGGTAATAAACATCAACACTAATAAATATATAATGTCAGGGAGTGAGAAGGACTATGGAGGGAAAAAAGGCAGGATGAGGGGCTAGGGCGTGCCTGGGAGGTGATGGGGTACCTCCTTTAGGTACAAGATGCACGAGGGCCTCCCAGAGTAGGTGACATTGAACAGAGACCTGAAAAGTGAGAAGAGCTGGCCTGGAGTCAAGAAGTGGGGAAGGGCGTTCCAGGCAGAAGGGACAGTAAGTGCAAAGGCCCTGGGGCTGCAATGAGCTGGACAAGTTCAAGGAAGAGAAAAGAGGGTCGGTGTGGCTGGAGTGGAAGGAGGGAGGGGACGAGAGGAAGAAGGGCTCAGGGAGGGGAGCCGGGAATGGCCCCGTGGATCTCCTCACAGTACTCTGGTTCTATCCTCCTCTTTCCAGCCTCCAGGCCTTTGCACAAGCTGTTTCCTCTGCCTGGTTTCCACTCAGATTCAGCATAGATGTCACTGCCTCCAGGAAGCCTTCCCTGAACCCGAAACCTCCCTCAGTTCTTCCTCTGCACTCAGGGCTCCCCCCTCACACACTCTTTGTACCCCAGCTCCTCATCCGGACTGTGAGCTCCCTTGGGCCAGGAATCATGCCTTGCACATCTCTAGCTTACACCAAAAACCCAACAAGTGCTTCCCATGCCAATTACCAGGTCTCTCCCTCTCTGCCCTGCAACAGGCACCTGGGAGCTATGGTAATACGTCAGGGAGTGGTGGGGACTGTGGCAAATCCACACCTCACTGGGGCCAGGTGCAAATGTTGCCGGATCTTTGGACCTCAAGGACAAGCCGGAGAGCCAGATCCTAAGGTCAAGTGCCCTGGTTTTCAGAAGCCTGTGTGTGGTCGGCACGTGGATTATATCTTAATAAAGGCGTTAGCAAAACCAAAGCCCAAAACGCCAAACCCAGGTAGGCGCCTCAGATGGCGAGAGCACCTCGTGGTGACCGTTTCCCCCGTTTGAGGCCGAATTCCACGAGCATCCTCCCCACTTCCCCACTGCATGCCTGTCCCTGGTGCCAAGCTACGATCTTGTCGACCCTCCCTCACACCTCTTCCAGGTGCGCGCTTTTCTTATTCTCATTTTAGAGATGGGGAAACTGAGGCTTGGGCAAGGAAAGCAACTTGGCCAAGACCACAGAACAAAGAAGTCGCAGGGGACCTAGTGGTCCTCTAAACTCAGGGAGAAGTCCTGCTGTGGGCCCTGCTGGCCGCACCCCCCTCCCCTAGCTCCGTACCTGTCTGCGCCAGGTGGGCCTGCCCGAGGGCTTGTGCTGGGCACCTGTGGACGCGCTTTGCAGCAGCTGTAGCTGTGACTGGAGGCTGGGGAAGAGAGGGGGCTGCTGGGAGCCGGGCCCCCAGGCTCCGTGGACCCCCCAGTGTCAATCTTCCACCTCCCCGGAGGGGGCCTGGGGTCCCGGCCCAGCCAGGGGGAGAGCCGGCGGGGGGGCCACACTCACGTGAGCAAGCTGTCTTCCAGGTGTCGGATGCGGGCCTGAGCTTGGCCCTGGGGTGACTGGGGGTCCTGCGAGGTGGGGTCCTCAGGCCGCTCTGGACCCTCAGCTGCCCCATCCATTAGCCAACGCTCCCGGAGAGACTTCCTCTGGGCACGGGAAGGGGGCTCCGGCTGGATATATGGACCCCCCCACACCCCATGCAGGGTCCCCTCCCCACCTCTCAGGCTGGGCAGATTTCTTATTGCCCCACAAGCACCCAGAGGGGACAGACATTTCTCCCTCAGGCTGGGAAACATGCCCTCATTGCTGCCCAACACCGCCAGGTGGGACAGACACCCCATTACCATCCTACACCTTTCCCAGGCTAAAAAAGATGTCCATCAACCCACCCCACCCTTCCAGAAGGGGTCAGACAACCCCAGAGGTGAAACCAATGTCCCCATTGGCCCCTCCCTACCCCAAAGCTGGACAAACACCTCCACTGTCCCCATTCTCTTCCCAAAGGTGGAACGAATGTCCCATCACCACCCCACCCCTCTTCCAAGCTGGGCAAGACTCCCGCCCCAAAGCTGGAACCAAGGCCCCCAGTTGCGCCCCCCCCAAATTAGACAGAGGCTCCTGTGCTCCCCCGAACCGACCCTCACAGGCCCCCACTTCACTGCCCGAGCCCGGCGGGCGCCCCCGCCGCCCCACCTTGAGCCGCTCCACGCGGAGTTTCTCCTCCTCCAGCGCCCGGCGCGCCGAGCGGATGTCCTCCTGCAGCCGCCGCTTCTCCTGCGCACAGAGCCCGAGCTGCCCGCGGCCGCCCCCCGCCCCCGCCCCCTCTCCGCCGGGCTCGCGGGGCTCCGGGCTCCCGGTGTGCGCGCCGGGCGGGGCGGCGGAGCGCACGTCGGGGCTCGGGCGGGGAGGGGGCTGCGGAGGCGCTGACTCAGCGGCGGGGCGCGCGGGGCGGGGCCGGCCGCGCCCGGGATGCTGCGGAGGCCTCGCCCGCGCCGAATGGGGGTCTGTGGGTGGGGTGGGAGGTGGGGCCTTGGAATGGAGATCCGGTGGGGGGACAGAGCTGCGGGGGTTAAGAGAGAGGGGTTCAGAGAGATGGGGGTCCAGATGTGGGGATCAAAGGGAGGGAGCTAGTGAGAGGGGGGTCCGGAATGGAGGTGCAGTCGTGGAGTGTAAGGATGGGGTCCACACACATGGGGATCCAGAAGTGGGGGACAGAGAGATAGGAGAGCAGAGATGAAAGATCAGAGAGATGGGGTTACTGAGATGGGGGCTCAGAAAGTTGGGGTACCGATATGGGGCTCAAAGGGAGAGGCCTAGTGAGATGGGGGTCTGGAAGGGAGGCAGTCGTGGGGGTCCAGAGAGACTGGGGTGTAGAGATGGGGTACAGAGAGATGGGGGCCAGAGATGGGGATCAGAGCGATGGGGGGTGGGGGTTAGTGAGATGGGAGTCTGAGAGGTGGGGTTCAGACATGGGGTGTTTGGGAGACGGGGGTTCAAGAATGGGGCATCGGATGACGCAGGTCCTGGGAGTGCGGCGTCGGCAGCCTCACCACTCGGGGTGGCGGGGACCAGACAGAGGAACTGGGGAGCGGAAGGGCCTGAGGATTTAGGTGGGGCGCCAGGCAGGGCTGGAGCCGAGGGCGCTGCTCCCCGCCCCCTGCACAGCGCTAGGCTTCCTCCCCGGGCCGCGAGGGGGCACGGCAGAGGCCGGGGCGCGGCCGGGGGAGCCCAGGGCGCTGGGCGGAGCGCGCGGGGAGGCGTCACTTACGGCGATGACCTCCAGCCGCTGCCGGTAGAGGGCGCTCTCGGCCATGGGCCTGTGGGGAGAGGGCCGGGCTGCCGAGGGGTCTCCCAGGGCGCCACCCCGCGCAGGCCGACCTCAGGAGCGCCCCTCTCTGAGCAAAGATCCCTGAGCTGCTTGGAAACCAGCCTAAGCCCAGCATTTTCGTCTATTTCCCCTTCGCACCTGGGAGGAGTCGGGGCGGGGAGGGGCCTGTGAGGGGGAGAGCAGAGACCAGGACAGGCTGAGCTAAAGCCCTTCCCAGGCCTGACATCGCCTCTCGGAGCCTCAGTTTCCACATCCGTAAAATGGGCGGGGCGAGCTTGACTCACCTTGCGAGGAAGTATCCAGGCAGGAAAAAACTTAGGACATAGTGTCCCCAAAACAGGAGCATAGTTTATTAATAACACCTTTAATAATTCCCGGGATTAATAATGTTTATGATTAATTATAATAACCATTCCCAGTCTGTCCTACAGAAACTGCTGAATCCTCACAGGCCTCTGATATGCTGTGTCTCTTTCCAATTCCACACCCTCTCTGGACCTCGGCTCCTACCCAGGATCCCTTAAGCGCTAGGGAGTGAGAGAGTCTGGGGAGAGAAGTGTCCATCCCACCACAGACACACACCATTGCCATGGTAACTCCGGAGCTGCCTTCTCCACCTGCCAACCCCCCTCCCTGAGGGCAAGGGTCACCAGGTCACCAGCTGCCTAGCACCGGACCCTGAACTGGGAGGAGGAGGAGGAGGAGGGGTCTGGCAGTTTAAGGTTTAACCTGAGCTCCCCCATCCTTGTCCTTGCAGGATGCCAGGATGCCCGCTTCCAGCCTATAAGGCTGCCCCTAGCCCCATCTGGCGTCCCCTGGACGCTGGAGGCGGCCCGCAGTACCGCTGGGCACTTAGGGGACAGTTGTCATCATCAGCCCATCTTTACAGATGTGTTTTGGGCTCCATCTGCTCGGAGGTGCTCCACAGGCCAACATCTAGAAGGACATGTCTGTCTGCCTGTTGTCCCTGACGCTCAGCCGGGCCGGGCCCAGAGTTTGTGCACCCGAGCGCTCACCCTGTTGGGGAGCATGAGCCTGATTGCCCAGGCTCCGGAGGGGCCTCTCAGACCTTCCCCGGCCACGCGGGAAGGGTCACGGCCAGCACGCATTTAGCACTAACTATATATAGTGTTCCAAGTGCTCCGGGGGCTTCCGCTGGCCCCCACAGCCGCCCCCGCCTCCCCTCCCTGCCCTGATCTTGAGACACCCGTCGTCCGTCTCTGCTGACTTGACATTCCAGCTGAGGACAAAATCAGCCAACCATTAGCCAGCACACACCACGTGCCAGGCGCTGTTAAATGCTTTACTTATAATAACCTGTCTAATGCTCGCAACATCCTAGGGGGCCAGTAAGACCACCGTCCCCATTTTACGGATGGGGGAACTGAGGCTCTGAAAAGTGAGGGGGTCCAGGCACCCTCGTCCTGGCAGCCAGGAGGCAGAGATCAGCTGGGGCAGGGGGCTGAGGTCCTGCTTTGCCGGGTCTCCCACAGGAAGCCCAGATCCCCTGCTAACAGGTTTGCCCCTGGGGAGGGCTGAAGGCCCCCTCCCATCTCACCCCCAAGATGTAATCTCCCTGCCTCTTCCTTGCTGGGGGGGATCGGGTTCCCGCTGCCAGGCAACCAGGTTTGTAGTTGGTGAATAATGCAACGGGGGACCCAAAAGGGTGAGGAACCAAATTGGGGTTCCTCAGGGGCCCCCCTTTTCCAGAACTCTTTACAAACCTTTCGAGCCCTCCACTGTCTTACTTTAAAGGGCCTTCTCACCTGCCTCGAATAGTAAAATACTCTGCACACCCCATTCGACACTGTGTGTCTCTAACTTCACAAGAGCCACGTTCGTGGCTGTGGCCTGTCGCCGCCAGGAACGCTTGGTGGCTATGTCACTAAGCGGGTGATCATTTCGATTTTGCCATCGAATTTCTCAGTTTGGGAGCTGTGAACTTCTTGGATACCAAGCATTTCCTCCCACCCTAGACACTGAGGGGTGATTCTAGAGGCAGAGCACGGAGTGAGGGACCCGGGCCTTCCCTGCCCCACCCCCAGGAATAGCCCCACCCCCAGGCTGGACTTCGGGCTTGAAGTCTGCCAGCAGAAAATCCACAAAAAGGAACGGGGGGGGGGCGGTCCACATCTCCCACCAGACTCTCTGGGGAGGGGGGCATTAAAGAGCCTGTGGAGTTGGCTGCTGGCCTCCCTCCACTCCCCCTTGTCCCCTTAGGAGAGGCCAGCTGGGGCTCTCACCCTTGTGGAAAGGCCAATGGCCCCCATAAGCCCCTCCCAGGCCCTGCCCACCAGCCCCCCTTGACCCTGGACACTTACATGGGTGTGGCCGGAGACCACACCTGGCTCTGCAGGGCCATTTCTGCCCAGAAGCCCACGTCCTGGTCTCCGGCTTCAGGACCCACCACCTGCTTGTCTGTAGGAGCCCTGGAGGCTGTGCCTCGGCTGGAGGGGGGGCTGGGGGCAGGCACCGGGAGAGCTGGTCCAGCTGGTTTGGGCTGGGAGGCGGGAGGCGCACGGGCGGGCCGAGGGGGGTTGAAGGTTGGCGGGCAGTTCTGGGAGGTACTATCAGCTGTCCTGATCAATTATTTACCAGCCACTGGCCTCCTTGCGCACTCAGCTGCCTCCCGCAAACACTCTCACATGCGTGGTCGCGCGTGTGGGCGACAGTGGGGAGTCGCCAACCCCCTCCAGAGAAGGGCCTTCCACTTGGCACCCCAGACACCTCAAGTCCAGCTGCCCAGCAAGGGTCACCTGCATGCGAGCATCGTTGCACACCACGCATGTGGGATTACCGCCGCCCCTTCTCGGACCCTGCCTCTGGGCTGGCGAGGGAGGGACTGATCCGGCTCCAGGATTCCGGAGACCAGAGGCTGAGCACCACGGGAACTCGGAGACCTGGCCTCTGGATAACTGGGCAACTTGCTCCAGGTTTCTGGGCTGGGCCTCAGTTTTCCCTTCTGTGAAATGGGAGAATGCCCACCTAAATCCTCCCTCCCTCTTTGAGATCCTAGTCAGGGTACTGGGACCCCAGAATTTCCACCCAAATGGTCCTGAGCTTGCTGAGAAGGCCTGTGTGGCCTCCTGAGGGCAGATCATGCACCCAAATGTGCCTCCCCACCTCTGGCCTGAGAAGTGGCCAAGGGCAGGTGTTGGCAGAGAGGTGACAAAAGAGCTTGGACATGCGGGCTGGGGTCCCAAGGGACGTGCACAAGACTCCTTGCTGTGCAGGACGGAGCTGGGGTGGGAAGCAAAGGGGGGCACACCAAGGGCTGGGGTTCCCCTGTGCCCCACATTCTAGGGCAAAGCTCCTAGGGATTCAAAATGTTTTCAGTTGAACCTGGCTTTCTAGATCATTCTGCCACGATAGGAAGAGAGAACGTATTTTTTTTTATTAGCTTTTTAATTGTGGTAAAATACACATAACAGAATTTACCACTAGTGAGTGGTATTTTGTACATTCACAGTGTTGTGCAACCATCACCACTATCTACTTCCAGAACATTCTCATCACTCCAAAAGGACATTCCCTACCCATTAAGCAGTCACTCCCCCTCCCCTCCCCCAGTCCCTGGTAACCGTCAACCTGTGTCTGTCTCTATGCATGTGCCTGTTCTGGACACTTCATGTCACTAGGATCAGACAACATGTGGCCTTTTGTGTCTGATTTCTTTCACTGAGCGTAATGTTTTCAAGGTTCATCCATGTTGTAGCAGGTGTCAGAGCTTCCCTCCTTTTCATGGCTGAATAATATTCCACTGTATGGATGGACCACATTTGTTTATCTGTTCTTCTGTTGATGGAGACTTGGTTGTTCCCACCTTTTAGAGGAGAGAATACATTGAATGGCTTGTAGTTTGATTTTACGACAGTTAAATATTTAGATGCTCTTGCCCGGGTTCCACAGTGAGGCAAGATTGTTCTGTTTAGAACGTGTCTGTCTCCCAAACTCAGCTGCAATTTCTTTGTTCCCAGCATGGGCGCAGGCGCCTAGGAAGGATCGTTAAATCATAATTCCTAAGCAACTGTCATGTGTCAGGCACTGTCCTGGGCCTGGGGGAGTTGGGTCTAGAGGTGAACATGACAGAAAGTGCTGGAATGCAGCTCGCTTTCTGGCCTGGGGGAGACAGATAATATACAAACAGAAGTGAAGTTGACTGGTGAAAAGTGCAGTAGAGAGTGTGCAAGAGAAAATAACAGGGTTATGGAGAAGGGCTGGGCGGGACGGCGGCTGGATGATCAGAGGCCACTTCTCTGAACAGGTGACATTTGAGCCAAGACCTGAATAGGAGAAGCCAGCCATGTGCTGACTCATTCCAAGCAGAGCGAAAGGCAGTGCAAAGGCCCTGAGGTGGGAGTGCAGTTGGGGGGCTTGAGGGAAGCAGAAGGCTGGAACGGAGGAGTGATGGAGGGAGAGAGTCTCAGAAGATGAGATCTGAGATGTGGGCAGGGCCCTCTGGGCCAGGGTAGGGAATTTGGCCTTTTCTTCTAAGTTTGGTGGGGAGCCGTTGGAGAGCAACGAAGTGACTGGGATGAGGGTGGAGACCAGTGGACAAACTCAGAATCTGTTTTGGAGGCAGAGCCAACAGATCCAACAGCAATCCAACATCCTGATGGGTTGGCGGGGCGCTGAGGGAAAGAAACAGGCTGACTCCTAGGTTCGGGGTATGAAAAACAGAATGGGTGAGTTTCCACACACACCTACCTACGTATATACATACAAAACTAAAGCGCAAGTCCGATTTTGCAAGTGTCCAGTCTGACATGTCTATTAGACTGGGGTCTGCCGGATTCGAGTCCAGAACCCAGGGGAGAAGTCAGACCAGAGAGACACAGCTGGGAGACGTCAGCACAGAGCCAGCGTTTCCAGCGTGAGATCGGAATCCGTCAGGGTCCGAGTGCAGCAGGAAAGAGATTGTGTTCTCAGTCTGAGCAATTGACGAGAACTCAGCAGAGTCGGCTGACAGGGGGGTGGGGAGCCAGTCGAGGCACAGTGCACCCCCTGGGTTGGCACCATCCAGGACTGTTCCCCCCGGCCCTGGAGAGAGTGAGCTATGTGGAGCAGGCCCCTGCAGTGGGGACACAGCCAATCCGGCCAGCCGAGGGAGGGGTGCGGGATGGGTATCCTGCCCCACCCTCCTCTCTGCCCGGCAGCAGTGAAACGGGAGCCTGAGAAGAGGCGCCTGGGAGGTGGGAGGAAAACCGCACGACGGTGCTGTCCCCGGAGGCCGAGGAGCTAATGGAGAGGAAGTCAGAGAGGAGTCTGCGCAGGGAGGTCACTGGTGCCCTTGCCCAGAGAGGGCTCGGTGGGATGGTGAGACCAAGAGCCGGGTTAGCATGACTGAAGGCGGGACAGGCCATGAAGTGGAGACCACTCTTTCCAGAAGCAGAGCTTTACTCCCTCGCACCTCCCACGCGACGGGCATCGCCACCCCATTTCACAGACAAGGACACTGAGACTTGGAGAGGGCTGGCCCCTCGCTCAGGTTGTGAGCGGGATGGAATTGGGCCTGATTCCAATTAGGCCGATGGGGTCAGAGGGAGGAAGGGGGTGGGATGGTCAGAGGGAGGAGGGCAGCAGCTTGAGACTGGGACCCAGGAGAGGAGAGGGCGTCAGGGGAGGGGTCAGCAGGGCAGGCAGAGTTGGGGAAGGATTGATCAGATAGTTGGATTGTTGGGGGCTCCTGAGGCTGTGTAGCGCCCTACTTTCTCTAGGTAGCCATATCTTTCTACCTGAGCACCCGGCAATGGTGGGAGGGGGGCGGGAGAGCGGATTTGGAGAGTCTGGGAGTGGGGCGCGCCCTGGACCGCCCGGCGATCTGGCCCGGCTGAGGGGAGCTGCTCTCCCGCGACCCTGAGTTCCTCTCCAGGCCTTCCCAGCCGCCGGGCTCAAGGTGACCGCCTTTCAACCGCAGCCGCTCCGCTGAGCCCTGGGCTGGCTGTGTCCGTCCCCCCCTCTTCCCTCCAATTGGGAGTGCATTTGGCCGCAGAGGCCTGGCGGACTTCTCCGGGAGGGGGTGAGGGGCCTCCGGGCTTGGCGCGGGGGCGGCGCACCGCTCGGAACCTCGCTGAGCCCGGGCACGGAGACGGAGACACGGCCGCGCCGTCAGGCGGCTCCTGGCTCCCCCTCCAGCCCGAGCTGTGCGCGGCAGGGGCGGAACGTGTAGGGACAGCCCAGAGGCCAGGGGCGTCGCTACCCGCGGCTGGCACCGGCTGGGCGGGGCTGGCAAGCCTTCGGAAAGATGGCTTCAGGGGACATCCCCACCAGAGGGCCAGTGGTTCAGAGACCCAGGCCGGCGCGCAGCTGGGGCCGAGCCTCCGGGCAATGCCGGGGACGTGGGGCCGCAAAGGTACCAGGGTGTCGCCCAGTGAGTGGACGCAGCACCCAAACTGGCCGCCCATGTACCCGGCCGGGTCTAGGGAAGCCCTCTTCCGAGAAGTCTGGTGCCCTGAGCTGACCTAGGGTGCGCCAGTGGACGAAATCCGGTGCCCCGCCGGGGCGCCCCCTATCCAAGGGCGTGGCCAGGGCGGGGCCGGAATCCTCCCGGCAGGTGCAGGGGGCGGTGCCCGGCCCTGCCCCCGGGGGCTGTTCTAGGAGGCCAGGGGCGGGTCAGAGAAGCGGCCGGTGGAGGCGACGCCTTGGAACCCGCGGGCGGCGGCTGCGGCCACAGGTGCTGCGCAGAGCACCGTGCCCCAGCTCTGGGCATCAGACTCCGGCGCTGGGAACTAAGTCTTCTGAGCTGCTCCCAACCCTGGACTCCGAGGCCCCGGGCCGGAGAGCGGAGCCCTGGGGTCGTCTGAAGCGTGGGGCCCTGAGCCCCCCGGGTTTGACAGCGACGCCCTGGGGCCTGCTGCAGAGCAGGTGGCCGAGGTCCCCAGGCCAGGCGGCGAAGTCTCTGCGCCCTCCGCAGAGCAGGACGCGGAGACCCCCGAGCAAGAGAGCGAAGTCCTCGGGCCATCAGCGGGGCAGGACGCAGAGCGCCCCGGGCCGTCCGCAGCTGGAGGCTTGGAGAGTCCTGGGACAGGCAGCGACGACCCCGAGCCCTCTGAAGCGCGAAGCGCGGGGGTCCTGGACCAGTGTCCCTTTCAGGGTCCCGAGACCTCCTCCTCAGGGTCAGACTCGGAAGCCCACCAGCATTTTCCACTGCGCCCCGAGACCCCGCAACAGCCCGCAGAGGAGCCGCTCATGGAGACGCCCATCGAGCGCGAAATCCGCCGCAGCTGCGAACGCGAGGAGAGCCTGCGCCGGAGCCGGGGCCTGAGCCCAGGCCGTGCGGGCCGCGAACTCGTCGAGCTGCGCGTGCGGCCGGTGCTCAGCCTGCCGGGCCCCGGCCCCGCGCTCCCGCGCGCCTTGGAGCGCGCGCGGGCGGGCGCGCAGATGCAGCGAGACATCGAGCGGGAGGCTCACCGGCAGGCGGCGCTGTCGCTCCCGGCGGGCCCGGAGCGGCGCGCCCGGCAGCCGCCGCCGCCGCTGGGCGAGCTCAAGCGCTTCTTCGAGGCCGCCGGCGGGTGCGGCTCCTCGCCGGCGGCGGACGGCGGCGCGGGCCTGCAGCAGCTGCCCGAGTCCGGAGGCCGGCCGCGCTCGGCGGCGCAGGGCCGGTGCCCGGTGCTGGCCCGCGCCCCGCCGCCCCTCGCGCCGTCGCTGCTGGAGCAGGAGGTGCGCGAGGCGCAGGAGCGCGAACGGGAGCTGCAGCGCCAGCGGCTCAGCGTCTACGGCACCGCCGAGTTCAAGGAGCCCGCGCCCAGCCTCACGGGTGAGCCACGGGCACCCGCCGCCCTCGCCGACTACCCAACTCCAGTGGCCCCTTTTCTGGCCCTCTGATTCTCAGGGTACCCCCTCCTGGCTCCCACCCCCTCTCAACTCTCCGTTCCAGGCCACCCCTTCTGGGCTGCCTGTCCCTGTGCTCCACCCCCGACTCGGAGTGGTCGACTCCCAGATCCACACACGCAGGCTCATGGTGGGGGAAGGGAGGATTCCAGACGCCTTTGTCGCGGCCCAGGGAACCCGCCCTGGGTTCTGGCACACTTGGATCCTCCCTCTGAATTTTCGGGTTCCCACCTCCCCACTCTGGGTTCGCCTCCCTCCTCCCTCAGAATGGAGGCCTCCTTGGGGAGGAGGGGGGTGAACGCCTGTGTGTGTTTAAGGGGCGCGGCCGGCCTCCGCCGTCCAGGCCGCCTCCAGCTGGTGAAAGGAGGGGCAACCCCGGCTGAGCGCCCCTTCCCCCGCAGCGAGCAGGGGTGACGGAAAGCTGGCGGTGATCTGGCCTCCCCGCAGAAAGGCCTCGGAGAACGGCCTGGAGCAGGTGGGAGCCCCTTTCCCTCGTGCCTCAGGCGCTTGTCGCTGCCCCCACCCCATCCCTGGGCGCCAGAACGCTGGGCTGGGGGAGGGGCCCCTGGGAAGTCCCTCTGGACTAGGACACGAAGTCCTGGGCGAGGACCGGGGGTGACGAGGAGGCGGTGGTCCTGGGGCCCCGACCCGCCCCACCTTGCTCCCGGGTGTCCCCAGCCGCTGTGCGCGGGCCCCTGAGGCCGGCCTTCCGTCTGGCCCCCTCTCCCCAGGAGGAGCGGAAGCCTTGAGGTTCGAGCTGCTGGGAACCCCGGCCAGAAGGAACACGCCCGTCAGAGGACCCGGGCAGGGGCGCCCAGGAGTGCCCTCTCGACGGGCGGAAGGCCTGGACAGGGGCCAGCGGTCTGCGCCGGGGAAGATGAAATCGACCAGCGCATCCTTGAACCTGACTTTGTGAAACTGACCGGTCTCTTCTATAAACTGTTAGTCCCCGCTGGGAACCACCACCGCCACAATCCAGCCGGTGAAACTGTCCAGCCCTTGTCCACCTAACCGCAAGCATACTAGCCTCCCCCTCCGGCCTTGACTGTCAGAGGGCCGGGGTCACCGCCTCGGCTGCCCTCACTCCGCAATAAAGCCGTCTTTCTGCGCAGCGCAGGCTGTTTTCTTCTGGGTCCTTTTCGTCCGGGGTGGGGCGGGAGCGCGGCGGGCGGAGGAAGGCCTGAGAAAGGCGCAGGAGGCGCCGGCCGGAATGCGGAATGTGCCCTTATCGCGCGGTTCCGGGGCTGCGGGTCTCCCCGGCCCGGCTCCCAGTGCCCCCTGGCGGCGCGGGCGCAAACTGCGGCGTCCGGACAGGAGCTCACGCCCTGCCTCTCCAGACGTCAACATTCACTGGTGCCAACGGCCTGCTGGGCGCTGGCTAGACGGAGGTGATAAGGGGTTGTTCCTGCCCCGGGGACGTAAACAATAGCTACCAAAAAACGGGGGTGGTGAGGGTACAAGCTCCTTAACAGGGCACACAAAGTCATTTATAATCTGCCCAGCAAGTGCGCACCTCCTGCCTCCAGGCCCCAGGCAGTGGTTACGGAGAGAGATGGAGTGTGCCAGAAGACAAATGGCTCGTCTCCGCGGGCACGGAGGTGTTCACATCAGCAGTGAACACGAACAATGAGTGAGCTCAGCGCGCCAGAGCTTCTGCTTTCCTAAGCAACTGGAGACCCAGCCTTTAACAGAAAAGTCTACGGAACTTTAAATTATTGTGACTATTGAGAAAACTTTTAAAATGGGGGGGACAGGGCAGGGGGGCAGCGAGCAACACCTGTTTGCGATAGGGCTTGTGGCTGTCAGTTGGCAAGCCCTCCTGAATTTCTCTCTGTCCCAAGACAAGGGGTTCAGGGCCCCTCTGGACAAAGTTCAAGAGGGTCTGTCAACATCTTAAGTTGAAAAACTGTATCTGCACAGTTACGTTCTGTAGTTGGGGTATACCGGCTTCTTGGAGGTGCACGGAAACCCAGAAAAAGTGGAGACCTGGGAACGTTTTAGAATCAGTGTTCAACTCCTGGGTTTGTCCAACTCTGTATGCCCTGGGTCTAGCAACAGGCTCGAACTTGCGTAGGGACAACAAATGGCTAAGGATGAAAGAATGCCCACACCGTGACCCTGAAAAGCAGCTCCGCCCAAGGCCCCACCCCCTGACCCCATCAGCAGCACCCTGACCACTTGCTTGACGGTGACTCTGGGTGGTCTGGAGAGAAAGGCAGGAAGAAGCCAGCGCTGACAAGGTGGGAAATGGAAACACCCAGAGCCTGATTCTAATTCCCAGCAGGGGAGCTAAGAACTAAGCACATAAAGAGTCAACGGGACTGTGCAAGCGTACACCTGGGCTCCCGAACTTTCCTACAAATTAAACTCATCTGAGGCGCCCTAATGCCAAGTAAGTCGGAATCCGACGGAGGCCTGGCATCAATACTGTTTAAAGCTCCCCAGGTGCTTCTGACCTGGAGCCAGGTTCCTCCAAGTGTGGTTCTCCAAGTGTGGCACCCGGACCAAGAGCATTAGCATCGCCTGCGAACTTGCTGGAAACGCGCATCCTTGGGCCCATCCCGGACTTCATGATCAAACCCTCCACGTGATTCCGAGGCACGCTAAAGTAGGAGAATCACGAGTGCAAACAGTTCCCGAGCAACAGGACCCCGGAAATCAGGCCTGTTTACTTCCTCTCCTATTAGTGTCACCACCCACAGGGAACCTTTAGTCTTAAGTGGCCTGTGGATGTATCTTAAGGGAGACAGTCTGAAGCTGCGTGTGGCTCATTGGAACTGAGATGCACTGGAAGTGTAAAATGCACACCAGCTTTCAAAGGCCAGTACCCCCCAAAATGGGAAATATCTCAATAATAATTTTTTACATTGATCACATGTTGAAATAACATTTTGGATATATTCAGTTAAACAGACGTATCACTAAAATTAATCCTATCTGATTTTTTTTGACGTGGTCACTAGAAAGTTTGAAATTACATGTGACTCGCATTTGTGGCTCAGTGTAAATTTCTGCTGGACCCGGCTGGTCTTAAGAGTCTTACAGCGGGTGTGTGTGTGTGGGCGGACTCAGGGGCTACCTCAAATCAGTATTAGGGAGCTTCAACACCCCTTGAACTCAGACCCGGCTGTGCACGAACAAATCCTTGATGCAGTCAGAAGCGGTCGGCAGAAGCCCCCTCCCCACAAGGGTTTTGGTGTCCGCTCCTGATTCAGCTCACCTTTCACACCCGTTTTCCCCACCCGCGAACCGGGGCTGAGGGTACTACTGTGTGCGGGGGCCATTAGGTAAGCGAGTGCTTTGCTCGAAAGCATCAAGGCAGGCTCCCAGGTCTCTCCTCTGACTCTGAAAATGCTGGGGGAACCAACAGGCATCCCTTAGTTTAAAGGGGGCGACAGCCGGGTCAGGAAGCACACCCCTCCCCTTCGCAAGGGACCAGCTGCGCTCAGGACCCACCAGGCTCCGCCGCCTGTTCGCTGTAGCTTTGGACAGGTGAGTTCACCTCGCTCGACCCGGCTCTCCTCTCCAGTCCAGGCTGCGGTGAAGTCGGAGCGCCCTCCCAGCCGCCCGCGCCCCGGACCCCCGCGGGGAACGGCCCCTGCCCCCTCCCCGCCCCCAAAGCTGGAAGAGGAAGGCGTGACCTCGGCCCTCTGGAAACCGATCGCCGGCCCTTTTCCTACGGCACGTCGGGAAATGTAGTCTTTTACGGTACTGAGAAATCACTTCCGGGTCAAAATGTGAGCGTGGGCGTGGCCCCTGGGTCCCTTCCCCCAGTGGGCGTTGAATTTCCCGGCTCCCCGAAACTTGCGGTTTTCTGGGTTCCGGTTGTTGACAGGCGCCGCTACTTCCCTTTTTGCTTCACGTGCGCCTCTGCGCATGCCCCGAGCTCTCGTCCGCCTGCCGGCGGGCTAGGGTGTCGTTGCCTAAGACTACACTTCCCAGAAGGCCGCGCGAGTGGGCGGGGCGGGCGCGGCGCTCCGAGCGGACGCGGAGCCTCCGACCTCTTTCTTTATTGAACGCAGAGCTGGCGTGTCCGCGCGCACGGCCCCGGCCGGGCCGGCCCCTCCCCTGCCCCGCTCCTGGAGTTTGGGACTGTCGGGCTCCGGCCCCGCCGCTGCCCCGGCTCAGGGCCCCTGCGCGGCCCACGCCGCGGGCCCAGCCGCGCTCGGGGGCCGGGCCGGGCCCGCCTGGCCCGTGAGGATCTGCACCAGCAGGTCGGTGGCCAGCGTGTGCGACGGTTCCTCGAAGCCGATGGTCAGCAGCTGCTGGTAGTCCCCGAGCGGCTGCGGGCACAAAATCCTGGGGGCCGGGGACAGGCGGGCCGGGACGTGAGCGCCCCCTGCTCCTCGGGAGCCCCTCCCCTCGAGTGAGAGGCTGTGGCTGAAAGAGGCTTTGTTTCAGCCGGGGGTGGGAAAAACCCTGAGGGAAAGTGGTTTCCTTGTTGATGAGAAGCCTAGAGGGTAAAGGCTCTGGGAGGCTGAACAACTCTAGCCCTGCCCTGGCCAATCACTCAGCTAGCTGTGTGTCCTTGGGCAGGTAACTTAACCTCTCTGAGCACCTGTTTCCTTCTTTGTAAAATGGGGCTAGTAGTATAGAGTTGTTACATGAGTCTGCATAAAGCACTTTCCAGGGCACAATAAAATGCCATTGTTATTACCAAGGGAAACAGTGTTGGGGGAGGTAGCTGGTCTTTGGTGGGGTTCTGCCCTCCCTCCAGAGCCCAAGCCCACCTTGCCACGGCCCTAGCTCCTACCATGAATAAAGGTCATCTTCCGCTGGTTCTAGCGGCACCCATCGGCCAATGGACCACAGCTTCTGAATCTGGGGGCACGAATTAGCCGGACTCTGGCCTGTGTCTTCCCATGTGTCTCGATAGCACAGGAAGTAGCTGGGAGGGGAAGGGGCAACAATGAATAGCAGCGGTTTCCTGGCTTCTTCTGTTGAGGGCTTTAATTTTGGAGGTGAGGTGGAAACTCATCAGAAGTTGCCAAATTCTCAGGTAGGGATGTGACTCAGTACTGAGAACTTTTTCTCCCTGCCAGCCTACTTATAAGATGAGGACTTTTATTTTGATGGGAGGATGAATTTTTTTTAAAGGTGGGGATGGCCTTTCAAAGGTCATTGGTTTCCGGCTTGGCTTTCCATTCTGTGGTGGTGGTGGTGGTGGTGGTTCAGAGGCCCACATTGGCATTCTGCGTAGAGAGGGGAGGACTTTGATTCTGGTAAGGGGACTCACTAATCCACATGGGAATCTTGCCCCCGGCCGCTGGGCTCGGGGGTGGTTTCCAGGTTCCAGCGCATCTTCTTATACAGGTATCGGGGGAAGCGGTTCGCAGAGTAGGCGGCTGGGGCACAGTATCTGAAGATGGACACCTCGTGGGAAGGGCTGATGGTGAACCTCCCACAGAAGAAACAGGAGATGCTGGCGGGAAATGGGAGAGTGGGGAATGAGGCTGGGCCCCGGACTCCCCCCTCCCAACCCCGTGTCCTACCCTCTTACCTTAGGGGGTCAGTCTCCTCCAGGCCCACGAACCCAAAGGAGGCGTACATAAGGACCACCTGTTCCAGGCGAAGGGTCAGCTGCTGGGAGATCTCCAACAGCTGCACGGACGAGGGGCTGTAGTGAGATGAGCTGCCTGCCAGGAGCACCCCCTCCCCACCATCACCCAGGCCCGAGGGATGAAGGGGCATGGGGTCTAGGAAACCTGCTCCACACACCCCCTTTCGGACCAGCTCCTGCAGGGCTCCGTAGATGGGGGGCACGCTCCGCGCAGCTGCCTCCAGGTACAGGAAGTAGGGCTCACATATCTGTAAGAAGGTGGGCATGGCCTTTGCCAGCTGTTCCTTCTGCACTCGGTCTCTGCTGAAGGGAGAAGGGGGCCTTTGCCTGGGGTCCCTCACCCCCAACTGTATCCCTGGCCTAGATGCCCCCTTACAAAGTCCCTTCGTGCCAGGACTTCGTCAGAGCATCTTATAGGACCACCCCCATCAAAACCATTTGGAACACGTTAAAATGCTGACACCTGAGTCCTGCGACTGATTGACTTAAACTTCCCTGCCGGGTGGAGCCCAGAAATCTAGGGTTTCAACAACCTTCCAGGGGATCCCACTGGACAGTGAAATGTGAGACTCACAGGCCCTTTTCCTCTGGCCTGGAAATCATATTATCCTTTGTGGTCTCAAACTGGTAGCCCGCGGGCTAAATCTGGCTCAGACAGGTTTTGTTTAGCCCGCCCAGGGTTCAAAACCTAAGCCAACCCTTAAAAACTTCGAGAGAAGTCCTAGGGATTTGGCAACCCCAGGGGCCACATAACAGCAGGTGCTCCCTAACCCCAAACTCTACACAGTCCCCATCGCTCTTCCAAATTGGATTCCTAACCAGCTAGCTTCATTTACCGTCTGGCTCCTAGGGCTTTTGTGTTTGCGACCCAGGTGTGTGCCGCCTAGCCTGTCACCCTCTCCTCTGTCTTCTTATCCGTGGGGACCTAGGACCCCGTCCAGCATCACCTGTAGAGCAAGTAGCTCTGGAAATCATCTGCCTTCTTGAGTAGGTAGCGAAGCTGTTCGGTGATGGGGTTGAACATGGTGTCCAAGGGCAGGCGAGGAGGTGCGTGCCCCGGGCCCGGGGCCAGAGGCTCGAGGGAAGGCGCAGAAGGGGAGGCCTCGGGCAGCTGCCCCTGGACGTCCTGGGGCTCCGCCTCGGGGGGGTCCCCAGGTCGGCCAGGGGGCGTCGACCACGTGAGGTCTCCGCAGGGTTGTGCCCCAGATTCCAAGTCGTCTGGGGGTGGGGTCTCCCCAGGGCCCGGGGGCAGCGGCCCCGCGAACCACTGCTCCGCAGCCATCGGGGGGCGCGGACCGGAGCCCTTGAAGCCTCCGCCGCCCGCGTTGGCTCGGGTTCGACCCCGCCGGGAACCTCGGACTTGCCCGGGCTGGGAGCGCGGCCCCCTCCGGTGCGCCCCTCCCTCGACCTCTCTGCCGGCCGCGCCGCGCCGCGCGGAGGGAGTTCGCGTCGTTTGAATTTCAACCCGCGGGAGGGGCGCGCCGCTCCGGGCCGCGCTGCGCGCCCGCGGGGCCCCGCGCACACGCGCGCTCCCGGAGCCCGGCGAGACCGACGCGTCCCGGCGCCGCGGCCGTGCCCTGGGGCTCGGCCCGGGCGCCGGCGCCCTTCTCTCCGAGGCAGTTTCCTGGGGAGGAGGGGTCTCCACCGCTTGGCCAAACCCGGCGGCGCAGGTGTATAAAGGGAGGACTCCCGGGCCCCGGAATCCGTGTATTAAAAAAAAAACAAACTAATGGGGTTGATACACTGCACTAGAACTTAGTAGGCACTTGTGATGAAGTAGCTGTTACTACTACCACTAACAATAAAAATCTTTACTTGGAAGAACTTCCCATCCCATGCTCTCATCTGATGGTCCAATCCCTTCTGTTCCTTTTATGGCGAGGACCGGAGGCCTTGAGACCCTGCCGTGGCTCAGAGCAGACCCTGGACCCCAACAGATGTAGACTGGATTCTTTGTAGCGTGGGAAGGCTGACAGATATGTAGCTGTGAAGCCAAATACGTTAATTATACTTAAAGATTCTGAGTAAGAATTTAGACAGGTGTCCAACCCCGCCCTGCGTGACTCTGAACAAGCAAGCATCTTGGCCGCGCTGAGCCAGTTGCCTCGTCTGTAAAGTGGGTTTTTATGAGCTCTCTGCCTCAAGAGGCTGCGGAGAGAACAACCGAGAAAATGCTCGTAAAGCCTAGAGTTAACTGCTAGTCGCTCCACAAATATTCGGGCACCTACTGTGTGCCAGGACAGTTCTGGGCATGGGGGCATGACAGTTGGAAGCAAATATTTCTGCCCTCCTGGAACGTTACTATCACAGCCGGCTGCGAGGCAGCCCCATTCAGGAGCTGCCGCCCTCCTCAGACTATGCTGTCCTAACCCCAGACGCCCAGAAGGCTGATGGGACTCTTCCACGCCCCCCCTTCATAAAATGGACTCTGTGGCATTTCTTTTCTTGTCTTTTTTTAAAACTTTATTTAAAAAACCTTCGGTGCAATATTAAAAAGCAATACAGCCAGCTGGAGCGACAACCAACAGAAAGAAGGGTAGGTACAGGCCAGGGACCCCACGCCAGCCGCTGCCAGGGGCAGACTGGGCAGGGGGATGGGTGGTGGGGGAGGGAGGAAAGGCCACCCACCAAAATGAACAGGCAGAACAGAACATTTATATAGGAAACATCTGGCTGAACTGAGGAGGGTCTAAGAAGACGGGAAGCCCCCATTTTTTTTTTTTTTCCAAAAATGTCCTAGGCTGAGGGGAGGGTTGGCCTCCTGGGGTAAAATGCACAGGCCCGGTCCCCCCCACACTCCTCTATCCTGGAGCAGGGGATGTGCTGGGGGCCAGGTGTGTGTGGGGGGGAGACACAGGAAGAGACGGTAGGGAGGAATGCCCCCTCACTGGAATCTGTTATGAGGGCTGAGGGTGTCCCCGCCCAGCTCCTGGACTTGGGGTCTGGGGTAAGATGGGGGCTGGAATGGGTCGGGGCAGGGGCGAGGCTGGGTGCTCAGCCTAGAAAGCCATCGGGGTCATCGTCCTCGAAGTGGCCTTGCTGCAACACCTTGATGTGGTGCTCGTAGATTTTCAGGGCGGGGCCCAGGCGGATGGACAGGCCCGTCAGCACATCTGTGCGCTGCATGAGCAGCAAAGACTTGCCGTCGATTTCCTGGGTGGGACAGAGAAAGACACACAGCAGGGTCAGAGCAGACCCTTACCGAGGCCCTGGGGTAGACGAGTAGTCGAGGGTCAGGACCCACCTGCTCTTGGAAAGCCGTTGCCTGCTCCGGGAAGCCGGCCTCAGTGAAGTACTCCACCACGTCCATCACTGTCCACTCCACAGGGTCAGCTGGCTTCTCCTTGCGCCCAGAACTGCGTCCGGAAAGAAAGAGCCAGTGAGCAGGGATGGTGCTCTGGTTGTGTTGCACACACCTAGGCATCACCCCGTGCGTCAAACACCCCAACTTACGGACAGCCAAAGGGGGTCCCATCCGCCCCAGGCAGGGCTGGTTTTCCTGGAGGCAAAGGCACAGGAGACGGGGAGTCTGGCCCAGAGGCAGCAGAGGCTGGGGAGAAAAAGCATGGCCTGCAGCTCTGTCTTGGAGCTCACTTCTCCTCACCAGACACCCTCCCGCACCCAGAGGAGTCCTCACCTGATCCCCCTTCCTTACTCATGGCTGCCATGGAGAACACCTGGCGGGTGCCGCTGCCTGGCGCTGGCCCCCGCCCTTCATCCTGGCCCTGGTGGGGTCCACAGGGCGTCCACTCCTTGAGCCTCTCCTTGGCACTCTGAGGGCCCCTCTCGCCATTAAGCTGGTGGTGCTGGGCACCTGCAGGACGGTCACCCTCGGGCACCTCGGAGCCCTCGGACACATCGTCCTCATCATCTTCATCTTCCTCGTCTTCGTCCTCTTCTTCCTTCTCAAGCACTCGCTCTTCGCCACCTCTCTGGTGCCAGGAAGACAGGCACGCAAGGTTAGTACCTGTTTCGGCCTTAGGCCAGTCCCTGGGATCAAGGACCAAGTGGTGCGCCTAAGGGGCCACCTTTAGTAGCAACGCCGACTAACTTTTACGCATTCACTTCATGCCCGGCTCTGTGTTAATAAAGCTCTCAGCAACCAAATCTCACCAAAGTCGCTCAACAACCCCAAGGGGTCGCTACTGTTGTTAAGTGGCGTTTCGCGGCGGAGGAAACTGAGGCTCAGGGAGATTAAGACACTTGCCAAGGTCACCAGGCGCCGAGTCCGCAGGAAAGACGCGCAAAGCCCCGGCCGCCCGCCCCAGTTCCTCCCGGGACCCGCGCCCCCGCCACCAACTTCGCCCGCACCTGCCCACCGCGCGGCGCCCCCCTCCGCGGCGCGCTCACCTTGCTCCGCGACGCGCGGGCGCTGACGGCCGGCGGCGCCCGTCCGGGCCTGTCCCCGCGGGGCAGCGCGAGCGCTCCCAGTCGAGTGCGCTCCAGGCGGCCCCGCGCCGCCGCCTCCTCCTCCAGCAGCCCCTGCACGCGGCCGCGGGTCAGGCGGCCGCCAGCGCCGCCGCTGCCCCCGAGGTAGCGCACGACTTCCCGCAGGCTCACGGGCCGCGCCGGGCCGCCGGCCCGCGCCGCGCCCCCCTCCGGCGGCTGCTGTGGCTGCGGCGGCGGCGGCTGCTGCTGCTGTGGCGGCGCCGGCGGCTGTGGCGGCGGCGGCAGCGGCGGCTCCCGGGCGGCGACGGCGGGCGGGGGGGCGCGGCGCGGGCCGGCCGGGGGCGCCACTGCCGGAGGAGCGGCGGGCGCGGGCGGCGGCGCGGCCAGGGGCGCGGCCCGCTGCGCGCGGGGGCCCGGCTGCGCGGGGCCGGGCGAGGGGGGCGCTGTGGCGGCAGCAGCGGCGGCCGCGCGGGGCGCCCGGGCCGGGGCGGCGGCGGCGACGGGCGCGGGCGGTGGCGGCGGGGCGGGCGTGGGCGGCGGCGCAGCGGCGGCGGCGGCGGGGCCCCCGCGGGGGGCGCGCGGCGGGGCCGGCGGGGTGGCTCCGCGCCGGGGCGGCTGGACGCGCGCCGCGTTGCGGTACGAGATGCTCCCCTTGTAGCTGACCCGGAGCACGGCGCGCTGCTGGATCAGTTTCTCGAGCTCGGCGCGCGTGCGCTCCGGCTCCGGGCCGTGCCGCCGCCGCACCATCCGGCAGATGCGCTCCAGGTCCGGCCGCGCCTTGCGCGAGCGCAGCGAGTCGATGGTGTCCAGGATCCACTCTTGGTAGTGGGGGGAAGCAGCGGACGACGAGGCAGCGGCCGCCGTGGTGGCGGCCGCCGCCGTCTCCGGCGGGGGTAGGGCCGGGGGCCCCGCCATGCCTCCCGCCCGGCCCGGCTGCACCGTGCGCGCTGCCTCCCTCCCAGCGCGGCGCCCCCCTCCCCGGCTTCCCTCCCTCCGCCGCTGCCTGCCTCCTCCGCCTCCCCCCCCCGGGGGGCGCAGCGCCTCGGCGGAGCGGCGGCGGCGCTGCTGTTTCTTTGCAAAAAAAAAAAAAAAAAAAAAAAAAAAGGAGAGAGAGCGAGCGAGAGAGAGAAAAAACAGTGAGAGAGAAAGAAAAGAGAGAAAAAATATGCACACACTCACTCACTCGCACGCACGCACACACAGACCCGCTTCTGCTGGGCGCGCGCGGGGCCGGGGATGCGAGGAGGGAGGAGGGGAGCGCGGCGCGGCCGGCCCCTCCCCGCCGCCGCCGCCGCCGCACGCGCGCCCTGCGCCCGGGACACTCCGACCCCCCTTCCTTCCCTCCCTCCCTCCTCCCCGCCGCCCGCCTTCCTCCCTCCCACCCCCACGCGCCCGCTTTTAAGGTGGAGCCGGGGCCCCCCGCCCGCCCCCTTTACCCGGCGCTCTCGCTCACTCCGGCTCGCTCCGGCCCCCCCTTACAACTCCCGCGCGCTTTTTAAGGAGGCGCCGCGGAGTTGGCGCCGGGGCGGGGGCGGGGGAAAGCGGCGGGCGGGGGAGGGGGAGGGGAACGCCGGGGGGAGGGGAGAGGGGGCGGGCGGGGCGGGCGGGCGGCGTTCGGCCGCCCTCCAGCCATTGGGCGCGGGACCCAGACGTCCCCGGCGCCCAGCCCCCCTCTCCACGCCTCCCCGGCGCGCTCCGCTCTCGGGACCGCACTTATCGGGAACTCGCTGCCCGCGGGCCGGGCCGCCGCGCTAGCCGGGCGCCACGGGGACCCTTGGACTAACGCCGCCCCCGCGCCTCTCCGGCGCGCTTGGCTCCGCGCTCCGCGCCGAGGATGCGGGAGGGGGGCGCGCACCGTCTCCCCCACCCCTTACCCCCCTGCCGGGGCCGCCCCCGCCGCCGCTCGGCCCCCCGGCGCGCCGGCCCCAGGGCCTCCCTAGAGCGCCCTCTCGGCTGGGGGCTGGGGACAGAGGGGGCGCGCCGCAGATGTGGGGGCCCCCGAATCCGGGGTCAAAGGGCAGCTTGGCGCCCCCTTCTGCGGGGCGTGGGGGAAGTGGCGGAATTCCAGCTAAACCCGGTTTTAGAAGGACTCCAGGCCAGGTCTTGATCAGGCTGGACGCTGGGGTCCGAAATCCCCTCTCCAACCCCCTGGGGTTGTGTGGGTGGGTGACCGAAGTCGCGAACACCAGCGACACTTTTTTTTAAACAAAACTTTATTGGTAATAGTTTTCAAATATGTTTACAACAGCACACTGTTCAAGAGGAAGTCGCGTCCTTCGCAGCACACAGGTTGAATCGCCCCCGCGCCCACCCGGGGCCCCACCCCAGGCCTGAGAGTTCCCCCTGGGATAGGGAGAAGTTATGAGAGGGACAAATATGGGGATGAATGGGGTGGCTCCCCACTTTTCTATTGAGAAAAAAAGCGCAAATGGGGGGAGGGGTGATGCACAACTGACAGCTAAGCAGAGGAGGAGCGCCCAGGATGGGGGGGCGGAGGCTGCTGGGTGAATAAAACAGGCCTTGAACCTGGGCCAGGAGGGGAGGGGGGCTTTGCATCCTTTTTTTGGGGGGGTTTGCCTTCCCTCTTGAGAGGAGGCTGGGCATTAAAATCTAGCTGAGACTAAAATTAAGGAGTTTGGGGCGAGTGCTGCTGGGAGGAAAAACCGTGGGCTTGGGGCTCCCCCTCTATCTTTTGGGGGACAACTCCTCTTTGGCAGGGAGAGGGGCAGCTGCTCTGTCTGGGTCCTGAAGCCCCAGGGTGAAGAAAGGTCTGTTGGGGCAGAAATGGGTGGGGGCTTCCTAAAGGGGCTGAGACCCTTCCAGGCTTGGCAGGGGACCCCTGGGGGGCAGGGGAGATTAGCAGCTTGGGGCAGAGGTTGGAACCCCAGCTCCTTCTTTACAAAGTCAGTTTGCTTCCCAGCCTTGTTAAAATGGATTGGGGGGGGGTGGCATGGGAAGGATGGGAGTAGAGGAAGGAGGGAGGGAGGCACTGGTGGAACTTAAATAAGATTGTAAATTGCTTTTAAAAAAATTCTAGCAAGCAGTCCACAGAACATGTCACTAAAATCTCTCCTTCTCAGGTGGGATTGCTCTGAAGGGAAGGTTGGACTTTCGCTCATTTGCCCTTAGTGAGTGGTGCCTGTGGTTTGGGGTGTTAAGTTTGGGCCCCTCTTTCCACACCCTGTCCCTGGATATACCAGCAAGACCTAGTCTCACTGGAACTGAGAAACTCATTTAAAACAGGCAGAGGTGGGCTGGGCTGGGGTGGGGGGCCGTGGGGGAGGAGAAAGGCAGAAGCGGTAGGGGGGGCAGGAGGGCAAAGGGGGTGAGGGGGAGCAGCTGGTGTTTCTGTCCCTCCGAATATCTGGGCTTCCTGCTCCCCTACCCTGGAGGGTGGGGTGGGGGTGAAATTAGATGCACGGAACTCTGGGGCCCTCTGGCTGTTCAATCCAACCCTCCCACCCTCCCACCCCCTGACCGGAAAAAAAAAAAAAGAAAGAAAACCCATGGGGGCACAGGCACACCCCTAAAACTCAGAAAACTCCTTGCCACACTTCTCATTGATGGAAACTCGGATCTCTTCCTCCTCATAGTCGTCAAAGTTACTCGTGTCCCCAGGGCCTTTAAACTTTGGTATGAAGGGAGCTTCCACCTGGAGAGGGGTCAAGAACCACTCAGACCTCAGCGTTCACCACAATCACTGTTAAACAATAAATGCAAATGGCCTAACATTCATGAGATAACTTACTCTGACCCAGGCCTGAGTTTAGCATCAAGGTATGGACTCACCTTAACAACCCAAGAATCTTACTATAGCCAACTCACCAATGGGGAAATTACTTTCCAGAGAGGGTCGTCTCCTGCTCAGTGTCACAGAGTGGCCAAATGACCCCAAAATCCTATTTCTAGACATCCATTGCTCTAAGCTGCCTCTTCTAGATTGACCCAGAGCCCGTGGCCATACTGAAATTCTTCTTCCCTTTCCATCTCTCCATTGGCAGCCCTCCCTGGCTCTTGGCCTCCCCCTGAAACCCTCAGTGCACCCCGGGAGGGGAGTGGAGGGGCCCACCTTCCTCTGGTAGATGGCAATCCAGTCAGTCGTGGCAAACCACTTGTGGTTCTTGATGTCGTTGACCCCGTTCTTGAGGTTCCCGAAGCGCTTGGTGAGGTCCACCTGCAGGAGGTTCCGCAGTAGGTCCTTCAGGTCAGAGCTGAAGTGGGACGGGAACCGCACCTGGAGAGGGGGTGACAGGGTGGGGAACTGGTCTGAAACTTGGGGAGCCCAGAACAGTGCCTCCGCCGTCCAACAGTCCTGTCAGGCGGAGGACCCCAAACTTGAGCGTGCGTTGAAATCCCATTACATCCCACTGGAGGGGCCGGCCCGGTGGTGTCGTGGTTACATTTGGTGCACTCTGCTTCGGTAGCCCGGGGTTCGTTGTTTGGATCCCAGGCGCAGACCTACACCACTCGTCACCCATGCTGTAGTGGCGACCCACATACAAAAGAGAGGGAGGTTGGCACAGATGTTAACTGTGCAACTCTTCCTCAGGAAGAAAACCCCAAAAAACCCACCAGAGTTTCTGATTCAGGAGGGCTGGGTAGGGCCTGAGAATCTGCCTTTCGAGCCAGTTCCCCAGCCATGCTGATGCTGCTGGAGAGGGGACCACTTTGAGAACTGCTGCCCTAAGGTAAGTGCTATGATGGCGTCCATTTTAGAGGAGAGGAAACTGAAGCTTGGAAGGGTTAAAGGGCTTGCCCAAGGTCACACAGAGGAGTGGGACAGGGTGGGTCCATCTTGGGTCTGTTGGACTCCAGAACTTTCACTCTTAGCCACCATTTCCTAAGGCCGCTCTGCTGGGGTCCGCGGACTTCTGAAATATTCGTGCTTCTGAGAGCAACGATGGTCTTTCTATTTCTCTCTCTCTGCATAGCTAAGGCTCTTCTGTTCTTTAAGGCTCAGTTCCACACTTGCAGAAACTTTCCCCAAATGTCTGAGCCCACCGCCTTGTATGCAAGTAGTCATTGGATTTACAGCCACAAGAACCAACGTCCAACACTGCTCTGCCTCTTACACGCGGTGTGACCTTGGCCATGGCCCTTAACCTCTCTGGGCCTGTGCCTGCCTCTCTGGCATGGGGCAGGCATCCCAGGGTTGCACGAGGGAGATAATACTGCTGAGGATATGTGGGAACTATAAAATGCTACAAAGAAGGGAGTTATGTTCATCTTCTCCTCTTCCCCCTTGGAACCTTCTAGGGCTTTTTCTTTTTTCCACTTGGGCCATTTCCTTGGCAATTTCTCTTCTGCCTGGTGGCAGACACCTCATCTTGCTGTTTTTAGTGGCCCCACTCTGCAGCTGTGATTTCCCTCTGCCTCCCTGAGAGGCAGGAGGCTGGCTCCCAGGTTCTCAGGTGGGTAAGATGAGGTGCAGAGGGGCGAAGGCACTTGCCCGAGGCTTCAAAGCCATTGGGGGCGGAGCTGGCACATGGAGCCAGGCCGCCCCCAGGCAGAGCTGGGAGCTGCTCTCACCCTTTCCTGGCCCGGGGGAGGGACGGTTGGGTGGTGCGGTGGGTCGGGAGGTGGAGTTCCAGTCTCTCTCAGAACAGTGGACGATGCTGCGGTGAGACCTCGGACCCGACCGGTCCCCTGTGCCCCTCAGCGTGCTGGGTACGACCGAGGACAGGCATCTGGGGGCGAGCACTTACCCTTCCCCGCGCCCTCAGGGTGAGGAAGTCTGCCCTTGGGAAAGGGGGCGTGGGCTCTGGGGCAGCAGCTGGGAACGTTGTGAAAACTCAGGCAGAGGGGGCGACTGGAGGCGGGAGGAACCTCAAGTCAAGCAGGGCGGGAGTCTGGGCAAGGCCTGGGGTTCTGGAAGCTCTTGGGATTTCAGCACGGGGGTCCAGGATTGGGCAGCGAGGTTGTACAAGGCGTTGGCCTCAGTGAGCGTGGCCGGTGCACCTGGCTCCACCGCTTGGCCTGACTTAATGAACTTCTAGATTGTGCTGACAATGAGCAGGGCTCCAAGGTGAGCAGGATGGGCGGGGAAGGGTCTGTCCCGGGCCTCTGCCCTGCATCCGGGCCTCACCTTCCCAGAAACAATCTTCTCGTAGATCTGGATGGGCTGGTCGGCGAAGAAAGGTGGGTAGCCAGCGGCCATCTCGTAGATGAGAACCCCCAGGGCCCACCAGTCCACGGCCTTGTTGTAGCCCTGCAGCGGAGGAGCGCGGGGGGACGGGCGTGAGGACGGGGCAGGGGGGGCGGGCCTCAGCACGGTGGGAGGGGGCGGAAGTGCCTACTTTGCTCAGGATGATTTCCGGGGCCAGGTACTCGGGGGTCCCACACAAGGTCCAGGTGCGGCCTTTCACGCGCTTGGCGAAACCGAAGTCTGTCACCTGCAGGCACAAGAACGGGCAGTTGGCCAGGAGGGAGGGGTCCAGGCTGAGCCGCGGGGCTGCCCCCCGCCCGCCCGGGCACCTGAATGTAGCCCTGCTGGTCAATGAGCAGGTTCTCGGGCTTCAGGTCCCGGTAGATGAGGTCGAGCGAGTGCAGGTACTCGAAGGTCAGCACGATCTGGGCCGCGTAGAAGCGGGCATGGGGCTCACTGCCGGGACAAGCCAGGAGGGGGCGGTGAGAGAGGTGGCCACACCCAGCGGGACCCGCCCACCCCCCCGGAATGATCCAGCAGGTAGGCCTCTAGAGGAAGACAGTCAGCCCAGCCACCTGGAACGCGGCAGCACAGAAGCCTCCATCTGCAGCCCCGACGGGAAAGAGCCCGGATATCGGTCAGCGGAGAAACGGAATCTCAGGGTGTGACAGATCCACACAACAGAACCGTCCCACCACCACCACCAGCACACACCGTGCACGCACTCAACAGCGAGGCCAGGTGGCCAAACCATTATGTGAAGCAGGAGGAGAGAGGGACAGAGATGACCGGTGTGATTCCACTTATATCAAGTCCAAACCCAGACCGAGCACATCTGTGGGGTTTGAAGCCAGAAAGGACAATTGCCTTTGTCGGGCTGGTGGTTTGCCAAGAAAGGCGTTCGAGGGAGTCTTCTGCGGTGATGGAAATGCTCTAGATGGTGTTTTGGGTGGTGGTTACAAGTGTATGCAGATGTCAAAGTTCAGGGAACAGAACACTGAAGACCTGCGCATTTATTGTATGGAAAGTGCATATCCATATAAATAAATTAAATAGAACAATAGTGTCAATTTAAAAAACGCATAAAACCTCCAACCTAAATGGTGACACCTAAGTCCCCATGTTTGTTTTGTTTTGTGGTGATTGAGACATCGCAAAGTCCTCAGCTCAGGGGGAAGGAGAAGCCACGGGGACCTGGAGAGGCCATTCCGCGTCCCCAGATGGCTTGGTCACGCGACAACACCTGTGGACACCCCCAGGCCCGGTGCGGCAGGGCGGTGGCTCACCTGAACCTTCCGATCCGCCGCAGGTGCGAGAACATCTCCCCACCAGGCACGTACTCCATGATCATGTACAAGTTCGAGTTGTCCTGTGGGAGCAGTGGCCAGTCAGGGCCCCGGGCCCCGCTGAAGGCCTGGGTCCTTGCCCGCAGGTGTTCAGAAGTAAAGTGACACCACCCTCGGCTCCTGCACGGAGCACGCTCTGAGTGCCGGGCGCTCACTGAGCTGCTGCCTCACTCCTTATGCCCGTGAGGAAGAAGGGACAGCCGTCACCCTGCTTACGGGGCGAGAGTGAGGGCCTGCCAGAGGTGTGCGAGGGACCCGGCCACCATGCCCAGCTGGAGACAGGACTCCATGGCAGTTCGTGTCTGTCTTAAGCAAGGCTCTTGGTGCCACAGTTTTGTCATCTGTAAAATGGAACCAGGATGGGCTACAGAATTTGTGGGCCTCCCCCTAAAATAAGAGTTTGAGCCCCCTTGTTAAAAAATGATTATGAATTTCAACACAGTGGCCACAGGGCCTTAAACCAAGCGCGGGGCCCTTGTGACTGCTTGGGTCGCAGGCCCTGTGTGGCCTCTCCCGGCTCTCGCGGTGACAGCTTAGGATGGCACCCAAAATAGCCCATGCAGGGCGCCCAGGATGTTCTTGGAACTGTCACAGCAACCTCACCAGGGGGGGCTGTTATGATCCCCATTTTACAGATGAGGAAACAGACTCAGGACAGTGAGGTCCCTCGCCTGCGTCACACGGCCAGGAAGTGAGAGCTGGGATTTGAATGCAGGCTGAGGGGCAGTTTGTGGCCCTGGCCGTGTGTCAGGCTCTCGCTGTAAACGGAGCGGGGATTTGGGGGATGTTATCCAGGTTGGGTTACTCGTCCAAGGTTATCAAGCTACACGTTGGCAGGCCCGGGACTCGGACTTGCGGTCTGCAGAGCCCCAGGCTGAGTCCTGTCCCCAGCATCCCTCCCCACGGGGCTCCTTCTCCCGGTCAGTGTGCCCGCCTTCTCCGGCAGCCACGGGTTGGCTGGGCCCCAGTTGCAGCCCTGGGAACCCGGAGGCTGCACCGCCCGGCAGTGGCCCGGCCCCCGCCGCTGGGACCCCACCTTGAAGGAGAACTCGAGTTTCACGAGGAACGGGAAGTTGACCGCCTGCAGGATGCGCTTTTCGTTCAGGGTGTGCTCGATCTGTTTCAGCTTCACCACCTGCGGGGCGGAGAGGAGGGGGTGTGAGAGGGTCCTCATCTCCCCGGACGCCCCAAAGGAGGGGTGCCAGGGCTGGGCAGCTTCCTTCAAGTGCCTGCGGCCCGTGGAGCCCCGAGGGCTGAGTGCTGAGGACAGGTTGAGAAGCCAGAGGCTGCCTGTCCCCCCACCACCTGCAGTTCAGGACGAGAACACGAGTCCCCAGGCCTCACGGCCCAGAGGGGTCAGAGCCGGGGTGGGGGAAGCGGGGGGCCTGTGGAGGCCCAGATAAGGCTCCTCGTGAAGTCCGAGGGAAGGGGGAGTCAGAGAAGGCTTCCTGAAGGAGGGGGCGGCTGAGCTGAGACCGACCAGACGGGGGAGTGGCGCCCAAGGGGTGGGGGGCTTAGAAATCCCCCTGCATCTCGAGCACCCCAACCCCCACCCGAATCCTGGGCCAATTCCTCCTCAGCCCTCAGCCGTCTGCAGGCCCTGTGGGGTCCGCGCTGTGAGCACACCTGTTTGGAAGCCCGGACACAGAGAGGGGAAGTGACTCGCCCAAGCTCACGCGCAGCTAGAGAAGGTCAGGCCGGCAGGCGGCCTGGCCCCCGGTCAGCTCTGCCCGCTGCCCGCGGCGTTTCTGCTTTGCTCACAGCTGTATCGTTGGGGTCTGCACCTGCACTGTCCAGCAGAGTCCACACTAGCCACATACGGCTGTGGGGCGCTTAGAACGTGGCTGGTCGACCGGGGAACTCAATTTAAATCTTAAATATCTAGAGTGAAAATTTAAAAACTGACACGATGCAGTTGCTGGACAACTTTTAAGGCTGTTTGGAACCACCTGGGCTCTGTGCCTTTTCACCTTCTCCTCTTTTTCTTGTCTTTCCAGTGAAAATTTACCATCTGAATGGGCACGTGTTGTAAGTGTAAAACACCAGATTTCGGAGGCTTGGTATGGGAAAAAAGAACGTAAAACGTCTCATTAATATTATTTTTACGTTGGTTACGTATGTTGAAATGATAACGTTGTAGATATAACAGTTTAATTACACGTTGTTAAAGTGAATTCCACCTGTTTATTTTTACTGTTTTAATGGAGCTTCTAGAAAATTTAAAGCCGTGTGTAGCTCGCGTGACGTTTCTACTGGACAATGCCGTGCTAGAGCAGTGCCTGGCGTACAGTGGGGGCTCAAAGATGTTTACAGACGGGTCAGTGTAACGCCACCTCCCCCAGGAAGGCGTCCAGCCTCCTCAGTGCAGGTGTCACAGGGCTTGGATTCACGGCGGTGGCCACCGTGGACGGGAAGCTTCATGAAGGCAGCATGGTGCCCTTCTGGCCCTTGCGTGTGGCACTTTACGGGGGCTCAGGAAATACAGGTGGTGGTGGATGGCAGGCAGTGCTCGGGCGGTGGCGGGGCGGGGCGGGGCTCACCTTCTGCTTGTCAAGGATCTTCATGGCAAAGTGGCTCCCGCTCTCCTTGTGCTTTACCAGCATCACCCGCCCAAAGGAGCCCGTGCCGAGGGTCTTGATTCGTTCAAACTGATCCAAGTGGGCTGTATTCTGTGGGCGGAGGGGGCGGTGGGTCGGGGCCCGCCCACTGTGGCCTGCTGGGCTGAGCTCTGGGGCACCCCAATGGCCACCAGCAGAGGGGGCCCTGGGGAGGGGGGAGTGAGGACGGGGGCGGAAAAACAAGATGGTGGAGGGCGCATTCCTCAAGGCGGGTGGCAGGGGCCAGATCGGGGCCTGGCCTGGGGCCCAGGAGCTGCTGGCAGCTGCATGGGGGGCAGGGGCTGCCAGTTGGAAGGGGTGCTGGGGTGGGGGAGCCTGGCAGTGGGTGATCAGGTGCCTCCACCTAGGAGCCCCCATGGGTGTCTTGGGACTGAACGGGGGGAGGTCTGGGGCCCTCCACAGGGCCCTGAGATCCGAGCCGTGTCACAGGGCCGAGGTCGGGGATGCGGGGCTCTGCACCTGGGGGCTTACCTGAGCAGGATTTTCCCATTTTTTAAGGAAATCTTCTTTGGCTTTGGCTAAGAACTCTTTCACTGAAAGGAAGAGAGGGAGAGTCAGATGGAGACCCCATGTCGTCCAGGCGGGCCCAGGCTGTTCCTGGGGCGATGCCTATCTGTGGAAAGTGGGGTGTAGCCGTCTCACCCCAGACACCGACCTTTTCCAAGTGCCTCGGGGAGCCCTGGCTGAGCCTGAGGGCAGCTTGGGGGGCCCTGCTCTGGGCTGAGGCCTGGGCCTCCTTTACTACTGGGAGGTGGGATCCAGCTTCAACTCTGTTCAAAATGGGATGCGGGTGACTCGGGGGTCACTCTCAGGGGGCCAGAGAGCAGCACCCAGGCCAACCCACCCCCACTCGCCCCAGTTCTGACCGACATTCCAGGGCCAGGGACGACGCCAGCCGAGGTATTTATAGCCTTGGATTTGGCTGCTCCTCCGGCCCCTTCTCGGGGAGGCCGCCCGGGGTGGAGGCCTCTGGGGCTCGGGCAGCAGGCGCCCTCGGGGGACTCAGCTGTCGCCTTGCCCCCGGCTGGCCCTGTTCCTGCCTCTGCCAATCGAGGGCCCTCGCTCCAGAGCTGCTTCAAGGAAAGCCTCCCTGATGCCCGCCCGCGCCCCAGCCCCAGGGCCACTCAGCACCCCAAGGCGAACACCGCCATCCGCTAACACTGATGACTTCCCGGCAGCCCCGGGCTGCCGCTGTCTCCACTATCTCATTTGGTTCGCTCGCCAACTTCCCTTTTATCCATTCGCCCCATTTAACACCCTAGGAAACTGAGGCTCAAAAACAGGCAGTTTTGCCAATGCCGAGACACAGCCGGGCAGAGCAGCTAAGGGCCAGCACCCTGGAATGTGACCAAGTTCAGATCCCAGCCTGGTCCCTGATGAGCTGTGTGACCTCAGGCAACTGATCTTGCCTCTCTGGGCCTCAGTTTTCCTCATCTATAAAATGGGGATAATAACAGTAACGACCTGGCAGGGTGCTGGTGAGGACTGAATGAGTTAGTCTTCGCAAAGGGGACTGCACAGTGAGCGGCACGGGGTTAGCGCCATAGAAGTATCGGCTCTTAATTCTGCTTTTAAGTATTTTTTTAAGTTGAGGGGAAAAAGACAGGGGTGCTTTGAGTGCTCAGATCTTCAATACGCAGCCTGACAGATTCTTACATGATGGCCCTGTCCTTGTAACCACCACCTGGGGCCAGGCCCGCTGCTGTTCAGGGACCCTCGCTGCGTGCCGGCTCTGTGCCGACTGCTTTTGAGGCTTCCCTCCTCCCCGATGGGCGGGGCTGTGACCACTCTCATTGGACAGGTGAGAGGCTGACCAGGCCCGAGCTGGCCTGCAGACCCCACTGCCCACAAGACTAACTGCTTCGCTCCTGACCGGTCAGTGTACCGGGGGGCCCACAGACAGAGTGTCCTCAACCCCCTGATGTCCCTGAGGGGTCCTGCACAATTGTACTCTGGTCCTGCCTATCATCTGCCTGTCCCACCTGCACGCAGTGCCAGGAAACCCACATGCCTCGTGGGTACCACTCTCCGCTCGTCCCCAAGGCTCCCTCAGTGACTGGGGAGAAGAGCCTGCCGTGGGGTACCAGAGTGGCAGACGGAGGAGAGACCGTTGGTCAGGAAAGCCCTACAGAGAGTGACTGGGCAGAGAGGGGGCAGTCCAGGAATGGCCAGGAGTCCCAGGCTGGTGCCTGGCTGGGCCCTCCACTGCCCGAGGCCTCTGAGCCGGGGGCCGCCGCACACCCAGTGCTATCACTGGCAGAATCTTTGCTGTCACACATCTTTGGGAACCTCTGAACGTCCACACGGTATTCTGGATGAAGGCGGGGGAGAGGGTACCCCTCTGGGACTCTACCTTCACCCACCCAGGAAGGCAGAGAGGAGCAGGCTTGGGAGGAATCCAGAATGTCTAGGCCTGCCTCCGCTTTCGCTCTCAGTGGTCCCTGAGAACTGCCACGTCCCGCTCTCCCTGACTTGGTGGGCCTGCGCCTCTGGCTGTCTGCTGGTCCTAAGCACAACCCCTCTCTAGCCTCTCAGGGTGCAGAAGGGACCAGACTGCGTCCCCTCTGGGCCATCGGCTTGCCAGATTTGGGGATGGGGCATGTGGTTGGGGGGGGTAGTGCCAAGAGGAATGGGCAGATAAACAGGGATGATGATGGGGGGAACCCCAGCCAGGAGCCCCTATACTCACCTCTGCTTCCTGCCTCTTCTGGCAGAGGGTGCAGTGGGGGTGGAATGGGATGGGGTGATCTGGGGCCCATCTGCCCCTGGCCAAGGACACTCAGGGTGCTGGCTTAGGTGCCCAGAGGGCATGGCGCAGGTAGCCCAGGAAACGGATAGTCAGGTGGGCCCAGAGGAGCAGCTGCAGCCACAGCTGGAAGGTGGTCTCTGAGTCCCGACCCCAGTCACTGCCTGGCCCCAGATCCATCCCAGGCCGCCCTGGGCTCTCCCAGGGATCCTCCCTTTACAGGGGAACCGGGAATACGCAGAGCCTCCGAGCTGGCTCCTGGGAGGACCTGGGGGACAGAGAGGAGGAGCTGGTTGCCAGGGAAGCCTTTAAAGGCACCTGCTCCTGGCTGGCCAAGGTTTGCAGAGGCCCTCCTTGGCAGGAGGTGGTGGGAAGATTCTCCGAGGGTGTCCCTCCTGGCTGGCCGGACTGACTGCCCTGGGGGTGGGGTGCTAAAGCTAACTTCCCGTTCCAGGGACTTCACTGCTCTGGGGATGCCAGGCCCTGCCTTCCTCGGGGGGTGCTGGATGACTCAGAGGATGGCCCCTGAGGTGCCCAGGGTAGTGCCCGCTGGACAGAGGGGAAGGGGTTAAGGCTCAGGCCCAGGCAGCAGCCAGGGGCTCCCTGGGGGCTAAGGAGGCCCCAGAGCTCCGTTAATTAGCTGAAAGAGCAGCTGGAGAGAAAGGCGGGGAGGGCGAGAGCCGCCCTATCTCCTCCCCCCAGTCCTCTTTGAACCTGGAGCCCCCAATCCTGCTAGTCCAGGAGAGAAATGGGTACATCTGGCTTTGTCTTGCTCCTGTGTGGGGGTGGAGAAGGGAACGGCATCCCGGGATGTCCTTGGCCTCTGTCAACCTTGCCCTGTGCTTGGCTCTGCTCTCGGCCATGAAAGTCCAAACCGGAAACAAGAGGCTAAACCCAGGAGTGGGGGAGGGGGAGGCAGCTTTGACCATCTTCCTCCTTCTTTCCAGATCCCAAAAGAAGTGGAGGGCCAGTGGCAGCTTCTCCCAGAGTGCCTGGCACCTGTGGCCCCTGCTGGTAACAGGAAGTGGCAAAGAAGGGAAACCCAGCCAGCTGCTGGCTTGTGGAGCCTGCCGCCCTGCCCATGTCTCCCACAGGGAGGGGTGCCAGCCCCCACGTTGGTCCGGATTCGATTTGGGCTCACAGAGAGAACCCCAGAAACCCCTCAAAAAGCCAGGGCCACAGCAGGAGGCAGGGGCCCAGCACCAAACCCCCCAGACAACAATCTCAGGACCCTCTGCCCCCCCAAATCTAGTTGTCCTGGGAATTCTGGGGCAAGGATGCCCAGCCTGGGCTGGGACCCCTACTTCGGGCTGACTGCTTCTTCCAGGTTAGCTTGGATCCCCTGCTCTGGGCTGGGCCATCCCCCAGTCTGAGCTGGACCCCAACACTGGGCTGGACCACTCCCCCGTCTGGTGGACCCTCACTCTGTACTGGACCCTTATCCAGCATGACGTGGACTCCATCACCGGGCTGAAGCATCCCCCGTTCTGAGCTGAACCGCAGCACTGGGCTGGACCACCCTACCGCCCGACTCTGGGTGGACCAGGCCCCCAGCCCAGGGCTGTCAGTAAGGGCGGGGTTCCCAGGGTCAGCCGGGGGTCCGCGGATTCTCCCTCTCCACCTGCTCCCCAAACCCTACCGCAGCCCCTCCCTGACTTGAGGGGCAGGGAGCGCCTGGGAAGTTGCTATAGCAACGGGGCTCAGCCTCACCATCGTTGGGGTTGGAAGCCATCACTCAGTCTTCTCGCAGGCCGCCCGGACTACGGCGGCTGGGAAGGCTCATGAGACCTGCCGGGCCCGCCGGGCCGTCCATCCCCAGAGCCCTGCCTATAGGGGGAGCCAGGGAGTTGTGGGGGCGGTGGCAGGAGGAGACACACTGGGGGCCGGGGGTGCAGGGGAGGGGCGGAGGCACCCTCAAGCTTCTGTAGGCGCGACTGCGCTGCGGGAACAGCAGCCTCGGCAGGACCCTCTTGGGCACCCATACAACTGCCAACGCACGGACAGCGACCGCCCCTCACCCGCCTGCGGGATGTTAGCGGGGACAGTTCTTCCCATCCAGGGACCTCTTGGGGGCACTTCTCCATCAGAGCCTGGACCCGTGTCCCTGGGGCCTGGGGAGTGTCGGGGGGCTCCGTCTCACCAGCCCTGCCCCTTCTCCCGTGGGCCAGCTCCCAGTGGCGCCTTTGGCCAGTGCCAGCCACGGCCTGAGCCCGACTTGGCCAGCTGTCCCAGGGGTCTCTTGGGGCCACGGCCCTCCCTCAATTCCTCCAGCATGCTCAGAGCCCGGGGCTTGGGCTGTTTTTCTCTACCCTCTTAGCATCTCACCCAGGACCCTGCCAATGGCTTTGCCATCTTTGGGTACAGATTTCCTCCCTCCCAACCCCAGGGCTTGTTCTAGATCCCCACCCTCTCAGGAGGAGGCCGACGCCGTCCTGCCCTGGCACGGCGACGGCAGCACAGGGAGCTGCAGGATGCCTAACTGGTGCCTAGTAAGGCTTGGGCATTTTCCTCACCCCAGTCGGGCCAGCGTCTAGGAGATGAAATTCAGGTGCCCCCTGCAGGCTGGCCTGGCTACTGCCCCCGCCCCCCGGCCCCGCCCTAGTTACCAAGAGGGCAAATTTTGTAACTCCATCCTTACAGAATCAGAGCTTTGAAGCAAAGAGGGGCTTCTTTCCTCATCCTATTTCCTCCTCTGAGAGGCCCTGCAAGACTCTGGAAGGAAGTACAGCTTAGGGCATTTCCCGAAGGGTGATATGGGTCCCACTGGCAAGGCATGAAATGATTTTAGGTATGTTTCATTTTTCTAGTTACACTGTATCAGAGAGAATACAGCTGGCACAGCAAGCCCTTGATTTTATTTATATTACTGCTTAGGACGGATCAAAGTTTACATCTGAACAAAAGTGAGTCAAAGTTTTTATTTTAAATTAAGAAAATATAAGTGAGTGGAGTAAGAGTCACGGAGGTGGCTTGAGAATGTCTGGGCTGGGAAATTCTGGGGTCCAGGAAGTTGGCTGGTGGGCGGGTCTGGATGTGAATCCTGCCTCTGTGACATCATATAAGTCAAACTCAGAGAGCTCATTTGGAAAATTCGGCGAACGGGATGTTATGAAAATCACTGGAGCAGATAGATCTATGGGGACCATTTAGCGTGGCACATCCCAGATGCCCAATAAATAGTAGCTCTATTGCATAGTGATGGTCCATTCCTGGGTGTCCGGCCTGCACTCTGAGAGAATCAACAGTTCCTTCCAGAGCCTCTGATCTTTTTCTTGGGGATCCTTTTCCCTATGTGGCCTTCCACCCCCCACCACACGTGTCTGACAAGCTTTGAAAGTTTTCCAGGACTGTGTCATCTCCCCAACTTTCAACTGAACCACTGCAATATACAGCTGCCTGCCTCTACCTTCCACCTCCCAGCCGGCCTCACCTGCTGGGGGCCCGGCCCCTCCCCCTCTGCCTAGTCCCCTCCAAGCTCATGCCCAGACCTTTTTTGGTCACTACCCACCTGCTCCTCTGTCATCAAGCGCTCAGCTATAGGCACTGGCCTCCCCGTCCCCCACCCATTGGTGACATGTCAGGCTTCCCCATGGCTGCCTGGTGACTTGAGTTCTGTCATTTGAATCCATGTGGGAATAAAGTTCCCTGGCTTTCAAGCCCAGTTCTTTCTGGGAGGGAGCATTCAGGAGACTCAGATCCTGGGGTCCGAGCCCAGTAACTGAGAAGAGAGTATTGGATGTGGCTTCCTTTTCGGCTCTGACTATTTATCAGTAATGGGAAGGGGATCCTAGCCGAGGTCGGGCTTTAGGCCTGGAGTGATGACAATTTAAGAGATGGAGGAACTGAGGAAGGGGCTCAAGGCCATTTCCGAAGGCATTTCCAGATACAGAATCTCTTTCTCTGGCTGGCTGGAAAAGGCCAACATAATTTGGGGGCTGAGGAAGAAACAGGCCTCTCTCTGGCTGAGCCCTGGGAATGATCAGAATCTATTTGTCCCCTGGCAAAGCAACTCATTAGATGTCACCCACTACTCTCCCCGACCGCCATCCCCCAAGTCCCCTGTCTCACCACCCCAGCTCAAGCTGAATGAGTCTTGCAAAACACACTCTTCATCTCCCACTTTTCATCCTGAGCCAGGAGCGGGTGAAGAAGCCCCGGGGACTGGGTGAGTGACAGAGCCTCAGTTGTGAAACAACCACGTACTGAGGGGCCCTTCAAGGAGCCCACAGCTCACTGCATAGCAGGAGATGGGAAGGGGCTCTGTGGCCGCCCCCCAGCCCACCCCAACAAAGAGGACCCAATGAATCCGGGAAAGATGGGCTCAAACTTGGCTTTGGAAGCACTGAAGCGGTTCTCTACGCTCATAAACAGTCTGCTACCCCAACCAGGGACAGACGCTTGCTTGGCGGAGGCAGCACAAGCAGAGAAGCAGAGTGACAGTGACAGGATGAGAGAGGGCCAGAGGGACCCAGAAAGATCCTGTCCCCCATGCCAAGTGACACAGAAGGGAAAAACAATGCTGGAGGTGGCTCTGGGAAAGGTTCAAGGGGGGCAGAGGGGGTTTGGAGGGGGCTGTGGTAAGGTGAAGAGGGGAAGGGCAGGAGAAAGATGGCGGGGGCTGGAGGGGGGAGGGGCGTGGTCTCCAAGTGGCCAAGGTCCCTGTGGGGTGGAGGCAGACCCCAGAGCACTCCCAGACTAGCAGAAGCATGGGTCGGGGTCTGGCAATGGGTCCCATCTGTGGCAGAGGTGAGTGAGGAAGTGGGGGATTAGAATCTGGGGAGAGGGGCCAGGAAAGGAGAGGGTGGGGTGGTGACAGGGCCCCATGTGGGGCCCCAGCGGTCATACGTGCCATGGTTGGCAGTGACAGCTGGGTGGGGGGGCACAGTCTTTGCAGTGGGGGGCGGCCTTTGGCAAAGGGGCCCTACAGGAGTCTTCTGGGGGCCCCGGGCCCCAACCTTGGACAGGCAGGAGGACGGGCCGCTGGGGGGTCAGCGGAGAGATGGGAGGGCGCGGGGGGGGAGGGGCCAGGCGGTGATGGACAGGGCGGGGGCTGGCAGCGCGGGGCCGGGATCCGGGTCACGGCCCGGGCACTCACCGCTCTCCTGCTCGCTGCCCTTCTTGGCGGCGGCGGCGTTGCCCATCGCGGCGGCGGCGGCCCGGGCCGGTCCCCGAGCTGCGGCGCGGCGGGTGCTGGCGGCGGCCGGCGGCCCCGGAGCGCGCTGGGCGGCAGCGGCGGCAGCGGCCGCTCGGGTTGGCTGCGCTGGCTGCGGCGCCGCGACCCCCGCCCAGCCCCTGCTTCCCGCGTCTCTCGGCGCCCGCCCGCCCGGGAACCTCAGCCCGAGTCCGCTGCTGCTGTCCGTGACGCCCCCGCAGCCCGCCGCTCATTGGCCCAGGCCGCCCTGACTGACGGCGCCGCGCCGCCGCCCATTGGCCCTCCGCGACCCTCCCGCGCCGCCATAGGCTCTCGGCCCCTTGACGCGCGCCGCGGTCGCCCGGCCACTCGCGCGCTCGCGAGGCCTCAGCTGGGCGGGCCGACGCGCCTGATTGGCCGAGGCACCCGACAGGGCCCAGGGCCCGCCCAGCGAGGCCGCCAATTGGCGGAGGCGCGCTGTCCGGCAAGCCCCCCGCAGAACGTTCAGTGTCAATCCGGGGGTGAGAGGGCGGGGCGGAGGCGCAGCCTGCTGCCCGGGCCGCGGGCGGGGCGGCCGAGGCTGGCCGGCGGCCGCGCGGCGCTCGGAGGCCCAGGAGGCGGCCCCGGCGGGCGCCCGCCCCGTGCGCGCCGCAGTCCCCCGCCCCCGCTCAGTGCGGCAGCGGCCGCCGACCAGCCAAGGTTGGCGCCGCGGCCCCCCCGGCGCAGCCGCTGTCCACCTGCCAGCGGGGGAGGGGCGCGGCCGGCGCCGCGGGTCAGAGGGCGCCGGGCCGCCGGCCGTCGTCATTCATAAGGCCTGGCGCAGGAGGGCAGCGGCAGGCCCGGGGTGGCTCCTGGGTCTCCCCGCAGCCACAGCCCGAGCTTCAGGAGGATGCTGCGCCCCGGGGGCAGGGGGCGCCCACCCTGGGCTCATGCCAGCTGGCCCTCGTTAAATACTTGCGCCACACTCCTGCCCGTAGGTGCTAGGATCATCACTGCTGTTTTACAGACGGGGAATGTGGGATCAGTCAGGCTGAGGATTCCCTGCATCGGGGCAATGCAGAGGGAGCTGCCTCCTCCCAAGCAGAGGTAGCGAGATGCCGGTTCCTTCGGGTGCCCTGTTAATACACACAGCCCGAGGCGGTCGGAGTTTCCCACCGCCGCACTACCGACATTTGCGGCCGGATCAGTCTTTGCTGGGGGCTGTCTAGTGCACTGGAGGGTGTTTAGCAGCATCCGGTCTCTGCACCCACTGGACGCCAGTAGAACCTCCCTCTCCTCCGCCAGTTGTGACAACCCAAACCATCTCCAGACATTGTTAAAGGTGCCCTGGGGGGAAACTGCCCCCAGTGGAGAACCACTGAAGTAGAGGAAGGCCCAAACGGGGGCGCCGAGAAGGGCAGGGGACCCGACGAGCCAGCTCTCCTTGACTCGCAGGGGCTAGCGGGGCTCAGCTCTACAAGCCGATTCGCTGCTCTGCCTATAGACTTACAACCTGCACCCTACCCAGCAGCGGCCTGCACCCACCTTCCTAGGTCCAGCACAGCCTCAGGGAGGGCAGAGCGGGGGCTCCTCTGTAAATTATGGGGAAATGGCTCACCAGCCAAACCACTCCCCCTTGGGCTGTGGGGTTACAAAGTAAAGAAAAGTAAAATGTAATAAAAGTGTTGCTGTGTGTGTCCTTGGAGCACAGATGTTAATTCCCTCCTGTGGGTCAAGGTCAGAGTCTGAAACATCACGGGTTATGCTCTATCTACAGAACAGCTGGGTTGCTTAAGTTTTGACAAAGAAAAACCCCTCTCCAAACCTCAGTCTGGAATACAACTATCCAGCCAAGTTAAGACTGCAGTGAGAAGCTGAGCAAGGGGACGGGGCAATCAACCCGACAGCTGGGGCAGGAGGCCCCCACGCCCAGAGGAGAGATGGACACAGAGGTCTCAGCCCACCCAAGACAGAAGCAGAAATTATCAGTCTAGATCAAGTGCTTTTTTAGACCAACCAAACATATTTAATATAAAAACCCTTTAATATACAAACTGCAACCACAACAGCATCCATGTAGCAGCAAGGGGGAGGGGCGTGGCGGGGAGCGTGGTGAGGGAGAGGGGCTTCAGGGTCCCTGGGGCTTCCCTTGCCCTCAATCACTCTGTGGCCCCTGAGAGCATGAGGTCTTAGCAGAGGGCCAACCCAGGCAGCCAGAGGGGCCCTGATGCTGACAGTGAGACAAACCAAGCACAGCAGGCCCTCCACCACGCCATCTCCCACAGCAGCAGCCTCCGGGGAAGGCCAGATCCAGTTAAGAGGTAACAGGAAGGTAGTTGTCACTGAGAAAGTCAGTCATCATTCCTCAGCATCCTGCTGATCACACTTTTGGGAACAGGGTTTTCCAGGGGCTGTTGGATTGAAAAGACCTAAAAATTGTTCTGAGAGAAGGATGGAAATTGTGTCCACCTTTGAACCAAGATTCCTTGCCCGTACTCCAGAAAGCTGGATGGATTCTGCTCGGATGTTTGGGAAGGGAAAGGAATGACAGAGCCTTTGGCCTAGCAGGGCCGGAGCCTTGCCAGGCATTGACCAAGAAAGCCTCAAAGCAGGCCAGGGAGGTCTGTGGGAAGAGCTCTGGGTCAATGGTACGCACGGGAGCACGGTGGCACAGTGACCTGCAGGTGGAACCGATAGTGTGTGTGGAGGAGAAAAAGAACACAAGTCAGAAAGAATTAAGAACTGAAGTACCTGCTTCTCACAGGCCTGGGCAGGAGAGGTGAGGTGATCCTTCTGGGCCGGGGCTGAGAAATGGAGGCCTGTTCCTTCCTCGGGGCCAAGTTTGACTGGCCTGGATGTAGTTGACGGCCCGGAAGCCCTCCATGTGGCCCCGTGGGACTCTCCGGGAGGCCAGGCTGCCCCCTCCAGATGTGCCAGGTGACTGGCCGCAGTCCCGGCTGGGACCAGGCAGGGCCTGGATCCCCAGTTAGATGCAGTCCATGGAGTTGTCAGGGAGGAGGCCGGGGACGCAGCCAGGGAGCCCCAAGCCCTTGATAGGAGTGCAGCTGAGGGGGAGGCCACAGCCCAGGGCGGGGTCCTGGTTCTCGATGGCCTCCAGCCTGTCCGTGTTGTTGTCCCAGTTGATGTGGAAGCGGGTCACCCGGGGATTCGAGGCCAAGATATTCCGTTGGAGCTGGGGTAGGAAGAGGAACGTCAACCCTCGTCAGCACGCCCTCATCCCCGCCCCCGCTGAGCCAGGGCACCCCCAGACCCCCACCCCAGGACGAGCAGACTTTCCTTATTCCATCACCACTACCAGCCACACATGGACATCCAGGGAGCATCTGAGCACCATGGTCTAGAGCCAGGACCTATCTAATCTTGATTCTGCAAGGCGTGCTTCTGAGAAACAAAGACCTTTCTCTCCCGCTCTAGCCTGGCGCTGCAAGGTCTGAGCACTACTTGAAAACTTTAAGAAGTGACCTTGGCTCCCAAGTCCAACGACTCAGCTCCCCGCAGTGCAGAGCCAGGTCCCACCTGAGAGAAGTCCGGCTCCGAGGGTGGGTTCTCCCGCAGCACGGGGTCGGGGTACTCGTTGTTGACGTAGTAGCCCACACGGATGAACTCCTGTCCGTGGTAGGTGCAGGTGATGAGGACCACGGTCACCCCCACAGCGTCAGTCTCAGGGATGAGGGATGGGTTGGGGGCATCAGCCTGGGGGAAACACGCCTGGGCCTTAGCTTTGATCGCCAGTCACACCTCCATCAGCAATACAATGATTCTTAAGCAACGTGTGTCTACTGAGCCAAAAGTACCGTCTCTGCCCTCGGGAGTTTTCAGTCGAGTGGGGAAGACAGAATCAACCACACAAATGCCTGTGAAATGCTCAATGTGCCAGGGGCCACAAAGGAGAAGTAAATGGCCCTGAGGAGGAGTGTAGTGAGCAAGGGGGCAGGTGGCATGAGGCTGAACATGTGGGCAGGCAGGTACCCACCAGGGCCTGTCACGCCAGTTAAAGGGTGAGAGAGAAAAAGCAAGAATGTTCAGCAGGCGGTAAGTACCGCCTCACTCCCGCGGTTTGGAAAGAAGACCGCAGGAGCGTGTGGAGCTGCGATGGGAGGCAGGCAGGCCACCATAGTCATCTTGGAGGACAGCGGCCTGAACCAGGCAGTAGAGAAGACAAAGGGGGCCAGATCTGAGGTGTGATGTTCTAGACAGGACCGGCTACAGAACTGGTGCAAAATGAGACCCACAGGAAATGAAAACACAGGCCCTGTGTTCAGACGTGAGTATGCTTCAGCCAGCGACGGAACGCTACACCAAGCGTGGGGCCTGTGCGACTGCGTGGACCGCACGCCCAGGGAGCGGCGCTGGTGGATGGGGTACGGGGGTGAGGAGCCGGGCGTCAGGACGAGGTTGTTCAGGTTGTGGGGGAACAGTGGAGATGAAGTGGGCGGAGGCTCTCAAACCTGAGCGCACCGAGTCTGCATTTCTGCTGGCCCGTGGCGCTGGGTCAGCCTCTCAGCAGCTAGGCCGGATCCTCATTATTCAGGGAGTCCGTGTTGGTGAACCCGCCTACTTACTACAATTTATTTGCAACCCCGGAATCAACACTCGGGGCGCTCTCACGGTCACTCAAGGCCATGCACAGAGTTGGGGGGGGGGCGTCTAACTGGCTTGATGTGCACGCCCCCCACTGGGGCCCAACCAGGTGCCACTCGGCCTTGTCCCAGCTCTCAAGCTGTCAGTGAATCGTGTCCTGTTCACTGTCTATTTAGTGCATTTCTTGCATTTTTGTGCTTTTTGTTGGTAATTTTGCTGTTTAAATGCCCCCAAGCATAGCGCTGAGTGCTGTCTGGTGTCCTTAAGCACAAGAAGGCTGTCATGTGCCCTACGGCGAAAATATGTGTTAGACAAGCTTCGTTCAGGCATGAGTTACATGCTGTTGGCTCTGAGTCCGACGTTAATGAATCAATACTACTACTAACTAAGGTGTCTTTAACGGAAACAGACATAAAACAAGGCTGTGTCCCAATGGGCTGACAAAAATGTGACTTGCAGGAACCTCACCCTGGATTTCCCTAGGGGGCGATGGTTCAGCATTCACGGATTCACTAATACAGTGTTTGCAGCGACCGTATAGAACGTAACTCCCGTGAATAATGAGAACCAGCTGTGAATCAGTGGCTCGTGGGGACAGCTGTGACACAGAGGCGGAGGAGAGGGAGGTGTCTGAGGTACCTGAGAGATCAGACGCTTCTTGAGCAGAGCCAGGATTTGAACCTGAACTTTTGGCCACGGAACCACGCTGTGCCGTTTCTAGGTGTCAAGGCCTAAGGCCGCATCTTTCTTACCTGAAAGACGAACATGTGTCTTCCTGCTGGGACAGGGCCAACCAGTACTGAGTCTAGGATTTGATCAAACTCCTCACTCTCAGCTGAGCCAACATAAATGATCTTCCACTCCAGGTCTGCAAGGACACGGGGTGTTAAGGAAGTAAAATAGCTCGACGGTAAGAAGGCAGGGGAAGGGTCTTCTTGGGTTGGTTTTGGACAGATCCTTCATACATTGAAAGATTCCTAGTCTCAGGAACACCTGACATCCACTGGGCACCAAGTGCCAGGCACCCGAGTCCTGAACACTGGGGCGGATATGAGGCTCTTACTTCCAGTGGGGAAATTTCTCCCGTGGGCCTAGCTTTGCCAGGGGACCTTGACTCTGCACCCCCGGGGAAACTCAGGCCTCTCAGAGCCTGAGGGTGAACCGTATGGCAGAGGCTGAATTAAGACCCACGTGACCCAGGCGTGCTGAGGAAGGAGCAGCGGGGAGCTGGGCCATTTCAGGGCCCTGCCCAGTGGGTGCTGGGGTAGGAAGCAGCATCCTCTTTCACACACAGGGACCAGTGCCACTGAACTGAGGAGATCCCTCGACAACTGGGCCAGGGCAGCAGATTCCAATCCAGCAGGAGAGCCAGCCGGCAGGAGGGGGAAGACGAGGCCGCTGGGGGAGCCAGCCAGTACCCGGGTCCTCCAGATCCGGCACCCAGTCGTGCCTATTCGTGGACACTGGGGCGACGGCGACTCAGTCTATGAAAGCAGCATCATAGGGCGATCCTCTGAACCCCAACTCTCTTGCAACCCCTCCAGTGGGGGCCCCATCCTGAGTATGTTCTGGCAAGATGAAAAGTGCTTATGGAGACCCTGCCCATCAAGCACAGGAAATCCCAGTGACCGCTGCCTCTGGCAGGAGGTCCAAGTGTATCGGGGGCAAGGTCACGCCAGTACAAGGAAGCTTGGCAGGAGACCTGAAACTTATTTTGGGTCCTCTGAAGTTACACAACCTACAGCTCCGGCAGCTGGGGGAAGTTTCACAAGCTGCGATTTTCACAGGAAGCAAACTCTTGGAAGCTGCCCTGCTCCTTGGTTGTGTCCCGTAAGAGCATCTGACTCTGGAAGCACACTGATGCCAGGCCCGGCTGCGGCCTGTCACCTGAGCCCCAAGCTATTCCTTGATACACTGGCTTCCTCGCCCTTTGCAGTTTCGCCCGGGCCTCCTACTCAGGAACCTGGCATGTCTGCGGGGCACAGGGGCCACTGGACTTACGGAGACTCAGTCAAACTTTGGTCTCTTATTTGCAGGGAGGAGTCAAGTTCATGGATTTAGATTTGTTGGTACAAGCACTGACACAACTGGACATAACATTTCTGGATGAAGAGGAAACAAGCTAGCTCTGCTCTCACCTTTCTAACACGGCTCTGTATTTTGGTATTTTTCCTTCTGGCCTTCCCCCCCATCACCAGTGGAGTCACATATGTGTGCATTTAACGTTCTGGGGGGAGACAAGGAGACTGAAACAGAGCAGGCCCAGGTGTACGCCATGGGCGCTCAATGTCCAATACTGCTGGCAAAACCCAAGACTGTGGGTGCTGACTGGAGAGAAAACGCACTGTGCGTGCAGCCAGGCAAACAGGCTGCAGTGGCTCCCTTGACACGGGCCAGAAAGAAACCAAAGCCTTAAGTGAAGACCAAAGAGAAACACTGTCTCGAGAGTTAGAGGAGCTGATCAATTCACTACGGAGGGCAGAAGACGACTGAAATAAGGACCTCCAAATTGGAATCGTCTTAAACTTACTGAAGTGTTTTAAGCAGAAGCATGCTTAAGTGACTCCATTTTTTAATACAACCCTTCTTTAGAGTTAGATACGGGACATCAGTCACCAAGGCAGCACACACTCATTCCTGTCGAACACGGGACACAACTGTACACATGGCACCCTGTGCACCTGAACTTCTGGTCAGTCTCAAGGGTACCCCGACCGCATTACGTCCTCTACGACCCCACCGCTGCACCAGCCGCTCCTCCACTGTGTGAAGACACACCCCAAACCAACGGCTTGACTGAAGGCACGCGCAAACTACTGCAGTTGAACTAGCTGGAGAAGCTGTTTCCTGCCTTTTTTTTTAAACTTACCTAGCAGACTTTTTTTCTGTTTGTCATTTTGCCTTTGATCACAATCGTGGAGATGAACCTTGGCCTGACCACAGTGTGTCAGCTGTGGGTCAGAACATCTGGCTCCAGGACCTAGTCACGCAGTACCTGCTGACTTTCTCGACGAGACAGGAGAAAAGCTCACCTACTGTATCAAATGGTCCCGTGCCTTGGAAACATCTGTTTCCAGTTGTTGAGGAGAAAGAGAGAAGGGGCATGGAGCCCTTGGGAAACGGGTCAGCTGACGGAGGGTGGCTGGGCGTGTGGTCAGATCGTCTGTTGCCAGTGTCCTGGTAACGAGACTGACCGAGATTTCTCCAGGATCTCAGACTTCCACAGCCAAGCCCCCTCCATCTGGCAGGCAGGAAACGGATTCTCTCCGCTCTGTGGGAACATGGCCAGAAGGAGGCAGAAAGCAAGTTGGCAGGTCAGAGGCATGGACTGCCCTTGGGGTAGGACCAAAGAGTCCAGATTTCCAGACCAGGGTTTGCTTTCCAACTTGAGTTTCTCTGAGCAAAAAGCTTTATTGTCCAGGTGTAATGTAATAACACCTTCACTCTCTTGAGAGAGTCCTGATGTGGAAATAAATTCCACCGTCATGGGCCAGCCTGGTGGCGTAGTGGTTAAGTTCGTGTGCTCAGCTTCGGCGGCCCGCGGTTCGCAGGTTCGGATCCGGGGAGTGGACCTATGCACCGCTTACCAAGCCATGCTGTGGCAGACATCCCACATATAAAGTAGAGGAAGGTGGGCATGGATGTTAGCCCAGGGCCAGTCTTCCTCGGCAAAAAGAGGATTGGTAACAGATGTTAGCTCAGGGGTAATCTTCCTCACCAAAAGGAAAAAAAAAATTCCACGGTCACTTCTATTCATGCTGCACGTCTAAAATAGGGGACGCGTTCTTTCTTTCCCAGGTTATAGCAAACATACAGGACTCTGGACCCAGAACTCAAAGACATACCCTCGTGTCAATACTTTACAGACTGGCTGTGTGACCTTGGGGAACTCATTCCATCTCTCTCTATTAAAAACTAAAGATTAGCAGGTCAACTTTGGCCTTTCCTGCTCTGATTCTAGAAATGGATTAGTAAAGGAACAGGGCAAGGGCTTCTTAGGAATAAAAGTACGAGATAATGACCATTCAACCATTTTTAAATGCAAGGAGCACAAACAGGCTGATTGAAACCTGATCTCCTGCCATCTGGGAACTGCGAATCCCTTAACCTATTAGCTCCTGACATCTCCTGGCTTTAAAATTAAATCTTATTCCGCAGTGTCATTCTACACTTCGTTTATTTACACCCTGCTTTGTTCCAGAAAGGATTTAACTGGGCTTATTCTATAGTTAGTCACAGACTCCTTAATTTAAATAAGAGAGAAACCTGGGAGAGACTGACCACTTGGCCCAGCCCAAGCACACAACACATCTCAAACTGTATCATCCCCAAACTAATCCAAATGGGTGGCTTTGCGGGCAAATCATCCACCTGCCATTGAGAAGCACTAGTTAGCACACCCTGGCCTCGCTCATCTCCACCTCCTCAGCTGCTGCCTCTTCTCATTTAACCACCACGTGGAGAAGTGGTCTAATGGAGCACTTTCTCCTCAAAGACGTGCCAAGACCCCCTGGATGACCTCAGATTTTCAGATTTTTATTGGAAAGGACTTTCACTCTTTGTGGCTCCGGTCTTCTCATCTGACATGAGAGCCACGTCCACCTTTATGTCACGCAGATGAATAAGGACATCTGTGAAAGCACCTTGGACAAGATGCACAAAAGGCTGTGTGCGGCCTTCCAGCTGATTGTTTGAAGCCAGATACCATCACGGCTCAGCTGGCCCACTCACCCCCAGACAAGGTCAGACCATCAAAAGCCTTGTAAGAATTGCAGCAGTAGTGAGGGGAACCTGGCGAGCAAACAGCGGGAACTGGCCACTGCTTGCCAGGCTGTGGCACCCCTTGGATTTGAGGGTGTTCATGGAAGCCCACAGTCAGGGGCGAGAGAGGAACGGGAGCTGGGAGACCAAGTCACCCTCCAAGACTGGAGCTGGAAGCCGGGCCAGCTTCCCCAGGTGGGCTCAAGAGGAGGGGGTGGGGGCAGGCCAAAGAGGAGGGAAGCCAGGTTCTAGGGTATGTGATTTGGGGTAGAAAACAAGCAGAAGTGGGTGGGCTTGCGGTTGTTTAAATATCAGCAAGTTGGGGAGGGGGTTATTGGGAGACAGATGGGGAGATGGAGATGACTGAGGTCTTGCCATGCGAGAGAGGGGTGGGGGGAGGGAGCTTGGGGGAGAGGTCTTCACAGGGAAAACGGGGGAGGGGGCTGGGGTATCCATAGGGAAAATTGGAGGGGCTGGAGGTTGGGGTCTCCATAGGAGAAAAGTGAGGTGGGAGTGTCTCATCACAGCGGAGAGGGGATGGGTGCGGAAGACTGGGTGGCCGGAGCAGGGGTTCGGCCACACAGAAAGAGGGTGGGGGATGGGGGGTGATGAGGTCTGCGCGAGGGGAAACGGGAGTAACCGTGGGGAGGGGGTCGGGTGGGGCAGTAATCCCCCGGGGAGGTTGGGGCTGGCCGGGGATGCGGCTCACGGGGAGGTCGGGGTTGGCTGGGGAAGCGGGGGGTCCCCACACAGGCCCAGCCTCACCGTCCGCCAGGGCCTCACTGCACTCGAAGCTGATCTCGAACCGAAAGGGGCTGTGGAAAGGGCTCGGGTTCTCCAGCACCGCCACGTTCAGCACCGACACCCTGGCCATCGCCTCGCCGGGCCGCGGCTGAGGCTGGGACTGGGCCGAGCCCGCGTCCGGGTCCGGGTCCCGTCGGGTCAGCGGCACAGCGTTGCCCAATAGCTCTCCCACCTCCTCTATCCGCGGACTGAAGTGGGCCTCTGCTCCGCGCGCCTCCTTCAAATAGCCGGCCCCGCCCTCCGGCCAATCACCGTCAACGCTCCCCGGCGGCGCGAGAGCCCCCTCAGCCAATCCTGGAGCGCCAGTCGGCGCGCGCCGAGACTCCCCGGACCAATCCGCGGGGCTCCCTCTCCGGGAGGCGCGAGGGAGGCGGGACCACCTCTCGGCTCCTATGGTGTCCACCGGGAACCAATCCCCACGTCTCCGACTCGGAGATCAAGGGTGGGGGTGGGCGGAGTCAGAGCGCGGGGCTCCTCTCGGCCAATCCCGAGGGTTCCCGCACCGGCGTGGGGCGCGCTTCGCCCCGCCCTTCCGGGAGGCTCAGCCCGCGGAGAGCTGCGCCGTCAACCGCCGAGCGGTGGCGCGCGGCGCTCGCACAAGAGGGCGGGAAGGGCGGTGCTCGCGCCCGCGGTGATTGGCAGGCGGCGGTGGGGGCGGGGATAAGGCCAGTTCTCTGAGGTGATTGGCTGAGTTGGTCGAGGAGGCGGGAGGAGAGGAAGACTCGGCTGGGGATTCGAGGGAGGGGGCGGAAGTCGGCCGCCGGTGCTGTTGAGCCGGGTGTGAAGAGAGGGGAGGAGCGTTCGCGGCGTCGGCGCTGTCCGCAGGTGAGCGTCGCCGGGAGCCTCCCTGAGGGGCTCCGGGGTAGTGAACGTCTGACCCCCCCCGGGGGGAGACGGCGCGCGGTGACGCGGCGCGCTCGGGCCGGCTCGGGTCCCGCTCTCGCCCCGCGAGGGCCGCTGGGAGGGCTGAGGGGACCGCGCCGTGGACCGGGGTTCGAGTCCCGCCTCGGCCCTCGGCTCCCGCGGCCGCGCGTCCCCGCCCTGATCGGGGCAGTGAAAACGCTCTGACAGGAGAATCTAGAAGCTTCTCCTCACCCCCGCGCCCGGCACCTCGGCTTCCCCCGCCACCAGCGGGAAAATAACGCGAGCCACGCGCCTGGTGTCGCACTGTTCTAGTGACCGCGGTAAAACACTAAAAAACGAGTGAAATTTAATGTGTCGGATTTCACTCAGTATAGCCGAGATGTTCCGCGCGCGACGGTGTGAAGAGTCCACGTGGGATCGCTCACGTCCTTCCACGTCCCTTGTCCCGAGGCCTCGAGATCCCGCGTGTTCTGCGCTCACAGCCGCATTTCCATCGCAAACCCTGGTCTGCCTTTAGCTTCCAGAACACCCGGAGTTGAAAGGCGCCCGCGTGTTCCCGGCAGACTTGGAAGTTTCCCGCGAGCTCAGCCGCCCGTTGGTGTTTCAATTTAAACGTGGATTAAAATGAAGTGACGTGGAAAGTTCCGGGTCACGGTGGCGCTGGCCGGGTCAGGCGCTCTGAGCCGCCGTGGCGAGTGGCACCGCGTTGCTGGACAGCGCAGGTGTGAACTTGGGCCCGTCGCTCCCCTGCTCCTGACGCCAGTGGCTTCTGTTGTGCTCAGGAGGAGAATATTGTCTTCGAGACACTACGTGCTTTGTTTCCTACACTTACCAGCCCCAGCTTCGGTGCAGCCAAACGGACCCTGGTTTTGTTCCTCAAAAATCTGCCGTGGCCCTCCCAGTGCAGAGCCTCTTCTCCCAGCTCTTGGCATGGCTGGTGCCGTCTTGTCATTCAGGTTTCCCTGTTCACAGGTCCTCAGAGAAGCCTTTTCAGGGGTCCCCTGGACAGTGTTTAAACAGCGTGTAAGCCTGAACAGCCGATCCAAGCCACTAGCATTTCTCATCCAGCCACCCGTGTGGTCTCTGTAGGGTCTTAAGGCCTCATGATTCTAGGCATTTTTTTTTTTTTGGTATCTGCATCTCGCGTTGTTAAGAATTTTTGTGTGGTTAAAAAAATGGAAAGTTTTCCCTTTGAAACGATTTGGCTGCAAGAAAATTCACATTTCTGATTGGCTATGATTTCTTGGCAGACATTGGACATACTTGGGAATTTTTGTGAGTCGAGAAAAATGGAATTTTCAAATTATTTCCCAGTATAATTCGATTGTTTATGAGTGCTAAATTTAATGATGAATGAAGTTGCCATGAAGTTACATTTTCTAGACATTTAATTAAACATTTATTCATTCTGACTTTGTAGTTTTCTTTTTGCATTGTGGAACTTTTTTTTCCTTTATCCCTGGCTTCAACCTTTTCATAGCCCCTGAAAAGCTCATCAGCCACCAGCATTACGTCTGTGCTCCTAATGAAGAAAACAGCCCTGTCTGTAATGCCTTCTCCACACAGCTGGCTGAATAATCTTCAGTCATAAACCAGATCATGTCATTACCCTGCTTAAAACCTTCAGAGGCTTATCATACTTAGAATGAAACCTAAGATCTTTACTGTGGCTTAGGAGGCCCTGCACGTGGCCTCAATTGACCTCTCTGGCCTCATCTACCACTCATCTAACTCTTGTCACAGTTCTCCAGCTCTGCTGGCTTTGTTTCCCATCTTTCGACACACTGATCTATTCCCGCTGCAAGGCTTTGCACTTGCTGTTCCCTCTGCCTGGAATGTGCTTCCTTCAGATAATTGCATGGCTGTCTCCTTATCATCATTTATGGTTCAAGTCAAGTGTCTCTCAAAGAAGCCTTCCTGGACCACCCTAGGTGAAGTAGCCCTTCCTTAATCACATCACCCTGCCTTATTATCTTAGTCGCATGTATCAGATCTGAACTTGTGTGGGTTTTAAATTGTGCTTATTCTCTCTCATCATCCCTCAGGAGACTGAAAGCTGGTTGAGGGTGGAGAGCTCACCTGGCTCAGATTGACCTCTCAAATGTGTTTCCAGAGCTTAGCACAGGGCCTTGCACATAGGAAGTCTTCAGGAGATTTTTTAAAAGAATAAATCCATATAAAGGGCTTAGCATTGTGCTTGGAATGTGAAAAGTACTCGGTAAACACGAGCTGTTAGTAGTGCATCCTAAGAAAGAGAGAAGTCTTCTTTCTTATGTAATATTTCAGGTGCACACATATTGGAAGAAGTGTAAGACATGCTTTAACAGCACAGGTGTTTACCCCTTACCCAGCTTAAGAAGTAAAACATAAGCGATGCAGTTGAAAGGCCTGATACACCCCTGCCTCAAACCCGTTCCTCTCCCCTTTCCCTCAAATGTAACTACAACCCTGCATTTGGTGTTTCGTTTTCTGTGCATGTTTGTACATCTTTATATGCGTGTGTCTTCAAACAATATACCGTATTGTATGTCATGTTCTACAGTTTTAAATAAATGATATCTGCACAAGAAAAGTCACCATAGCAGGCCTGAGACTGCTGTCCTTAGGAAGGCCTTCTTGCAAGGTTGGCCGTTGGCTGGTGTCTAGGAACCTGGGTTTCAGGACGGTTCCCGCCATTCCCTGAATGGTAAGAGTGGCTCACGGTGCCTAAACTGTTTGCACAAACGCTGCGGTTGATGTTGAACACCACCTTTCCTTCTGGAGACTGGAAGTTTGGTGTTTGACCTGCCCTCGATAAATATCCTGGGCACCGCGTCTCTGCGGAGCTTCCCCGGGAGACACCGTTTCACACGTGTTGTCACAGCTCTGCTGCAGGAACCGGGCATGTCCTCTGTGACTCCACTAGGAGAGCACTCGGAGGCTTGTGCCCAGTTTCCCTCGGCTGCTTTTACTTTGTGTCCTTTCACTGGAAGAAATCATAGTGGTGCGTACAACTGTGTGCTAAATCCTGTGAGTCCTCCTGGCAATCATGGAAGCTGGGGGTGATCTCAGGGACCCCCGACACTGGATCGTACCGAATACATCCTGACGGGGAACTCCGGGGAGGCAAGCAGGGCCCCTGAGGCGCAGAATGTAAGGCGCTCGCTCTCAGGGTCGCACGAGCACCCGACCGGTACCTGCACGGCCCTGAGGGGGGCGCCTCCTAAAGTTTCCACTCTGGACACCTCGCTTGCTTCCCTCTAGTCCCGGCCCCACCTCTGAAACTTGCTCTTTTCACCCAACATTGTGCTTTGAGATGTATCTCTGTTGCCACACGCGTGTAGCTCAAATCCACTTCTGTTCACCGCTGTGTTGCTGTGCTGTCTGAGGTGGTAGGCTTTAGCCACACGTGGCCGTTAAGATTTCAGTTAGTCAAAATTACAGAAAGTGAGCAGCTCAATTCCCCAGTCACACTCAGCCCCACGGCGCTGTTTAATAGGCACCCGTGGCTAGTGTTTAGTGGCACTGCGTTGGACAGCATGGATCGAGGACATTTCTGCCATCACAGGGGGGTTTGTTGGACAGCATTGACATATCCGTTCACCTCTTGCTTGATGTTTAGGTGGTCTCCAGTTTCCTCTCATGGACAGTGCTGCAGTGCCCATCGTGGTGTGTCTCCTTGTGCACTCGTGCAGGGGTTTCCCTGGGATACACGCCGAGGGGTTGCCTGGCTGGGTGTATGGCAGTGTTCGCCTTTACTAGGTGTTGCCAGTTTGCTCTTAAAATGATCATCCCACTTCTCACTCCCACCAGCGCTGTTGCTGTTGCTCAGTGTCCTTAGCAACGCTTGGTCTTGTCCGGCCTTCACATTTTTGTCTCTCTGGTGGGTGCGAATTCGTGGTTTCAGTTTGCCTTGCCCTGCTTGCTAGTGAGGCTGAGCTGTCTTCTTTTGTTCACTGACCATTTGCCTTTCTTCTGTGAATTGTCTGTTCACGTCTTTGCCCATTTTCCTGCTGGATTGTCTTCATCTTATTGAGCGCAGAAGTTCTTACATCTGAGGTTTGCATTTTCATGTCTATGGTGTGTTTTGATGCTCAGAATTTATTATTATTTTAATGCCATCAGAATGATCAATCTACTTGTAGTGTTTTTCGTGCCCTATGTAAGAAATCTTACCCTGAGGTCAATAAGTTATCCTACTGTGTTTTTTCCGGAAGTTTTACTTTTCATATTTAGCTTTTTAAGAAATCTACCTGGAATTTGTTTTTATTTATGATGTGAGGTAGGACTGTGATTTAATTTTTCCACACAGGTAACCAGTCGTCCCAGTTCCATTTATTGCATAGTTCAGTGGTTTTCGAAATGTGATCCCCTGGGAATCCCCAAGACCCTTTCAGAAAATCCATGAGATAAACTGTCTTTGTAATAATTCTAAGGCGTTGTTTGCGTTTCTCATCCGCGCCGTGTGTCATGGGCACTGTCGGCACAAAAGCGATGGTGGGGAAAACTGTTGGTGCCTTAGTAGGAATCAGTGCCGTGTCATCAGAGTAGTAGTTGTCACTGTATTCCTCACTGCCACACACTCAATGTTAAAACAAAATCGTTTCACCTGAGAATGTCCTTGAAGAAGCAGTGAAAAGTAGTAATTGTGTTGGAGCTTAGCCCTGGGAGCGGGTCTTGCTGATATTCTGTGTGGTGGAATGGGAAGTTGGCAGAGAGCACGTCTCCCGCATGCTGAAGAAGGATGCTATCAAGGTCATGCACTTGTACAGTTGTTTGAATTGAGGTGGAAATGGCGATTTTTCATGGAACAGCATTTTTACGTTCAAGAATGACAGACTGAGGTTATTCAGATTAGGATATTTGGCAGATCTTTCCTCGGAAATGAATGAAGTGAGCTGGTCACTTTGAAGACAACTGATAGTTTGTTGCCAATGATAAAATTTGAGCTTTCAAGCAAAACTTAGACATTCGGGAAACTTTTACTCACCACCATGAGCCTGACAACTTCTCAATATTTAAAGATTTTTCTGCTGAGATCAATGGTGACGTGAACAAATAAGATTTTAAAAATATAGTGAAATGTGGTAACTCAGTAGATCAGTAGTTTCCAAAAGACCAGTGCATGATGTTACAAAACCCTGCATGGGTAAAAGCTCAATTAAAATTGTAAGGTAGACCAAAGGGCTTCCGTGTAACAGAGTGTGAAGGGTTCCTTGAGACAGTTTCATGTTCCACATTGTGACTAACTTGAACTTACCCCGAGTGTTGAGTTTTGGTGCAGTAACAAAGCAGAATATCCCTAATTAGCTGAAAAGGCTATAACCTCCTCCCTTTTCCAACTATGTGTCTGTGTGAGGCTGGGTTTTCTTCTTATACTTCAACCAAAACAACATGTTGCAACAGATTGATTGCAGAAGCCTGTGTGAGAATCCAGCTGTCTTCTATTAAGCCAGAGAGCGGGAGCTTTTAACAAAAATATAAAACAATGCATTCTTTTCACTACCTTGCTTTTTAAAAAAAGTTATTTTTCATAAAATAGGTTATTGATGTTAACATTTAATGGATTTATTAGCTAAGTTAAATTAGTTAAGTATTTTTAAAAATTTGTCAGTTTAATTTCCAATTCAGTAAATGTAAATAGATATAATCCCTGTTTTTCCCCATAAACAACTTTATAGGGTCCTTCCTCGTTAATTTTTTTAAGGACTTAATCCTTTTAGAGCAGTTTTAGGTTTACAACAAAATTGAGTGTAAGGTACAGAGATTTCCCATCTATCCCCTGCCCGCCCCATGCATAGCCTCCCCCACCATTAACATCCCTCCCAGAGCGGGACATTTGATGAACCTCATGGACGCGTCACGATCACCCAGAGTCCAGAGCTGACCTGAGGGTTCGCTCTTGGTGGTGTCCATTCCACAGGTTTGGGCAAATGTATAACACGTATCCATTATTATAGTATCATGCCGAATATTTTCACTGCCCCCCAATCCTCTGTGCTCTGCCTAGTCACCCCCCACCATACTCATTAATTTATATATATATATATATATGTGTGTGTGTGTGTGTGTGTGTATGTGTGAGGAAGACCAGCCCTGGGCTAACGTCCACGCCCATCTTCCTCTACTTTATATGGGATGCTCCACAGCGTGGCTGACAAGCGGTGCGTCTGTCCGCGCCCGGGATCCGAACCTGCGAACCCCGGGCCGCTGAAGCAGAGCACACAGACTTAACCACTACACCACCAGGCCGGCCCCTATACTCACTAATTTTTAAGAGGGTAAAGGGATCCCAAGACCAAAAAATTAGATCTTCTGGATTAGTCCATCCTTTCCCTAGCGACTTGTAACCCCTGTCAAGAACAAGTTCTCATCTAGGCACAGGTCTCTTCCGTGGGCCTGTTTGCCCTTCCGCTGCCGACACCACATTGTCTTGAACATTCACGCTCAGCAGTCTTGGTGGGGTCAGTTCCAACACCTTGTTCTTTCTTCTTCCAGTTGCATTAGTTATTCTTGGCTTTTGTTCTTCCACAGAAAGTAGGACACACATACTTTTTTCTATTACAAAAGTAATATGTTTAATGCAAAAAATTTTAAAAATACAGAGTTGCAAGTAAAACTTAGAGCCAGCCCTGCTGGTCTAGTGGTTAAAGTTCGGCGCTCTCACCGCTTCAGCGGCCCGGGTTCGTATCCCGGTTGCAGAACCACACCACCCGTCTGTCAGTTGCCATGCTGTGGCGGCAGCTCACATAGAAGAGCTAGGAGGACTTACAACTAGGGTATACAACCATGCACTGGGGTTTTGGGGAGAAAAAAAAGAGAAAGATTGGCAACAGATGGTAGCTCAGGGTGAATCTTTCCCAGCAAAAAAAGAGAGAAAGTAAAAATTACCCACTACAGATAAACTGTTAATATTCTGGTGTATAGCTTTATATTCTGCATATTATATATTCTGCACACATATATGCACATATACATACACATGCACACATACGCAGTTTTATATGTGTATACACAGGTTTTGCATATATTTGATATACATATATATGACATCCAAAACAAAACAAAAGTGGGGTCATACTTTACCTTTTATATGCAGCTTTTTATTGAGTCTTCCTATGAATACACTTCCACATCATTTGATATTCTCTGCACTCTTGTTTTTAATGGCTGCACGGCATTCTGTTTGTGTGGATGTGCGTCACTTATGTAAGGATGTTCTGTGGTGAAACTTTAGGTCATTCCTTGTGTTCCACTCTTAGAAGCCCGACTGTCGCGGACTTCCATGCTTCTGAGTCTTCGTGCGCATGTGACTCCTCAGGCCTGGTTCCGGGAGAGGACCGGTCGGCTTCAAGTGAGGGCTTCGCTTGTGAGAAGCTGGGATCACTTGGAGGGAGGCAGAGGGTTGTGGAAGACAGTGCGACAGGACAGACAGAAGAGAGTGACAGTTGCAAGGGCTTTGGTCAGGGAGAGTCCCAGCGAAGTGGGAAGGGGTCTAGGTGGGGGAGGAGGAGCCAGCAGGGCTGTCATCACAGCTGGTTTCCATGACTGCCATGTGCGAGAAGCGCAGAGAGGAGCAGAAGGAACCCGGCTCCCCCAGGCCTCCCCGGGAGATTGTGGGAGAGAGGAGGTTTTCTCAGGGCCGAGGCCCCAGTGCTCTCAGTCCTTGGGGATCTGAATCGAGTCCTCTGCTGCTCTGCGTTAAGGCCTTCACTCCGCGGGACTCACATAGGTCCTCTCTGGAAAGTCCTCGTATGGGGTGCCAGGGCCGCTCAGGGCGTGGCGTGGTTAGCGGTGTCTCTTCTGGTGCGGGGAGTCTCCCGAGTGGGGCTGGCGGGCGGTGATGGGCCCGGACAGCTGCCACCGAGTGCAGACAGCCCTAGAAGCAGCCCCTGGGTTCAGAAGGCCACCATGGAGGCCGGCCAGCTCCCTCCTAGTAGCTGAGCGAGCGCAGATGCATCTTCTGATCTCCTGGGCATCAGCTTCTGCAGCTGTAAAATGGGGCTCCGTAAACCCTGCCTCCCCAGACCATGGCAAGGATTAAATTGTCAGCATATGGAAGCATCTCCAGGGTGCGGGGACTGCTTAGTAATCTTATCTGAGAAAGTCGTTTAATTACCCCAACTTCAGTTTCCTCATCTGATAAATAGGGATGATAATACATACCTTACAGTCATTAAATGAGATGAAATGTAAGGAAGAGCTCTGAAATGACAAATCTCAACATAAATGTTATTGCTCCTGGGCACGTGCAGATGGTTGCCCCAGGTATGTACAGGTGCCACTAACAACCACCTGAGGGTCAGAGGTGGTTGTCCCAGCAGGTGGTGCCGTGCGTGTGGTGGAGAAGGATGTGTGCTGGGCAGCATCAGGGACAGGAAGACGGGGGAACTGCCGTGTCGTAGCATCTCATCTTATGCCAAGATTAGATTTCAACATCAGAGCATGAAGTCAAAATCATATATATTGACATTTACTACCCTCACAGCCCCTGAACTTGCTCACAGAGTGCCTCTCAGTAAGTCCAGTAGAACCAGTTCATCTTCCAGCACGTGAGCAGATTGCCTTTTCTTGGGTTGGGCACCAGCCAAAACACTGAACCTCGGTTTCAGGGCCGTGCTGGATGAGAGCGCCATGCGGTGAGAGGGCGTGGGGACTGAGGCCAGCTGAGGGAATGCCCGGGCCACAGCTCCCCACTCTCAGCTCTCGTCTCAGGCTCACTCTGGGTCTTAGGCTCAATTCAACTTCCCATCCTTGACAAACATTTGTTGATCACCTACTGTGTGCCAGACGCCGTGCCAGACAGCGGGAGCAGCAGTGAACAAACAGACCATCTACATTGTCTTCTAGTGGTGGAGCAGGGGGGCAGACAATAAAAAAAAAAAAAAAAAAGATGGTTTGTGAGATGGGAGTACTCTGGGAGACAGACAAAGCAGGAAGCGTTAGGGATTGGGATGTTCTCGAGTGGCCCCTTGCAGTTTAAGTGGGGCAGCGGGAAGGCCTGCTGGGAGGGAGAGTAAGGAGCCCTGAGGAACGGCAGTGCAAAGGCCCCGAGGCAGGCAGGTGGGTGCCTACGTTTGCAGACAGCGAGGAGCCCAGTGTGGCCAGAGTGGAGGGAAGGAGGAGAGCCGTGGGGATGAGATCTGATGCTGTAGGGTCTTGTGGGTCATTGTGTTGACCTTGGCCTTTCGTCTGGGCGAGAGAGGAGGCCATGGGGGAGTTTTGAGGAGAGGAGGGACAAAATTTGCTTACCAAGATCACTGTGGTTTCTGTGTTGAGAAACGCCTGAAGAGGGACAAGGGAGCTAGTTAGCGACTGTTGCAGCGGTCCTGGTGAAAGACTGGTGTCTTGAACCAAGGTGGTGAGAACTAGTTAATTCTGGATGTTTTGAAGTCAGAGTGCCAGCGTTGCATTTACTTATTAGATGTGGGGTATGAAACAAGGAGATGATTCAAGGGAAGCTCCGAGCATTTTAGCTTGAGTCTCGAGACGGACTTGCTGTTAACTGAAATGGGGAAGCCTGTGGGAGGAGTGGGGGAGGTCAGGAGCTGGGTTGGGACAGTTAAGTGTGAGGTCCTTTCACACACAGCACGCAGGGGAGATGTGGCTGTGTGAGAACCTGGAGCCCGAGGTGGAAGTGCAGGGTGGAGCTCTCTCTGTGGGGGTCCTCAGCGTACAGATCGGTGTGTAAAACCACAGGCCGGGGCAAGACCTTCCAGGGAGTAAACGTGGGGAGGGAAAAGGTCCAAGTCTGAGCCCCCCAGCTCGCCAACAGGAAGGCGTCATGCGATGCCGGGGAGGCTGGGGAGGAGTAGCTGGGGAGGTGGGAGGAGAGACGGGGGAGAGTGGCATCCTGGACGCAGGTGTTGAAGGCAGAGGGCGCGGGAGAGGTGCTCGCACTGTGAGCAGTCGTCCTGCGCTGTCTGAGAACGTGAAGTGCGCGATGCAGTTCCGTGCTGTCGTCATGTCTGAAAGTGCACCATTCCCGCCGCGTGTGGGGTCTAGGAACGGCAGGTGGAATCAGACAGGCACAGCGTAAAATTCCCACACTCTGCTCCAGTACAGCCTGCGGACAGGTGTCCCAGCCGAGGGCTTCTCTGAAACCCAACATGGCACAGTGGCCTGGCCCAGGGGACCTTGGGGGTGCATCCAGGCACTGTAAGTCTCAGTTTGCCTGTCTGTGAAAGGGAGCTCTGATAACCTCCACCCTAGAGTGTTGATGAGGATTGGAAGAGAAAGTACCCGAGTTGCTCAGCCAAGCCCAGGAACCCACCAAGTCCTGGAAACGTTAATGGTCTGTGACGCGCCAGGCCTCTGCTGGGGTTCTCACCACTGCAGGTGCCTCACCGTGTCAGAGCCTCCTGGGGTGCCCCTGCAGATCCACTCACCCATTTCTCACCCCCAATGAGGCACGCCACTCGTCATTCCAAGAAATCTTAATTTCTTTATTGTTTGACCTTTTTTGACTCAACAATTTTTTTTAACTTTTTGTTTTTTTCTGAAACGTTCTTGTTATGAGCCTTTTGTTTTGTTCTCGTTAAATGCACTCGACCCAAAATTGGTTTGGCATATCGAAAGGGAGACCAAGGAGGGACTGGGGGGGGAGGGGGAGGCCCAAATGGACAGAGAGAAATCGAGAGTGAGAAGAGGAACACAGAGATGGCGAGGACACAGGAAAGGAGGTGGAGACACACAGAGAAAGGAGGGCCAGGAAAACCAAAAAGAAAAAAAACCCAGAGAAAAAGAATTAACCAGAATTAAAAGCAAATGAATTCAGGAGCCCAAGGAAGGGAATAGGAGAGGAAACCAAGACCCTTCCTTCTTTATACCGGCCCAGCTGGGGTGGGGGCATCAAGGCACCAGGTCTGGTTGGGGTGGGGGACACCTGGGCTCTTGGGGGTGGCTTTGCTCAGGGCTGCAGTGGTGTCCAGCCCCACCAGGGGGCCCTGCCCCGCAGCTCTGAGGCCTGGGAATCCACCTTGGTGATTCCCGCTGGAAGGGGAACCAAGGGATCCTCTCTCCCATGATTGTCGGGCATCTGGAGAGATGAAAGGAACGCTGGGCAGGGGAGAGGGAGTGGGGCTCCTTGCGTACCTCCAGTCCCCTGGGGACTCTCCTGCCCTGCCCCACCTGCTCTGCCAGCCCTCTTGCTGGTGTCAGAAGCAGCCTCCCGCTCTAGCTGGGCTCCTGCCTGGACCAGGCCAACTCCTCCACCTACCCTCGTCTCCGCCAGCCGCACCCCCGCAGTGGAGCTCCTGGCCTAGCAAAGCCTAGGAAGGCCACAGAGCTGTCTCCCACCCTCCTCACAGAACTATCTGGGCAAGACCGTCTCCATCCTTATTTCTCCTTCCCATCCAGACTCACCCATGGTCTTCTGCTGAAAGGGGTTGAGCCTTCCTACCAGAAAAAACCAGAGGTGGAACCCAACCCTGCCTTCTCCGCACACCCGTCCCCCTATACAGGACAAACCACCATCTTTGGTCTGGCCCCTTCTCCCTTAACTGATGGGGACAAGCCAGCCCCAGCTCCCCAGAAGAGAGGGGCTTTCTAGCAGCAAAAAGGGTCCCTCCAGCCACCTACCTTTCCCCCAGTTCCTCCCTAGAGCCCCCTCCCCCTCAACCCAAAGAAGTTCATGGCAGCAGCAGGCTGAGACCCGAAGATGTTTGAAACCTCATGGCACTTGTGAGAGAAGAGGGAGGGGCAGAAGACACAGGTGGGCTCTGAGCAGAGGCGGAGGGCCACCCTGGGAAAATGGCAACAACAGGGTGGGCCAGTGTGGCAAGGGGACTATGCTACCCCCAACAGCTGGGGGACTGGAAAGGCCAGGGTGAGAGGCTGGAGAGGAGGGGCTGGGAGAGGCACTCAGGAGACTTCCCCAGCCTGGAACTTCCAGGGCCTGAAGGTCGGGGTGGAACCCCAGAACATGGGTGCCCTGATCACAGGCCCCAGTGCCTGGCTTTGCCTCCCCTGCAGGAGGGTGTAGGGTGGGGAGGGCAGTCTCCCACCTTTGCCCCCTGCCCCCACCCCGAGAGAAGACCACTTCACCGCTCCCAGCCCTCCCTTCTCAGTCATACCCACCATTAAACCCTGCCGCCCTCCTTCTCCTCCCCCATCAACCTCTCTAGGTGGGAAACCAGCCCCTTCATCCCCAGCCCAGAGTCCCAGAAGCAATATACAAGAAGCAGGAACTCAAAGGGACAGCGCAGCCATCTTGGCAAAAGCATCTTTGGGTGTGAGGGTGCCTCCCCTGGGCCACTGGGGAGGGGAGAGGGAGACGGGTCCCCGGTCCTGGAGCAGGCAGTGAGGTACACGCCCCAGGAGAGCTGACTGACGCCAGGGGCAAGCGGAGCAGGGCAGGAGGCGACAGAAACGGGTGCCGGGAAGGAAACGGGTTCTTTGTTTCGCTGCTGCTTCTAGATTTTGTGTTCTGTCTCTGGATTGTAAAAAGCTGCTCTGGTGGCCCGCCCACCCCGGCTGGGGATGCGCACGTACACGGAGAAGTCCTGGCTGCCAGGGCCTGGCGGCGCCGCTCTGCTCCAGAGAAAGCCCGGGCTGGCTGGGCCGCAGGCTCCCGGTGGCTTCAAGTGATGAGATTTTTTTTTTTGTCTTTTTTTCTTTTCCATTTCGTTGAAATATTTACAGTAATAGGGGAGGAGGAGGAGAGAGAAAGGGGTAAGAGGGCCCCCTAGGGAAAGATCCAAGCCCAGGACCCGCTCCCCAGGGAGATGCAGACCCAAAATCTGCTCCCCAGATAGCAGAGCCCACAGGACTGGGAACTGCCCGAATATGGCCACCCCTGTGGGCTGGGGGCCCTGCGGGGAGTTGTGCTTCATCAGGAGTCGCCCCAAGGGAGGGGGTCATTGGGTGCACTTGAGGGCTGAGGGTCAGGCTTGCTGGGGAGGCAGGACGAAGAGCAGAGGGAAGGAGCTTCAGAGAAAGTTCCACCTGTAACCACCAGCCACAACTGCCCATTCCGCTCGCCCTGGGGCTTCCTCCCGGGCCAGAGGCCCCAGTATCCAGGGAGCAGGGAACTGTAGTGCAGGAGGAACCTGTCCATCTGTCCTTCTGCCCCCACTGTTCCCTCCCGGTGCAGCTGGCAGCATTTCTGGCTACAGAGAGAAGAGCAGCTCACAGGTTCCACCCAGCAGGGCCTTTGGCCCAGAGAGTCGAAGCCCTCATTTTCCTCCAGGGGGTAGGAAGGGGAGGGGGGAGGGGGAAGTCAAGAGTGGGCTGCACCCTTCCAGTTTCTCCTTCTCACTCCCTTGGGGACCTCTTGGCTCCTCCTCACTGCATGTCCCCCAAGTCGAGCTGGTGCGCATGGCTGGTGGGAAACCCTGTCTGTGAACCCTGCACCTCAGGCCCCCACGGCGGAGCCCCGAGGGACCTGGAGGGCCCATGGCTGAGGGGCGCCTGGAGAGAGTGGCCCGCCAGCCACTGCCTCCATCAGTCTCCCTCTCCCACCAGGCCTGGCCCAGGGCTCCCTCCCTGGCCTGGGCCACCAGCCCCTGGTCCGTGAGGTCCCTCAGAGACTGGTGACCAGCTGCATCTGCCCATCCCCATCGGGCCCCGGCCCCTCGAGACCCGGGGCCGCCAGGTAGCCCTCGTGGCTGGGCCGCCGCACCTGGTAGTAGCCCTGGAGAGGGTTCCTGGCCACCAGGGCCGGTGGGCGCGAGGTGTAGTAGATTTCGGGGGGGCCGGGGGGCGCAGGTGGGGGTGGGGGCAGGGTCTCACTGGGCCCCTCAGGGCTGCTGTCCGGGTAGGAGGGCGAGTCCCGCAGGTTGGCCCCGCTGGCGTAGAGGGAGTCCCGGCCGGGAGGGGAGGAGAGGGGCCGGCTGGTGGCCCCGTCCTCCGCCGCGCAGCTCTCCGACTCGTCCAGATCGCTCTGGTACAGCACCGACTGGGCCCGGGGCAGCAGCAGTGGCTCCTCCAGGGCCTTGTAGAGAAGTTCGATCTCTGCCCGGTCAGCACCCCCGGGCCCGCCTGCCTCTTCCTCGCCACTGCCCCCCGGCACGGGCGGCACGGGGGGCTCCGGTGGCGGAGGGCCCTTGGCCCCGCTGCCGCCGCCCCGCAGGTTGTTGTGCACCAGCTCCGAGATGATCATCTTCTCGAAGGCAGCAGCGTCGGCCAGGTTCCGGCCTCGGGGTGGCTCGGGGGCCCCGTCCCCCGGAGGGAAATCCCCGCTCCGCAAGGAGTAACTGTTGTTGAAGTTGCCGTTGAGAGGCAGCGTGTCCATGCCGCAGGCTTCCCGGCCGCCCAGGGGGTGCTCTGCAGGCCGAAGGGGTTGCTCAGGAGGAGGGCCAGGCAGTGAGCGGGGCGCAGACCGCGTGCAGGGGCGCCTGCTGCTCTCTGCTTCTCCCTAGGCTCACCCCTGCCCTGGGGACTGGGCTTCCGCGTCCCCCTCTTCCTCACTGGCAGTGGGGACACCAGCTCAGCAGCATGTTAGTGGAAGCGGGTGTAGGGACCAGTTCCCCCAGGGTCCCCTCCCAGCTGGGGCTCAGCATCTCAGCAGTGTGCGGAGCCCTGGGCGCCCAGGTCCACTTCCTGCTCTGACCCTCAGCACCTGCAGTCCCCACCTGAAGGCCCAAACACCCCCATCGGGCAGCTGCCGAGCCAGAGAGCAGAGGGGGTGGGGGCAGAGCCCGAGTTCTCCCCAAGTGAGGCCACCTGAGGAGGCCACTGTCACTCCCCTCCCGGCCTCGGAAATGGTACCAGAAAGGGTCCTACTTACTGGGTTCCCGGTAGCTCCCTGCGGGTGCCGGCCAGGAGGGAAAAGAGAAGTGAGAGTGGGCTTGGAGCACTGAGTCCAGGAGGCCCGAGGATGCCCGAGTGGAGGCCCCTTGGGGCGCACAGCCCCGCTCCCCGACCTGGGCTGTCGTTCCCTCCCAGCCCCAGCGAGCTCTCACCTGGGGAGTTGAAGACGGGGGGCGAAGAGGGGTTGAAGCCCACCGACTCGGCAATGAGGGTGTTGTAGGGGCTGGTGCCCCCACGGGGCTGCAGCACGGGGTTGGTCAGCAGGTGGTTCCCCATAGTACCTGCCCAGGAGGTCAGAGGTCACAAGGTGGCCGGGAGACACAGGCCCGGGAATCTCGAGGGCCTGGAGCCAGAGGTGAGGGACGCCGTCTCACCTCGGTTCAGGGTGGGGGTGCTGTTGATGTCGCCTGCCATGAAGGAGGACTCTGTCTGTTTCCTCACGGTGTCGTTCCACATCCTCCGGATCCGGCTCTGGGGACACAGCCCAGACGTGAGGGGCCCTTGGGCCACCCACTCTCCAGGATCTTTCTCAGACCGCTCACCCAGTGAGCACCACCAGGGACCTGGGCCGAGTGCTGCTCCGCTTCTTGGGCTCTCGGGTCCAACATTCAGCCCCAGGGAGCCCCGCCTGGTGTCCCAGCCCCGGCCCAGATACCTGGGTCCCCGTGTAGTAGCGGGTGTTGCTCCGCATGGCTGAGGTCTTGAGCGAGCCGTGCGCACCCCCCGGCGGGGAGCGGATGCAGCAGTAGGAGTGGCGCAGGCACTTGCTGTACTCCTTGTGCACCTGGGGGCGAGGACAGGCAGCTGGCCGCGGGCACCCACCTCGGGAGTCCAGAGACCAGGCTCCCGTGGGCATCAGAAACCGCACTGCTTCCTGGCTCCCAACCGCCAAGCAGGCAGGCCCTCTTCTCGCTCAGGCCCAGGGTCCCTTCTCCACCGCCAAGTCTCCCTCGGGCATTCCTTCACTCAGCAGATCAGTGAGCACCCTCTACGTGCCAAGTGTGGTTCAGGCCCCGGGGACAGCCCCGACAAACAGACGCTACTTCTCCGAGCTGATCTTCTAGTGGATGGAGGCATAACGGACATCAGCACGCTACGGGGATGTCTGATGGTGTTGGCGCCGTGAAGAGAACTATGGCCGGGAAGGGGGTTAGGCTGTGCTGTTGGGGGCTGGGGGGTGGTCACCATTTCACACAGACCAGGAGGACCTCACTGAGAAGGAGACAGTTCGGCAAGGACCTGAGAGAAATAAGGCCGCGGGCCCTGAGGCCGTGTGGGGAGAAGCGGGGACAAGTCCTGAGGAGACTCCCTGCCTAGGTGTCCAAGAGAGCAAAGGAGAGCACAGCGGGAGGGGAGGGGAGGGGCCCAGGTCGCTCTGTGTGGGCCCGGGGGCTCCTGTAAGGATGTCGCTGTCACTCTGCGTGAGGCGGGGCTGTGCAAGGACGCTGGCTTTGACTGTGTGTCGTGGGGGCCATATAAGGATGCCACTGTCCCTGTGTGTCCGATGGGGGCCACGAGACAGTTGTGAGCGGAACAGAGATGCGGTCAACCTAGCAGCCAGGACTCTCGTGACCGCTGCCTCCTCCACTCCCCGCCTTAGCCTTACCACCTCACTGTCCCCCAGACCAACCACAGTCTGACCAGGGCCCCCTCCGCCTTCAGGACAAAGTTGGCCAACGCCCTGGCCCAGGTTCCCGGCAGCAGTCCTGAGTCCCCTGCCTGTACACCCTCTCTACAGGCCTCTGCTTACCTCCTTCACTCACTGTCTTAAGACCCAGATTTCAACACATTTTATTTACAAAGGAAACTTTCTGTCTCCACAAAACTCACAGTTGGTCCCATAACTTACTAAAGCAGGAGATGTTCTGTCTGGGTGGCGCCCAGGGTCATTCCCCCGCAGGCCTGACCGTGCCCCGCACTGTGCAGACGCCCCGTCACCACGGCCCTGCCCTGTGCTCCCCCAGCTCCCCAAGTCCCTCCTGCATTCTTGCTCCTTCAGGCCGCTGTATCTTGCTCTTTTCCAGAACCCTCTTCACACCTGGCACAACCCTCCCTGAACCCGAGCCCATGCCCCGCTCCCAGTGGACACAGGTCCCACCGCCGGCCTCACCTTCTTCTGTAAGGCGCAGTGAAAGACGAAGATGAAGACCCCCTGGAAGGCGTTGAAGGTGGTGAAGAGATAGGCCATGACCACCGACTCCTTGTTGATGAAGAGGAGGCCAAAAGCCCAGGTGAGGCCCAGCAGGAAGAGCAGTGCGATGGCCCCCAGGGCCCAGGATCTGGGGAGGGGAGAGGGGACAGGGACGTCAACAGCCCTGCCAGCAGAGACGCCTCCCCCACAGCCATGCGGTGTGTCCCTCTTTGGGCAGGCCTGGACGTGTCTGCAAAGACCACCCCTGGGGTGAGCAGGCCTCGGGGGGATGGCCTGCCCAGCCGCACCTTCACCCAGCCTGGGCCCGAGGGGTGGGCAGAGGTCGAGGTTTGGGGTTTGGAGAATGGTCAGTCATTTCCGTGCATCCTGCTCTAAGCACTTATGTCCCCAAAACCACAGGTTGAATATACTAATGATGTGTTTTCTAATACTTGTTAAGTAGATACATAACAAGCACAATAAAACACTGTCTTTGTCCTTAAAATCACATTGTGTGACCCAACAGGTGAGAGCCCTGGGAGAGGCTGGCCAGTGTGGGCGTCGGGGCAGGGGTGTGGGCAGGGGTGCTCACTTAATGTTGTCCAGCCGGCTGGAGTCGGGCTTGAGCACAGACGAGCTCCGGACCATCTTGTGCAGGGTCACCATGAGGAACACCAGGTTCACCTGGGGGGACAAGGGGCGGGGCTGCGCCGGGGTCCCTCCGCCTCTTGGCGCGAGCTCCTGGCCAAGTCTCAGCCTCGACCCACCTTCTTCAGGGCCGGCCCTGCCGGTATACCTGCCCCCAGGTGCTGTCGCCTGGTATAACTGTCTGTTAGTGTGGCTCCCCTGCTGGGAGGGCAGGGCCCACGGCCTGACACAGAGCAGGGGCTCAAACCCCAGCTCCTGGGCAGACAACGTCAGTGTGAGCTCTGCAGACCCACTCTGCTCCCGTCCTCTTAGTCGGCTGCTCAGTTCCCGGTTTTCAAGGGCTTCGGGAGAATGGGGGGGTCTTGGGGTCAAGGCTAGCCTGCATGAAGGACGGAGACGCAGTACTGTGGGGGTACTGCCTTCTAACTTACCACGATAACAAAAGAGACAGGCCCGATGAAGCTCCAGATGAAATAATTGTCCACTCGGAGCCAGCAGCTGTAAAGGAAGTGGGGCCGGGGTAGAGAGAGGCAGGGGGGCCCTCCCCTCCAACCCTGGGAGCCCAGGGACTCTGGGCCACGGCCTCGGGGCTCAGGAGGGGGGAGCCCAGTGCCCCAAGGGTCCTGGCCCAAGCGGTGCTGCTGAGCAGGGAGCCAGGCAAGAGGAGAGACTCAAGGGCAAGATGGGACACTCACGCCTTCTCAGTGCCATAGCTGCGATAGTCGATGGCGGCCGCGATGCCCACCACCAGGGCCGGGAAGCAGTAGCCACCCAGGTAGTAGTACTTGGTGCGGGAGTACTCGCTCTCGAACACCTCCACCAGCAGCAGGTAGAGGTGCACGCCCTCCAGGCAGAGCCAGGAGAAGGCGGCCAGGAAGAAGTAGTGCAGCAAGCCGGCGAAGATGGGGCAGGCAATCTGGGGGCCGGGGCGCCACAGGTGAGGGGCTGCCCAGCCGGGCGCCTCCTCCCACGGCCCCCAGCCTGTGCCGTGGCCCACCTCGTACTGAGTCTTGTCTATCCCGACCAGGAAGAGCAGCTCGGCCAGGAAGAGATTGATGCACAGGTTCTTGTGGATGGTATTGCGGTCCGTCTGCAGCCCCCGCAGGAAGCAGAAGGTGGAGATACAGATGGCCAGGCAGACCAGGGAGATCACAATGCCCACCCAGGTGATGACCGACAGCAGCAGCTCATTGATGCGGCCCTGGTACTGGGAGACAGGACCAGGGGGCACGCTCAGCATCGCTGGCCTCGTTCATGGCCAGGCTCACCCTGGGCTCGGCCAGGGGCCGGCGGCAGGCAAGGCCGCAGGCCACAAGCGCCGTGGTGCAGCTCACCCGGCCTCTGCCCACCCCGGCCAACTGGCTGGCCCCCACCCCTCTGCAAGCGGCGCGCTCACTTCCTCATGCTCTGGAAGCTTGTGGAGAGATGACAAAGGTGACACCAACTCGCTCCTCTAGAGTGCCTTGGGAGAAGGTGGGACCGTGACCAGGGAGGACCAGATGGACGGCCTCAAGCCCTGGGCAAGACTGGTGGCCCCCCACGCCCACAAAGCTGGCTCCCCGGCACCGCCCATGCAGCGCGCTCTCGGACGCCATGCAAAGCCGGGCCAGCACGCGACCCGCCCGGAGAGCGGAGCTGCGGCCAGCTTACGATCTCGCGGTGAGCCATGAGCACGGCAAAGTTGGTGAGGTGGCTGCAGGCACACGTGGTATGGGTCTTGTTGGACTCCACCAGGCGGCAGCCCTGGGTCGACCAGTAGCCCAGCATGGAACGCTCCGAGTAGTTCCAGAAGGAGCAGTTAGCATTGAAGTGGTTCTTGGCCTGTTGTGTGGCGGTGGCCAGAGGTTAGATCTGGGGAGTCCCGTTCTAGCCCCCACACCCAGCTATGGGTGGAACAACAAGTGTGAGAAGTGCCTGGGCTTCAGGCTCCAGTGACAGCTGAGAGCTCGGGGACTAATGGCCCATACTGCTGGGGTGGGGGCTGGTGCCCCGGGAGGGTCGTAACTTGCTTTTGGGGTGTGTGGACTCGTGGTGGGGAATGCAGCCTGGAGGGTGCTGGGCCCCCATGAGGGAGGGGACGCCTCGGCTCACCTCCAGGTGGGCCACGGTGAAGATGACAGGGTCCATGAGGAAGACGCGGCTGGACTCCTTGTTGATGGACGCCGCGATGACCTGCGAGTTCACCACCAGGGAGGCGCCCCCCGGGCTGCCCGCGCCCGCCTCGCCCGCGAGCTTCACCGTGGCGTTCTCAGTGGACAGGAAGAGACCCAGGTTGTTGTAGAGGATGAACACGACCTTGACCACCCCTGGGGAGGACAGGCGCAGCGGGATGTGCAGTCAGCCCTCAGCCACCGGGACCTCTGAAGCCAGGCCGCGGCCCAGGCAAGTGGGGCTCACGGAGCCCTTCCACTGCTCAGTTCCAGACGGCAGGCCAGAGGACCAGGACACACAGGGGCTGGGTCCTCTGCCCACCTCTCACCTGCTCTGTAACCCCAAGCGAATCCCTAACTTCTCTGAGCCTTAATCTCACACGGGACAGTCCTCCCTGAGCCATGAGGATCAACTGCTGCTGCCCAGGAGGGAGCCCCGCAGACTGCAGTGTGTCTTAGGTTCTGTGGGTCCTTGGGGGGACCCCACGAATCCCCTGAAATGTCACACTCGCCTGAGCGGGGGACATCTCTGTGTGTTGTTATGGGTCCCAACCTTTTCTTGGACTCTTCAACCTGATGAAAATTAAGACCTGCTGTTCTCTGTAAGCGGAGCCGGACGGCCAGCGTGGCCCGGGCACTGACCGTTTCGGCTGTTCTGCTTGATGGTGTTGGCCGACAGCTGGATGGAGTTCTCACTTGGGTACTCCTGGGGGAACACCAGCTCCTGCACTTGGCCCTCCGTGTTCAGGACTGTGACCTCCAGGACTGTGGGGACAGGGGATGGCAGGGCACATGTGGTCGGGGTCTGTGCCCAGCCCGGGGGCCCAGGGTGCAGCAGGAGGCCCGAGGTCAGGGGAACCCCAGGACCCAGGGACCTCCATGGTCTCCAGGCCAGGCGGGCCACACGGTTCAAGAACCGCACCCAAACCCGCCCCACCGTGACCACAGCACTCACCCACGTTCTGCTTGGCGGCCAGGAAGCGGGCGGGCTCCCTGACGTTGTCAGCCAGCAGGAAGGCGCCCTCCTCCAGGACGTCCAGGAGCATGGTGGCCGTGTGCACCTGTTCCGTGGCATTCATGTCCTTCCAGGACTCGAGAGCCTCCGGCCGCAGCAGGTTGTCCACCGTCTCCACCACAGCCTGCACGGGTGGGGGCGGCACCGTGGTTCCCGCACATCCTCCGGTTCCTCGGGCTGGGCTCCGTCCCCTTCTCTCACCCTCCATCCCCAGTGCCCTCTGGGGCCTTCCCCCCGTCGGCCGGCAAGAGCCTCGGGCCTCACCTTGATGTAGTCCTTGCAGGTTCTCTCCCGCTTGTGCATCTAAACAGAGACGGAGGCGCTGTCAGGCCTGGTCTCCCGGCCCGCTCCCTCGCCTCAACACTCCCACAGCTTGCCCCTCAGCGTCTGCCAGCCCTGGGGCGGGGCCGTGAGCACGAACCGTTCCTAAGGCTCTCCAACCCCCGGGGCCATCCTGGGCAGCCCAGGAGGGAGACCCAGCAAGCCTGGGTCCGTCCATCCTTCCTCTCTGACCCCAGTGGGTGGCCGCCCAGCTTGGAGGTACCAGGCGGGGTGCTCCTGAGCCCCCAGGGCAGGGCCCCCGCCCCGCTGGCCCTGCTGCCAGGCCCCACCTTGTTGTAGTTCTTGCCGGCTGACTCCCGTTCGATGGGCCTCAGAGCCTGGAGCTGGGCGTCCAGGATGTCCAGCAGCTGTTCCATCAGCTTCACAGAGGAAGACACGTCACCCGCGTAGATGGAGCCCCGGGTGTGGCGGGCCAGCTCACTGGCAATGTTGGCTGCATTCTCCCCGCTTTTGATCTATGTGAGGTAGGAGTGGGGCCCCCCGTTCTGTCAGGGACCGTCTTGCTTCCCCCACATTCCCTGTGCACATGCCTGGCCTGCTTGGCCCTTCTCATCCCTCTCTCTGCTACCCTCTCCCTCCCCATCTTCTCTGCTCCCTCTGTGGGCCAGGGAGGGGACCCCACAGTCCTGGCTCCCAGACCTGCTGGCTCGTCTGTCTCCCCGCTTGCTCCACTGTCCCTGCCCTGCCCTGCGCCCAGCCGCCCAGGGCCCAGTGCACGAACACATGTGCCTGTCTGGGAGGGGTGGCTGCTGCTGGTACCTTCTGGGCCACCTGGTTGACCCAGGGGGAGGTGCAGTTGCTGAGGTCAGGGCCCCGGGGGTTCCAGAGCCCCAGGGCTGGTAGACACTGGAAGGAGGCAATTCCTGCAGGGACAGACGGACAGGAACAGAGACGGGAACCACAGGGAAGGAGAAAAGGACGGGTCGAAGCAGGGAGAAAGGAGATGACAGAGAGAGGAATGAGCAGGTGAGGACAGAGGTGAGGGGAACACGGAAGACCAGCCATGAAGCGGGCCGGACAGTCGAGAAAGGTGTCACTCTGAGGTGACTTAAGCCACCCTTTACTTCCCCTAAGTCCTCCCTCTTGGCTCCCCTCCATCTTTGCCCTCCAGAGTTCAACCCTTCCCACAAAGCCCATCCTGGAAGCCCTCACTCTCCGTGAAGCCTCTTCTGACCCTCCCCTTTGATCCTGGGGTCCCGCCCACCCCCCAGCCCCGCACGTCAGCTGCTCCCAGGGCTGTTCCACCTCAGCCTGAGGCCAGGACCCAGGCCATCTGTGGGCACCCTGCAGGGTCTGCCCAGCACTTTGTATGCAGCAAGTACTCATTATCACAGCAGGGGACAGGGGGTGGGGTGGGGGCACTAACTGATCTGGGAGCCCTGTTGGGCTCTGGAGACACAGCTGCAGAGGTCAGATGTGACCCCTGTCCACACAGAGTCCCTGCTTTGGTGGAGGAGATGGACAGGTAAGTGCATCTACGCTGAGTGGTGAGCATGTCCTCCGTCCCTTCCCTGGCCAGACCAGCAGTGGCCAGCCCCCAAGCCAGCCACAGTGGAGGTGACTGTGACCTCTGCACTCACCTCGAGTCCCCTTGGGGCAGGGCCTCTCCACCAGCATGCCCTGCTGGGTGGCTGGCCATTGGACCCGCCGCACCTCTCGGGGTTCACAGAAGAGCTCTGGGGACACGTGCAGATTGGGGGCCGGGGGCCGCCGGGTGCTGGGGGCCGGAGCCGTGGCTGGAGGCAGGTCAGGTCCCAGTTGGTTGATGGCACCCACAGGGTGCGTGGTGAGGGGCGCCCGGCGGAGGGGGGTGGTGGCTGCGGGCGAAGCCGTGCTGGTGAGGGGCGTGGGCCGGGCTGTGGTGGTTGTGCTGAGGGGTGGGGAAGTGGCTGGGCCTGGAAGGAAGAGGGGATATGACACAGGGTCACCCCCACGCTCAAGGCGCTGCCACAGCGTGCCAGGCACAGGGTTCCTGGCATCCTAGCATCTCCCTCATCTATTGAAGTAGAAAGGTGCCCTGGTCCCCACTGGGTCTGGAAGCAGATCTCCCTGGCCTCCCTCTGCCCACAGAGGTCCCTCACACCCAGAGCACCAACTAAAGCATCAAAGAGCGGTAAAAATTCACTGGAGCACACCCTGAAGTCTGACAGGGCAACCTGAGAGGACAGGCCAGGAAGGTGTGGTCCAGGGCCTGCGGGACACAGTCCCCTCCCAATCTCCTCCTGCTCTCTGTAACCCGCCTGTCCCTTCCCTCTGGGGGCCTTGGTTCACCCTCCTGCAAATATCGCTGGATTACAATGGGGCTCCCTGGAGCCCTGGGGCTGCTCAGAGCTGGCTTAGGGCAGCTAAGGGGAACGAGACTGTGGAAGCTGACCCCCCCACCATCAGCAGCTCAGCTTTTTCTGTTTTACTGACTTTGGTCTTCCACCCAAGATTTGGGTTGATAAGGGTTGACAAGAGACAGGACTAAAAGTGCACACACTCCTGAGAGGCAGTGCAGCCTAGTGGTTAGGAGCCCAGAGTTCTGGGTCCAAACCCTCAAAGAAGCCAACCCCCCCATCCACCCAGTGTGTCAGTTTCCTTCTCTGTAACATGGAGCAGTAACCATCCCCATCTCATAAACTTGGAGGGTTTCACCAGGTAGCAACTGCGAGGTGCCTGGAACTGCCTCTGTCACAGGCTGTGTGACTCTGACCTCCAGGGCTCCGGGAACCGACCCCCAGGTCCCTAATTGCTCATGAAGCGTGCCCCCATCCCGGGCCCAAGGAGGCAGGGAGCGCGCACCGTGCTCACCGGCACTGGGGTCGGGCGGCCCGAACTCCAGGCTGTAGCGCACCACGAAGTAGTTGTTCCAGACGTAGAGCTGGTTGTCGCGGGGGTTGTAGTCCACGGAGGAGACGAACTGGTATGGGTTGGGGAAGGCCAGGCTGACGGGCTCCTCGCGGTTGGCGTTCGTGTTGAAGGCGTAGTCCACGCGGTTGCCGGCCGCCTCGCTGTCGTCGTCCACGTACACGGAGCGCAGCACGTAGAGGACCCCGCACACCATGAAGGCGTTGGACGCCGAGCGCTTGTCGTAGCCCGTCTCCCACGTGCCCTCGAAGCGCAGCGTGTAGGGGTTGAGCTGGCTCACCACCAGCCGCCCGTTGTTGCCCTCGGTGGCGTAGATGACCCACAGCCCGTTCTCGTCCACGGCCAGGTCGATGTCGGTCTTGCCCCCCCAGCGGTAGGGCGACGTGTCGTGGTAGTTGGCCGTGTTGATGACCGTCTCCCCGCTCTTGATGCGCGTGCGCAGATCGTACTTGACGATGTTGCGCGTGCGCTCCTTGTTGTAGAAGACGGCGCCGTCGTAGACCACGAAGCCCGTGCCGTCCACGCGGTTGGGCAGGCGGTAGGTGGTGGTGTGGCGGGCGGCCACGTAGTCCTCCCACGAGGCGTACTCGGTCAGCGTGTCTGTGCGGTAGGGGATCCAGGGCATCACATAGATGCGGTCGCCCGCCTGCAGCGGGTCCTTGCACCACGCACCGGACTGGTGCTCTGACTCGTGCGTCGAGGTGGGCTCCAGCACCTTCTGCAGGGTCCCTGGGCACACAAAGACTGGGCAGGGCGGGTGGGTGGGGAGGATACGGGGAAAGGATGAGCAGGGGCGAGGGAGGAAGGGGGAGAGAGAGAGAGAGGGGGGAGAGAGAAGCAAGTTGGTCACGTGGCGGGGGGGGAGCCAGGCTGTCCCCTCCTGCTGCTGCAGTCACGGTTGCTTGGTAGGGCTGGTGATGGGAAGGGGGTTTCTGGGCTGGGACCCCTGCCCTTGCCCAGCTGCCCCTCTCCCTGGAGATGTCAACCCTGGAGGCCATTAAGAGCAGGGTTAGTGGGGGGAGGTAGTGCCACTCTTTCCTTCCCTAGCTGCTAGAGACCCCACAGGCTGGGGATAAGGGGATTGGCAGGAGCCCTCGCAGATATGTTCTGTGTGCCTTAAGTGGGGGCAGAAAGATCTCCTCACTGCAGCTACTGGCGGCTTTGAGGTTCCAGGGACTCAGCACCCTGCCCCTTTGCATCATCTCCACCCCCTGTGGAAGAGCTAGGGTCAAGGGTCCCATCCTTCACCAACCACACCAGGACACAAAAATTTTTTTTTTTTTTTTTACTCCACTTTCTTCCTCCTGCAAAAATTGCAAGGTAGAATGATGTTTCTGAACCCGCTGTGGGTGTCAGGAGCACGCCCCTACTCCAGGGTGCGGTAGGCACCCAAAGTTCCTGATGCAGCCTGTGGCCCCCCCACACCCAGTACCCACACAATCAGAAGCCAAGGAAGGGTTTTCAGAAAAGTCCAGCCCCTCCTGGAGGGCGCCAGCCCTGCCCCCAGCCGGCAGGGTCTCATGGGGTTTGTTGAGCAGCAGACACTGACACTGGTGCACAGGGTGGGTGGGGCAGACATGGGGAGGGAGGAGACTCGCCGGGAGAGTTGGGGATGGGGAAGGAGAGCTGCATGGAGGGAAGAGAGACAAGGTGGGGAGGGGGCTCGGCGAGGTCCTGGCTCCAAGGGAGGCGTGCTGGAGACCACCTGGGAAGAAAGGGTTAGTGCTGGCAGAGGAGAGAGGGGTGAGCAGAGAATTCACTCCAAGGCCCAGGCCCAACCGAGGGTCCCTCGGGGGGCAGTCCCAGGTCCAGCTCAGAGGGGGCAAGGGAGGGAACCAGGTGCTAGGATGAAGACCAAGCCCGCCCAGACAGGCCCCCCCTGCCTCGGACCCCGATTTACCTGCGACCATCCCCGGCTCGGGAGGAGGGACCAAGGCAGCGCTGATGTCAGAAAGGTGGGGGGCCCCGCCCCACCCCCCCATTCCCTGAAAAGGAGGAAAACCTCAACTGCATCTCGTTGGCCGCCGCTGGCCTGCCCACCCTGCCCCATCACCCCCCAGTGCCACCTACTTCTAGCCTCCCCTTACTGACCGGGTGAGGGTCTGGACTCTCATGGTTAGTGTGGCCAGGATCCCCTCCTCCTCTGAGTGGTGACGTCCAGACACCCCTCCATCCAGGATGGTTGGGGCCTCCCTCTCACCTCCCCACTATCAGAACCCACAGACAGGCCAGGGTGAGGGTTTGCAGTGAATTCTCTGCTCCTGCTGGGTATGTCACCAAAGCAGCTGGCCTTGAGGGGGACAGGGAGGGCTGGGACCCGGCACTGGCTTGGGGGGCGGCCCCGGTGGCAAGAGGGGCTTGGATAGGAGCCCTTCCCCATTCCCCCACATCCGGCCTCACTCTTGAGCAGCCTTAGGTGGGGGATCTCCAGCCATCCTTCACAGCATCAGGGACACCTTGGCTCCAGGGTGCCCAGGCACAAAGCAGCCAGGAACACAGCCTATTTTAGGAGGCGGGGAGCCTGGGTCATAGAGGTGGGCAGGAACCAGAAGGATCCTGGCTTGGGCCCTGGGCTCCACCATCTCCCTGTCCCCAATGCCCTGAGGGATCGGCACACCCTCTGTCCAGCACACCTGGCCTCCGCCCTTTTCCTTTGTGCCCAGGTCTCCCCTCTCCCCAAGCCAGGCCCCCCTGCCAGCTCTGTGGGGCCTGAGCAGATGTGTTTGAGTGTGTGAGGGGGTGGTGGGAAGTCTCAGAGCCTGATCTGGTCAGATGGGTGTGGAGGAGGAAAACTTGGTTAGAGGTGCCCCGGGGAAGGGGGAGAAGATGAGGAAGGGCCTGCCTGGGGCCTTTGCCGGCAAGGACCCCTTCCCAGCACCAAGCTCCCAACACCTCCTCCCCCCTCCGCCCTCTCCCCACCCGCCCCTTGAAAAGAAAAGATCCAGGGCTGCTGTATCCAAACCACCACCACTGGGCCTGCAAGAAGAGTGTCTGGTGCTGGGTGGGAGAGACTCCGGGAGAGAGAGGGAGAGAGTGTCGGGATGCAGTGAGGGGTGAGAAGGCGGGCTGGCTGCCCAGGCCTCTCTGAGATGGGGGAGGGGGCAGGGGGAGGGGAGCAGCTCAGAGGAACCCCGCCCCACCTCCCTCAAAGGGGATGCTCCACAGACCACCGTAATTTCAAGGCAAAACTGATCCTGAAAGGCTCTGTCACCCAGCCCTGCCCCCTGCTGGCAGCCTCGGGCGCTGTCAGTTTCCAGAAACTTGCAGCGGAGGAAGCCCCGACCCCAACATGCCCTGCAGCTGCAGCCCGCCCCCCCCACCACCCCGGAGTTCTCCACTCCCCTGCTGAAGGTTAAACTGGCAAGGAATTACGGTGCTCCTGGAAGTCCCCAGACCCGGCCTGGGCCTCCCCCGCCCCACCTCCCTGGTCCTCTAACCACAACAGCCCAGAAGAAACCCTGACTGCAGCTTCGCAAGTGTTTCAGAACCAGAGCAAACGCTCCCCCACCCGCGCTCCGCCCACCTGGAGGCCCGCCCCCACCCTCGCCTGATTTGGCAGGCTGCCCTCCCAGGGCTGGGGACAGCTTCCACCCTCCCCAGGGCTGGGCCCCCAGCTGGTGGAGAATGGGGGTTGGCGGTGAGGGAAACTGGTGCTCCGTGCTCCAAAACAGCTCTGAGCCTTGGAAACGCCAAACCAGAAGGAACTGAAGCCACCAGGGGCCCGAGAGAGAGAGAAGAGGAATCCGCTCCCCAAAAGGAAAATCAAGGTGTCCCCTGCATCCCACCTCCCCCGAACCAGACACAGCTTACGAAAGTTGGGGCAGAAAGAAGAGAGGAGAGAGACGGCTTACCCTGGCCCCCCACCCCTGGCCGGGAGCCAGGGAAGGGCGTCCCTCCCACCCCACCCGCCCTGGATGCTTACACACTTCTCCTGAAGGAGGCAAAAGAAGTATGAGAGAAGGCCAGGTCCCCTCTCAGGGGCCAGGGACTAGGAGGGACAGAGAGAGACAGAAAAAGAGAGAGAAAGACAGAAGGTCCTGCCCGTGCTCAGAAAGGAGCTTCCTCGGGTGTCTGGAGGGTGGAGGCGCCCGTGGCCACACCAGGGTTGGCCCCACCGCAGGGGACACCCGGGTTGGGGGAGAGCCACTGGACCAAGTTGGGGATGGGGGAGAAGGGCCAAGAGGGAGGGTGGGTCACATAAGTATGGCACAGGTGGAACAAAGTGTGAGTTGGGGTTAGCATTGGTAACAGGTGCGTTTACCTTTCTGCTCCACTTCTACTTTAAGCATCGGAAGAGAGAGAACAAATTGAAAAAAAAATGTGCAAGAAAAAAAGAGAAAAAAAGAGATTAAATTGCTTTCGTTTCTTTTCTGGCAACACGCCCCCTTTTCCTTTCTTTCCTCACTCCTGGTTCCCCAACCCCGAAGGTAGCATCAGCTTAGCCCCCGCCCCCAAGTCCCTTCCTCAGGGGAGGGTGTCGGGGAGACAAGTCACAGGAGGGGGAGACACGTGGGAGGACAGAGACCAAGAGAGACACGGAGGGGTGGGGGTGTACAGGCAGGCTGACAGAGCCCTCAGATGGGAGGGGGCACCCTCAGTGCAGGGGGACAGGGAGGGGAGCCCTAGCTGGGAGGCGGGCTCTCGTTACGGGTGCACCGGGTGGGGGGGGGCAGGGGCAGAAGAACCACTCAGATCCCCTCCCACCCAGCCTGCTGCCCTCCTGCTAGAACCAGGGGTCAGGGGGCGGGGTTCAGTGCCCTCTCTGCGCTGACCTCACCTGCCCACCTGCCCGAGTCCAGCTGGGTTCCCCCAAGCCCTCACAACTCGGAAAAAGCCAACACAGAGAGAGGGCAGCAGAGTCGGACACAGAATGATGAGAGGCAGACAGGCAGAGCCCCCGGGCCTCGGAGAGCAGGTGGGAGAGACAGAGGCAGGGAGGAAAGAGGCTGGGGTGAGGGGGGACGTCACAGATGGGTGGGACAGCAGGTGGGGCCACAGACACGCTCCCATGCTCCCCTGGGGTAAGCCCTCCCCTGGGGGCCCAGGAGCCAGTCCCCCCGCCCGCTGCCCAGAGGGCGGGCAGCACCTGGGGGAGGAAGGGGGCGTGGTTAGACTGTGCTCAGCTGCAAGGCAAATCCAGCGTTAGTCGGGCCTGTCCCATGTGGGGGGGATCCCACACACCCACTGCCCCCCCTACAGTGGCCCTGCGCCCACCCCTGACCCGCCCGCACCAGCACTGGGGTCACCCCAGCCTCTGAAGCCCAGGGCAGGACGGCTGCCCAGGCCACTTCCCCTGCAGACTGCGTCCCTGGCTCCTCAGGAACCTCTGAGCAAGGCCTCGCCCTCCTGCCCCCTCTGGAGGCCCAAGTGGGGTTCCGCAGGGCAGCCTCTGGCTCCCTTCCCAGCGCCTCGGCCAGGGCCTGGCACACGGAGGTGCTCAGCGGACGTGGGGGGACAAGTGGGTGCCTGGCCTCCCTGTTCTCTGGCCTAGCTTCTGTGACCCTGGTAACTCCAGCTCCCTTCTGGGACCAGAAGCCAGCCCGGCTCCCGCCCTGCCTGTCCAGGGCACACAGGGCCCAGCTGTGCCCCAGACACGTCAGCGTGTGAGTGTCCCGCCTCCCCCAGGGCTCAGGTGGCTCTCTCCCATCCCCGCTGCCCTGCCCTCCATCCCCAGAGTCCTCTGGTCTCCGTGGGACACGCCCCCGCCCACACTCAGGGGATGGGTTCCAGGAGGTCTCTCGGCCCCCACCTCCCCGGGCCTCAAACTTTTCTCCTGCTTCTTTACCTGCATGGTGTCCACTTGCTTTGGACTCCACTTGGACCGGGGCATCTTTTTCCTGCCCTTTATCTCGCCTGCCTCAGGAGGAATTAGGTTTATCATCTGTCGTTAGTTTTATTTTTGGTTACCAACAGCAATGACGATAATTGGTAAGAATCACGAGTAGTCACAGCAAAAGCAATGGCTACCAAGCCCAGTGCTTACTAGGTGCCAGGGGCCATCTTTCCCGAGCCCCGTCTACAGATGGGGAAACTGAGGCTCTGTGGAGTGAAGCAACACAGCCAAGGCTATGTGGCTGGCCAGAACGGGCTGTTTCCTTCGCACCTATGGCTGGGGGCCCACGAGGACCTTTACCCATCTTCTCTGCTCCTGGCAGCACTCCAGGGACGGCACTTGATCCCCTCCCGCCACCACAGATGGAGACGGCTCAGCCGGCTGGAAGGGCACCTGCACCGTTACTGAGCACATCCTGAACCAGGCTCGGGTCTGGGCGCTGGGGGTGAAGACGAGGCCTCTGCCCTGGGGAGGTTGCACGCAGCACCCTGCCACGGGGGTGGGCTCTGTGGCCGGCCCTGGGCCAGCCGCTTCGCAGGCATGATCTCCGGGACGCTCGCCTCCTGCAGCGGCCCAGAGAAATTAAGTCATTTGCTCAAGTTTCAGAGCCAAAAAGTCCAAGGGCCGAGCTGAGTCTCGACCCCAGCCTGACCTCCCTGCTGTGCTACGCTCCCCGCCTCCCGCCCTCCTTCCCTGCTGCCCTAGCCGCGGGGTAGGCAGTGTCCCCAGTGCTGTGGGGAGGCTTCAAGGTTCAGATGGGCGTCCCCCTCAGGCGGTGTCTGGAGGCCTCGGTCGCTGAAAGGAAAGGGGGAGGAGTAAAAGAAGGTTACGGAAGCACACAAGCGGTCCTGTCTCCCCCAGCGTAGGTCATCACCTGCGAGGAGAAATCAAAGGTTGGGGGGGACGGCTGGGGTGGGAGGGGAGAGGAGGGAGAGTCACAGGGCCTCCTGCTCCCCCGCTCCTGCCCCCGACACGACACGCAGACATCCTGGTGGCCCTGCCTCCTCCCCCCTCTGCCCGGAGCCCTACCTCCAGGTTGGCTACATAAAGCCGGGTGTGGGGGAGGAGAGGGGAATGGATGATGGGGAGGCGGAGGGGAGAGCGAGGGCAGGGAAGAAGGGCTGTGTTAAGGGTGGGCTACTGAGGAGGAGAGACCCTGTCTTCCTCTGCTCCCCCTGGCCAGATGCAAGAAAGCCAGGCCCCCGGCTCCCCAGATCACCTTCCTCAGGCTTCATGGGGGCCTCCATCAGTCCCACATGGCAGCACTTCCTTTGCAGACAGGAAGTACTATCATGATAGTGGGCAAACCAACCAGGACATATGAATCTGTGGAAGATGCCCCCCGCCGTTCACACCAGATCTGCCCCCAGGCCTCAGACGGCAGTCTGCCTCTCTAGGGGTATAGAGTCCAGCTTCCAGGACCAGGAAGGGACAGGAGTGGGGGCATGTGAGGGGAACAAGAGAAAGGAGAGGGAGTTGAGAGGAAGGGGGTGAGTGAGACAAAAGAGCAGGTGTGTTAGGGGGGGTCAAGAAGAGAAGGGTTGAGAGAAGAGGAGGGAGGCAGAGGGACTAGAGAGCAGCGAGGTCAACGTTGAGGGACAGGAGAGATCTAAGTGTGCCAAGCAGAGTACGAGGGTGTGACCTTGAAGGACGTAAACGAGCCAGGGACATGTGAAGAAGCAGGGTGAGCAGGCCAGGGTAACAAGTTACCTGTGGACTGGGACAGAGTCTGTGAGGGTGGGGGGGCAGGCACCGAGTGTGGACGAAGGTACTGGGAGAGGACACTGTGTGAGGGCCAGGCTGTCCCGTGTGCCTGGCCCCAACTTGGCTGTGTGTGTGTGTGTGTGTGTGTGTGTGTGTGTGTATGTGTGTGTGTGGTGGGTCAAGGTGTCTCCTCCTCGCTGGCTTCTGGGAGGGGGAAGGGCCCGCGTCCGCACGAGGAACAAGATGACTCACTGTAGGGGACACAGTCGTACTGCACCTCCAGGTACTTGTAGGTCCCGGGACAGGGGTCGGGAAAGGCGTCGGAGCCGGCGACCACCACGCACTGGGTGCGGTTGTTACACCTGCGGAGGAGAGACAGGGAGCTGGGAAAAGACAGGCCTAGAACCCGGGGGGCCTCCAGGGTCAGGAGAGGAATGGACACCCCCACGTTGGGGAGGAGCCGTGGAGACCAAGCCCAGCCTTTCCTGGGCGTTCTCCTCTGTTTGCTGCCGGCTCTCTCTTCCCACCAGACAGGGTTCGTCTGCTCCCAGCCGCCACATGGCATCAAGCTCAGGGCTAGGCCTGAGGCGGCGCCCCATCACTGCTTCTCTAGCCCCTTCATCACTTCCATCCTACGTGAGTGTCACCGGTGCAGTTACGTCCTGGATATTCTTCCTGAATTGACTGTTCACAGAAGAGTAAGACACGTGAAGCCACGCACTTGAGGTGGTGTCTCTGCGAGCGCGCTGGTGATGGAATGCTCACAGGGTCTGGCCGTGTCCACCTCTGACGGTGAATCAGATACGTCCCGCCCTTCGGACGGCGCTGATGTGAGGGTCTGCGGCCCGGACAGCAGCAGAACCTCCACCCCCGCGTGGCCAGTCTCCATTCCCCACAGGGAGCTCCAGCTGTCACCTTCTCGGGGGTCTGGCTAGCATGGTACGGGAGGCCTAAACAGCAGCAGGAAGATGCTTCTGCTCTGCCGTCCGTCCCCCCAATCAAGGTCTCCATTCCCTGCAGGGGACCAGGCCTCAGCTGGGCGGGGCAGCGGCCTGGGGCCTGCAGGAAGCCATCTGGGGGGGCTTCCCAACAGGTACGAGGCAGAGGACACTCCTGTGTCTTCTCTTCAATCCTGCCCTTAACCAACGAGGATCTGCTCATCCCCACCCACCCCCTTCTTTAAAAACAGAACGGTGGCCTCGGACGGTGAGGCAGGGAGTTAGCCACGACCCAGCAATTCTACCCCCCGGGTATATTCCCCAAAGAACTGAGAGCAGGTGCTCCAACAACCACTTGTACACAGGTGTTCACAGCGGCATTACTCAGCCGCCAAATGGTGGAACCACCCAGATGCCCATCAACAGAGAAACCGATACACAAAACGTGGTCCCTCCATACAGAGGGACATTATTCGGCCATAAAAAGGAAAGAAGCTCTGACACCTGCTACCACGTGGATGGACCTTGAAAACATGACATGAAAGAAGTCAGACACAAAAGGCCACATGTTACATGATCCCACTGTTGGGAAATATCCACAACAGGCAAATCCAGAGACAGAAAGTAGATGAGTGGGGGCCAGGGGGAGGGAGGACTGGGGAGTGGCTGCTAACGGGGACGGAGTTTCCTCTCGGGGTGATGAGAATGTTCTGGAACTAGGTAGAGAGGATGGTTGTCCAGCACTGTGCATGTACTCCACATCACTGAATTGTTCACTTTAAAAAGGTGAATTCTGTGTTAGCGAATTTCACCTCAGTATCAAGAAAACAAGAGAAAGCCTCGGGCCTTCTAGCTGGAGACCACACGTCCCCGCTCCGGCCGGGCGGTGGGGCCAAGACAGGGAAGCGGGTGCGAGGGTCTTCTCAACTCCCACCTCGTGCAGGTCACTGTACTTATTCCGGGGCGTCTGTCGGAGCAGCAGAGCTGTACCCTAACTACCACGAGGAGCCCCCGGGCGTGAAGCCGGTGGAGCAGCGGCCCCGCACGCTCTCGTTCCCCGGGCCCCGTTCTCGCACGGAGAAGCCGTGACTATGGGGACTGGGCCGGCTGTGGTGCTGTGCGCTGGGGAGGCTGTGGAGGGCACACAGACTCCGAAGCCGGTGCCAAAGGAAGTGGGCAGTGAGAATCCAGAGGCAGAGGATGCCCCGGAGGAGGAGGCACAGCCTGAGTGAAGGCAGGGAGGCTGGCGAGGGGCCGCCCATGTCGGGGTGTCGGAAGGGGGAAGAGGGCAGGACCGGTGGAGGGGATGGATGTTTGGGAAGGAAACGGTGGGAGGAAGGGGGTGAGGCGGCTCCAGCCCGCCCACCCATCTAAGCCACCTGACCACGGCCATCCCCTCCCAAAACTCTCCAGAGGCTCTCAGTGACCATGACCGGCGAAATATACTAGAATCATCTGCTGGCACTTAAGGAGCTGCAGAGCTGGCCCAGCCCTCCCTCCTCCTGATCCACACTTTGGGTCCTGGAGCAAACCCTGCGCTCTCTCGGGCATTGGGCAGAAATTCAGTGAGCGCCTGCTGCATATTTGGTTGTGGACACAGCAGTGACAGACGAAACTCCCTGTCCCCGTGGGGCTGACAGCCTGGGGAGGCGAGACGCAGAATAAAGAGGATAAAGACACAAAATATCCGAGGAACTGTGCACGAAGGTTGGGGCTAGGAGAGAGAGAAAGCAGGGAAGGGGTTGGGATCTTGGTGGTCAGGCTGGCCATGCTGAGAGGATAGTTAGGAAAATAATCCCTGAGTAAGGGGAGAGGGGGGCCAAGTAGTCATCAGGGAACAGCATTCCAGGCAGGGGAAACAGCCAGTGCAAAGGCCCAGAGGAGGCCCTGTGCACAAAGATGTCTGACGTGTGTAGAAAGCAGGCAGGGTGGCTGGGGCTGAGTCAGCGATGGGGAGTGAGGAGGAGGTGAGGGCTGGGAGAGGACGGGGCAGGGTGCCCAAGGGTTTGTGAGCCTCGGGGAAGACGGGCTTTTGCTCCCAGTGAGCTCTGAGCAGAGGAGAGACAGGCCCTGACATAGGGGCTCACAGGCGCCCTCTGGCTGCCACGCAGGGAAAAGACTGAAGTGTGCAAGAGGGGTCGGGAGAGCTGGCAGCCAGCACTGCAGTTGGCAGTGGTCACACCCGGGTGTCACCTGAAGGAAGTGCCGACCAGCTCTAAGTGGACTGGCCGTGGGCGTGAGACAGGCTTCTCCAGCTGTGCAGGCAGTGCCTCTGCCTGGCACACCCCCGCACTCACACACACGGACACACAGAGCAGCAGCCTTGCACACTCGAGCGCTCACACGCACTCCTGTCACCTGTGTCCACAGGTGCCTCCTCGGGGAAGCCTGAGGGACTGGGCCCTCCCCGGGCTCCCGCCACACCCTCGCCCCATCCTGCCACTGCTTTTACGTCGCAGGCCCCACGCCCCACTAATCCTGGCGTGGGCCTCGTGGGGGTGCAGGCCGGCGGGGGAGACGGGCCGGCACCCAGCAGGTGCTCAGGGAGCGCGTCAGAGGCGTCCGAGGAAGACTGAGAGGGGACAGGTGCGCGGCCAGCATGCTATGGGGCCCTCCCCTGGCGGGCCTCACCTCTGCGACATGATCTTGAAGGCGTCGGGCAGGTAGCACTGCACGTTCTCCATCTGGAAGGGGTCGGCGTCGCAGATCTTGTCGTCGGTGCGCCCGTAGTTGGCGTTCTCCACCATGATGACGTCGCTGCCCGGGCACCGCAGCTCGATGGGGTAGCCTTCGCACGCCAGCTCCCGGCGCATCAGCCCGAACGGGAGCCCGGCCCGGCTCAGGCCTGCGGGAGGGGCGGGGGCGTCATGTTTGGCCAGGAGGGAGGGAAGACCCCGCCCAGGGGCGCCACCTCCAGCTCGGCTGTATCCGGACACGGACGATAGGGACCTCAGTTTACTCATCTGTGAAACGGGCGTCTCGGTGTGCCCGCCTGTATAGTGAGGCCATTCAGGTGGCCAGAGGGAGCCTGGCTTTTGCCCTCGGCCCCTGGGAGTGTCCTGCCTGATAAAAGTGTCTTTGTCTACGTGGGGGCCTCGGGCCACGCCACACAGTCTGCGCTGTTATGGGCTGAACTGTGTCTCCCCTCCCCAAATTTATGCTGAAGTCCTAACCCCCGGTGCCTGAGAATGTGACCGAATTTGGAGACAGGGTCTTTCCAGGTAATCAAGTTAAAACGAGGCCATTAAGGGGGGCCTATAAACGGCGTCCTTATAAAAAGAGGAAATTTGGACACAGAGACGCACCCGGAGGGAAGATGACGTGGAAACCCAGAGGGAAGACGGCCTGCTCCAAGCCACGGCGAGAGGCCTGGAGCAGACGCTCCCTCACAGCCTCGGAAGGAACCGACCCCGCCCGCACCCTGGTCTTGGACTCCTAACCTCTGGAACGCTTCTGCTGTTGAAGCCCCCCGCTGTGGTACTCTGGCAAACCAGCACACTAACGGTGTGGCGGGAGCTTGGGTCACGCGGGACCAGGTGACCTCTGGAGGAGCCGAGAGCGAGGTCAGCCGTGCGGGTGGTCCACCATGTGCGGGACTGAGCCCCAGTGAAGACCCTGGACCCCAAGGCGCAGGGGAGCTTCCCAGGCTGGCAGTACGTGTGCTGTCACCCACTGTTGCCAGGAGTCAACCCTGTCCACGACGCCACGGGGAGGGGACAACCGGAAGCTCCGTGCACGGAACGTTCCCAGACGCTGCCCCCGGCTGGTTTTCCCCTGCGTCTTTTCAACCGTAATACACTATGACCGGGAGCATACGGCATTCTGAATTCCACAAATCCTTCCAGCGAGTTCTCAAATCAGAGGGATCTGGGGGACCCTGAACTTGCCAGTGGTGTCAGAAGTGACCGGTCTTGGGCCCTTCCCTAACCGTCTCCCACACAGGAGCAGAGGTGGTGCCGGGGGATGCGTATGTGTTCTGGAAGAAACCAGAGCCTGGTTTCGCTGCTTCTCAGCAGACAGGCCAGGCATGTCTTTGGGCTGGGGCTCCTCATGGTGTGGCCCGAGGATCGGCAGCATTGGTGGAGGCTGGTTCTGAATGCAGGTTCTGGGCCCCACCCCGGCTGCTGAGTCAGAATCTCGTGGGTGAGGCCACGAGCCCGTAGATCCACGTGCCCACCCGCGGTCCTGATGCACACTTGAGCCACTGCTGCCACCTCCCCAGGCCTCAGTTTCCCGATCTGTAAACTGGGCACCCACAACCCAGGGCTGCACTGTGAGGATTCCATGCCCTAGAAAATGTCCTTGAAGGAAGCACTGAGTGCGTGCCATGCACGGTGAGGACACCCCAGGAAAGGGCCTCCTGTCTGTCACCCAGGGACGTCTCAGCATTGCCATGACGTGAAAGAACACACCCCGGGCAGGCCCAGCTCCGGGTGGGGTCACGTTGTCACGTGTCAGTCCCCATCCTGTGCCACGCGGGGACTGAGGGCTCGGACTCCAGAGCCAGACAGCTGGGTTTTCAGTCCCAGCTCGGCCACGCCCTGGCTGGTGGCCTCGTCCAGTCACTGGCCATCACGACCTCTCTGTGCCCCTGGCTCCTTCCCAGGAGCCGACAGCCCCGCCCCCTGGAACCGTCGAGAGGGAGGCGAGGGTCATCCTGGGCAGGGCGTGCAGCGAGACGACGCAGTGGCCACCGCTGTCACCCTTGGGATTGAGGGAGCCAGGCCCTGCCGCACGTTCGCCGGAGGGCACCTTCTCAGAACCGGTCCCGGCCAGGCCTGCGGGGTGCCTGACGGAGGTGGGGTGCACAGAGGGGCCCGGACTGTCGCTTGTCGATGGAGAGAAGTTACCAGCACACGAGGCGGCAGAGCCACCCAGGCTCCTTCCCCGTGATCTGGTCCCTCCAGTGTCAGCGGCCCAGGGAGGACGGGGGCCGGGCCCCTGGGGTTTTTCTGGGTGAGGCGAGTCCCACTTGGGGGAAAGTTTGACACGTGTTCCTCTAGTACCATCTGTTTCCACGGCTAATTTTAGCTCTTCCCAGGCCTGGAGGGAGGCTGGGGGTGGAGGGCTGGCTCAGATGGGTCTGGGGGTGGAAGCACAGCCCTCCCGGCCCAGCTGGGGCTGTGGGGCAGGACCTGGAAGGGCACAGCACGCGGGCTCTGGGGGAGCGGAGGTGCCAGCTGGCCACAGCCGTGCCAAGGCCCTGGGGCACGGCTCGACTATGGTCCCTCCATCTTTGTGGCTTTCCTGAAGGGGGGGTCTGTGGGGGGGGAGCAGCATCCACCGCCAGTGCCCGGCACACAGGGCTGGGAGGGGTGGGTGGGGGGCACGCCCCGCGGCGAGGGCCCAGGCTGGCGGGCCCCTTCTCTCTGCCTCTCTTCTTGCTCTGCCCTCGCCCCACTGGGGCCGCCGCGGGGACCGTAATTGAGTAATCGGTGAGGGTGGGCGGGCAGGCTCGGGGCACTAACTGTGGCGTGTGCAGGATCCCGGGCCGGCATAGGGCTGAGCTGGGTAATTAGTTGTTTTTAAATAAACGTCAGCGGGCATGCCTTAATTAAGCCTTCCTCCAGCGAGAGCCTCGGAGATGTAATCACAGACACACAGCGGCTCAGCAAGACGGCCGGCCTGGTCCCAGGAGGCCGCCGGGCCCGGGGGCTGGGGTGAGGGCCAGTCCGGCGGCGCCGAGGCCCCTCTGGCCTGGCTCCACCGAGGTCTGGGCTGGGCTGAGGTTCGTGACCGAGTGGCCGGGAGGTATTTCCGCTGGCACCTCCCCAGCCCCGGCAGCACCTACCTTGGGTGGCCGAGGTGACCAGGACGGCAGTGACGCACAGGCTCCAGAGCACAGCGGCCAGGCGGGCCATGGCGGAGGTCAGGGGTGTGTCCGGGGCGCTCAGCGGCCTGGGCAGGGGGCCTGGCCCCGCATCACCAGGTGGGCACCACGGCCTGGCCCACCAGCCTGGGGAGGACAGGGAGAGTGAGCAGGGTCGTTTGGCCGGTCCCCTCCCTCCTATCCGCAGCCCAGGAGCTAGTCGATGTCCGGCACCTCCCTCGAGCCAGCATCTGATGAAGCTGCACCCCTGGCCTGCAGGCTAGTCCCCTCCAGGACCTCGGGCTCACCCTGCACCCCCACCCGACCCCAGCAGACAGATCCCCCCGCCTGGGCACCCCGGACCACACGCGACCTCCTGGGAGCCCCTCCCGTGGTCTGACAGCCCCATCGGGTGGCAGGGGCCGCTCAGCAGAATGTCACAGCTGCGAAAGGCCCCCCTGTACCCAGGCAGGACGCAGACCCTCCATCAACGGGAAAGGACCCTCTGGAACCCTCTCTGCCACCCCGAAATCCAGACGCAGCCCATTCGTCTCCCGGCCCCAGCCATTTTCCTCACCCTGCGAGGAGGGCCCGAGGCGTCCCGGGTGGGCGACCCCGGCGTCCGCCCTGACTTGCAGCTTCCAGGTCTTGGGCGGGAATCCAGCCCCCCAGCCCCTGCTCCTGCCTCTCCTGCTCTGGTAGCTAATTAGAATCCAGCTGGCTGGCGCCCCAGATCGGGGACCAGGGACAACTGAGTCCCCTCTTCCCCTCGGGAGGACCCTCGGGGTAAGGTGCAGACGGGCAGGTGGCTGGGAGGCAGGTGCTGCCCCCGGGGGCCGGGGAGGGTGGAGGAGGAGTGGTGCTGTGTGCCCTCCCCACCCAGGCCTGCCCGTCCCCGGGGCACAGAGCTCGGTTCCGGCCCGTTTCTTCCTCACTCATGCCTGCCTCGGTCTCCCCCAGATACCCTCAAGGTCGTGAGCCCAGATCTCCGCCCTCAGCTCTTCACTTCCTCTACACCCCGTTCTCCACGGGGGACCCCGCCCCAGCGGCACCAGCCTGACCACGAACCTGCTGGAAACGCACGTTCTCTGGTGAGGGCCAGCACGCTGTGTTTTACCTGGCCCTGCAGCGTTCAAACACCCACTCTGTCCTCTCCCACTGTCACCCCAGCTTGTCCTACGATCTCAACACCATCGACCAGCCGATACTTCCCAAATCTCTTATTTCCAGTGTGGAATCTCTCAACACTGTCCCCCCCGCCCAAACCAAAGCCTTTGCAGTGACCCTCCAGGCCCAGTTAGCTCCCTGACCCCACCTCACTCAGGTCACTCCTGCCTCCTGCTCTCCCCTGACCACACCAGGCTCTGCCCCAGGGCCTTTTTACCTGTCACTTGCTCTGCACACATCTTCTGCCCACCAGCCACCCACAAGTCACTTCCTCTGCTCCCTCACCTCCTTCAGGCCTTTGTTCAAACGCGACTATCCTGTATGGGGAATGGCCCCTGCAAAACGCAGGGACCGCTAGACTGTTTCATGCACGGCCCTATCCCCAGCTTCTAGAACAGGCCTGGCACACAGCAATGAATGTTTGCTGAGTGAATCTCAGACCCCAAACCTGGAATCTGCTTCCACTCCTCGCCTCTCCCCACTCCCCTTCATAAGCTCCATCAGGAGCTCCTGTGGGCTCTGCCCCCAAAGCGTCTCGCCAACCTGCCGACTCCCGGTCCCCGGGCCACCTGCAGGACCCAGCCACCATCCGGCTGCACCCGGATGCTTGTCCCGGCCTCCTCCTCCCGGCCTCCCTGCCTCCACGCCCGCCCTCACTCAGTGCTAAGGGGTCATTTAACGACGTTGATCTGAGTAGTAACCTTCCCCTCGGCTCGCCACTGGGGTCTCTGTTCCTCACCAGGGCCGAGAGGCCGCAGGTGACCTGGCGCCACCCCGCTCTCCAGTCTGCCCCCGATCCTCCAACCTGAGCCTCTGCTGCTCCCCTGCCTGGAAGGCTCTCCCAGGACCGCGCGCACCTGCTGCGGCTTCTCACTGCCCAGGGCTCGGCCCCGAGGCCACGCAGCAGAGCACCCGCCGGCCCGCCCGCTCCCGCAGCCTCCGCGCTGCGAGGACCTGCTCACACCGGCAGGCCCGCGGTGGCCCTCCCGCCGCACCGCGGGCTCCTCGAGAGCAGGGACAAAGGTCAGAGCGCAGCACTCACGGGGCAAGACGCCCCCGCAGGCCTCGGCCTCCCCCGTGACATGGGGCAGTGACTCCAGGGCGGCCTGCCGCCCCGCTCCCCGTCCCCGTCCCCGCAGCCTCCAGGACCTGCTGCCTCAGCCACAGCCCTGACCAGACGCGGCGCTCGCGCTTCCTCAGCGTCACAGTTGTCGCTGCAGGCGCCGAGGTGCCTTCCCACCACCTTGTTTCTCCCGGTCTCTGGCCATCTCAGGGGACGCCCCGCCCCTCTCTCCCCGAGGGAGTTAAACTGGTTGGACGGCCCTGACCTCTTCCCAAAGCCCTCCAGTCCCTCTCACCCCACAGTCCAGGCTCCCTTGGTGGCCAGAGGGCCTTTTAAAAACACTCATGGTGTAGTATATGTATGACAGCATTTGTCATTTTAGCCATTTTGAGGAGTACAGTTCAGTGACATTAATTACGTTCTCAATGCTGTGCCACCACCACGATCTATTTCCAAACGTTATCACCCCGAACAGAAACTCTGTACGCCCTAAGCAAGAACTGCCTCTCCCCTGCCCCGGCGCCTGGCAACCACGGGTCTGCATGTCTCTATGGACTTGCCTGTTCTGGACACTTTATACAAAGTCGTGGCCTTTGTGTCTGGCTTCTCACTGAGCATCATGGTCTCAAGGTTCACTCAGGTTGTGGCCTATATCCGAGCTTCCTTCCTTTTCACGGCTGAATAGTACTCCACCCTATGGATGGACCGCAGTCTGCGTATCCGTTCATCGTTGACAGACACTTGGGTTGTCTCCACACAGGCATCTTTTTCTTTATTTTTCGGTAAGAAAGATTGCCCCTGAGCTAACATCTGTGCCCATCTTCCTCCATTTCGTATGTGGGACGCCGCCTCAGCGTGGCGTGATGACCGGTGTGTAGGTCTGCACCCAGGATCTGAACCTGTGAACCCCGGGCCGCCGAGGCGGACCACGCGAACTTAACCACGACGCCACTGGGCCGGCCCCCACACACGTGTCTTTTTAAAGACAATCTCAACACGTTGCTCCCCCGATTCACCCCTGCAGTGGCCCCCGCTCCGCGGCCCATGAACCACGCACACTCCAACTCCTGCCCCTACCCCCTGCTCCACCACCCCGTTCCCACCACCTGGCCTCGGCCTGTGTCCCCAGCTCCCCGTCCCTGAGATCTCAGCTCAGACGTGCCCTCCTCGGAGATGCGGGCGGGCCACCCACACCCTGTACCCCCAGTGCCTACATCCCGGCATCCCGCCCGTCACCCACAACCCGCCGCGTCTCCGTTTTCTCTTGGTAACGGGGGATACTTCATAAGGCAGCCGCGCAACAAGATGAATTCATACACGTGAAACACTGGGGGCCGCATCTGGCAGGTAGAGCGTCCCCTGTCACCACTGATCACGTCGCTGCCCTGTGACCTGACATCCACTTGTGGATCTCCTTCGTACCTCCAGGAGGATGGATGCTCCCGAGGCCGTCTCCCGGCCCCCAGACACGCAGTAGGTCCTCGGACAAATACTTACAGACGAACACAGGGGGAGTGGGGCTGGGGCAGCTGGAGACGAGGCACCTGCCCTTTGACCTCGGGGTGAGGCCTGACCCAAACAGGCTGGGCACCACTGCTTCAGGGGTGCAGAAGGAGTAGCCCACGGGCTGCCCGCCATTCCCTGAAGCCCCTCCCTGGAGCAGCTCCCCCAGGAAGCCCCAGGCACCCCGAGAACCCGCCCCAGCTCAGGAGCTGGGCCCTGTGGCTTCTGTTCCCCCTTCCTGCCTGACCGCGTGCCCACCCGCCCTGGAGCATTTCGCCCGCCACCTGGTGTCCACCTAGGCGGGGAGGCAGGTGCGGGTCCGTGGGAGCCACTGGGAGACCCAGGCCTGACCACCCCTGAGGCCCTGGGACGGGGGTATTGTGGATTGAATTGTGTCCCCTCCAAAGAGATATGCTGGAGTCCTGTCCCCCAGGACCTCAGAGCAGGGCCTTATCTGGAAAAAGGGTCTTTACGAGAGATCGTCCAGTCTAAATGACATCATTAGGGTGGGCTCTAGTCCAACGTGACTGGTGTCCTTACACAGAGGGGTATCAGGCACAGACGTGCACAGGGAGGACCCCCGTGAAGATGGAGGCAGAGGTGGGGTGATGCGTCTACAAGCCAAGGAACCCGAGGGCGGCCGACAGCCACCAGAAACCAGGGGAGAGGACCCCTTCAGGGCCCCAGAAGGAGCCAGGCCTGCCCGCACCCCGATCTTGGGCTTCTGGCCTCAGACCTGCGAGACAGTACATGCCTGTCGTTACAGCCGCCCCATCCGGGGGGCTGGTCACAGCAAACCCACAGGGATCAGCACATGTGGGGTGTGGGGCAGAGATGGAGGTAGGGGCTGGGGGCCGCTGGGGTCTGCCCGCGGTGCCAGGACGGCCACTGACGCCTCCACGCCCCTGCGCACACCCACACTTTACAGACAAGCAGAGTGAGGTCCCGGGGCACCCAACGGGGAAGGGGGCTTTGAACCCAGGTGGGCCGGCCCCCAGGCTGGACACGGGAGCTGGGGGGACCAGGGGGCCGGGAGAGCCCCTCCTCCAGGCCCCTGCCACGTCTGCGTGAGGGGCATCCTGAGAGCTGGACACGCCCGGAGGCGCTGCCCCCACCGGGCCAGGGGAGCCCGCGCCCACGCCTGTCCCCATCTCAAGCCTCAGTGGACTCGGGTGACCCCACTGCACCCGGGAAACAGGGCTCGCTGCCCTCACGCCGAGATGGGGGCTGGACCCGGCGCGGCTGGTCCCCAGGCTGTGTGCTTGCCCGCTGGCCAGCCCACCCGAGCCCCATGTCGGTCTCAACCCCAGCGGGGTGCAGCGGGGCCCGCGGGCGGCGACGGCCGGCTCTGTCCTCAGGCGCCCTGGGACAGGCAGGGAGGGTGACAGGAGGAGAGCGCTGCTGGAGGAGGGGGGCGCCGCGCCAGAGTGCGGTCGCCATGGCAACCCCCTGCTGGAGTGGGTGGGAGTCTGAATGCCTGGGGGGACCCACCCCTCCACACAAGAGTCTCCTGCCTCTTGCCCTCCACCCAGCAACTGAGTCCTCCCTAAACCCAGTAGCCTGAGGGCCCAGCTGCACAGACCCACCTCCTCCAGGAAGCCCTCAGGCATGGCACAGCGGGGAAGTGGCAGGCCCTAGGAAAGGACTTGGCTCCTGGGTCTAAATGTGCTGTGTAACCTCAGGCCGGGCTCTTGGCCTCTCTGAGCCCGCTTCCCCATCTCTCCTCAGGGACTAACAGACCTACCTCAGAGAGAGAGAGCAACACCCAGAGAGTCTCGGGAGGGGACCGGGGGCTCAGGGAGGGCAGGGTCCCCACAGGACCTCAGCCCCACCCCCATCTTCCCAGGTCTCAGCAGAGGGCAGCCAGGTCCTCCCAGGCACTGAGAACCAGACACCCCGGGCCCCTCTCCTGTCACCCCACGTCAGCCCCAGGGGCTCCTGCGGGTCCTCCTGCAGAGTCTGCTCGCCTCTCCCCGCGCCGGCCCCTTCCCGGTACAGCCATCACCGCCTCCCCTGACTCCACCCCCCAGGTCTCCAGGCTCCCGCCCTCACTGCCCGGTCTCCTCCCCTCACAGTGACCAGAGGGCGCCTGTGAGCACCTGAGCCGGGAGAGTCCCTCTGTCACTCAGAACTCTCCATGGCTCCCACCTCACTCAGCAAAAGCCCAGGCCTCCCTCGGCCCACAGGCCCTGCTGGCTCCACCCCACTCCTCCCGCTCCCTCCTCACCCACTCGCCCAGTTCTCCTGGAGGAAAACACAGGGCCCAGCCCCACCTCAGGGCCTTTGCACAGGCTGCTCCCTCCTCCCCAGACACTGCGCAGTCAACACCTGGCCTCCCTCTCAACTCAGTGGCCGTCTGCTGGGGGGCCCTGCTGGCCCCGCACCCCTTCATCCTGTCCGGCTCTTTCCTCCACGGCACTCCCGGCTAGCACAGTGGCCGTCGTTCCACTTGTTTGCTTACTGTCCCCTCTCCCTAGGCGTCGGCGTCGCAGGGGTGGTTTGTCTATCTTACAAGTTTTAAACGGTCACTCTGTGGGGGCTGTTCAAAGCACCCCCACCCCCCTGCCCCCCATACCTCCTCCCTGGTCTTCCCCACCTATCTGTCACTCCCACCCCATCCGATCTCCACCCCGCAGCTAGAGAGATCTTTGCAAAATGAGAACTCAGTGCTGTGCTCCCTGCCTACAACCTTCCGTGGCTCCCTATTGTCTCAGACGCCCCAACGTGGCATCTCAAACCCAGGTCTCCTGCTATCTTCTCATCACCTAGTCTGCTCTGGCCTCCCAGAGTGCCCGTCTCTGCCCCACGCACTTCTCCCCGCCATACACACACACACACGCACACACCCCTACACACCCACAGTGTCAGGGCTCCCGCCCCCCGCCCCCTTCCTCCGAAAGGCTCTGCACGCAGGACCGCACTGGTCTCCCCTGTACCCCGCCCCAGCACACCCGGCCTCATCTGGCTCCCTTAACTGGACCTGGCCTCTGCTGCTGGACGTGTCTTTCCCCCAGCTGCGGCCCCACAGGGAAAGTTCCATCGCAGGTCGGCCTGGCTCTCTGTTGCGGGCCCAGCTCTGGGCAGGAGTGGGTACCTGTTACTCTGCTTAAAGAACGAAGACAAACCAGACCCAGAGAGCAGGTCGTCCATTCAGTGGATAGTTACCCGGTTCCCACCAGGTCACCAGTGCTCTGGAGGAAAATAGGCCTGAAAGGGAGGGAGCGTGCGGGGGAACACGTGTGGGTACCAGTGTAGATGGGGCGGTTGGGGAACACCTCGCCAAGGTGACATTCTAGCAGAAGTCTCAAAGAGGTGACCATCTAGACAGCAGAGACAGAGTATCCCAGGCAGCAGAAACAGCACATGCAAGGGCCCTGAGGTAGGAAGGTGCTGGAGCATGGCTGCGGCTGGCCTGGTGAGTGAAGGGAAGAGCAGGAAGGGGCGAGGGCAGGTTTACGGGGCAGAGTGAGCAGGGCCTGTGGGCTGAGGGGAAGACTTGGGCTTCTTCTCCAAGTGAGGTGGGAGCCATGGAGGCTCTGGGGAGAGGAGAGAGGGCCCTGACTCAGGGGCTCACAGACTGTTTCTGCTGTGGAAGGTGGCGATGACACCGTGGGGGCGGCGGGGGAGGGCTGCTGAGAGCAGCGGGCGCTCCCACCCCGGCCCTCTTCCTTTCTCCCCGTGCGCCCAGCTGGGAGCCAGAGACCTACAGACTCTCCCTCCCCGGCCTCCCTTCCTGCCTCCGCGGTCCCCTCCCTGGGCGGCCAGAGGGAGCTCACGCTGAGCCTTCCCACGGCCTCCCGGGCCCGCGGACACAGCGGACACACCGTCCCCGGCCGGAGACCAGCCTCCTGCCTCCCTTCCCACCCCCAGTCACGGCCTCCTCTTCCCCGGGGCCACCTCCTTCCTCCTGACCTCAGGGCCCCTCCACCTCACCCCCCCAGGCCTGAGCCTTGCGCTCTGCGCCCGCGGAGCAGAGCCGAAAACAGTCACGGAGCCATGGCCAGACGCCCGGTGAGGGGCAGGGGAGGGGCGCAGAGACAGCAGGGTGGCAGGGAAGAGGCCCTGGGCATGGCAGCCTCAGCCCAGGGTCCTGGGGTCAAATCTGGCTCCGCCCACTTCGCGCCCCCACGTTCCTCCTGTCTCTCCCCAGAAATGGGATGGGAACCTCACGTGGTGGCTCCGGGGCTCAGAAGTACATCCAGTGATTCCAGAGCACCTACTGTGTGCCGGGCACTGACCCAGGTGCCGGAGAGACAGCCGTGGGCAGCCAGACCAAGCGGATTCTGTGGCGCACTGATGTTGTGGAGGAAGGGGCCGTGTGCGTGTGCGTGTGTGTGGGGTGCAATTTTAAGCAGGATGATGGAGAGAAGCTGGACACTTCAGCAAAGCCCTGTGAAAGTGACGGAGGAACCGTCCACGTGCCCCGGGAGAGAAAGAGCAATCTGGGCAGAGGGCACAGCCCGTGCAAAGGCCCTGGGGCTGGCCCGGGCCTACACATTTGAGGACCAGCGAGGAAGCCAGTGTGACCAGTAGGGAGTGAGCACGAGGGAGTGGGAGGAGGTGAGGGCAGGGAGGGGACAGGGACAGACTGCACCTGACTCGCCATGTACTTAAGTGCACAAGTGCGCCCCAAATGAGGCTGCTGTCTGCTGATGGGGATGCGTGCACGGTACCCCAACTCCACCCCCAGGGACAACCGGGGGGCGCTCTGGGGAGGAGCTGGCCACCTGTGGCCCCATCACTGCCCCTTCTGTAGAGACAGGGAGCTAAGAACGGTTCGGCCACTCTCCAAGAGCCGGGGAGCGGACGCAGAGGAGGACAGGGCAGTGGGGCTCCTCACAGAGAAATGCTGCCGACCCCAGACCCCAGAGCCAGGCGCGGTCCTCGGGGCGGGGAGATGATCTTGCCCCCACCCCAGGCCACTTGGCAAAGTCTGCAGACTGTTCCAGGCATCACACCGGGAGAGGGCGGCTGCTACTGCTGTCTAGAGGGTGGAGGCCAGGGACGCCGCCAGAAGTCCCAGGACGCACAGGAGCCCCCACAAAGAGCACCACGGCGGGGAGACCCCGCGCACGGGGCACAGGAGCACCCGCCCGGCTCCCTGGCCCACCCAGTCCTGACTTGCTGGGCACTCTTAGTCCCTGAGAGAGGAGTCCTGGCTAGATTGAGCTTCGGGGGGCAGGGCTACTTTTAGCCTCCAGATCAACTTATTACAATTTTTATCTCCCCAAACCTTGGAGTTGGGGGGACGGGAAGGCAGGTGCTTCTGCTTGGCCAGCTCCCCGGGCCGGGGCAGACCCAAACAAGGGTGAGGGGCCCTCCCCATGGGAGAGAGGCTGGGTCAGTGCCCCTGGAAGGAGGGGCTGCTAGGGCCTTGACCCTGGGGCAGGGGGCCCCCGTGCTCCCCCCGCGCGCTCGAAGCCCCATCGCACACACAGCCACGCAGACGCACCCACACCCCAGAGCACCCACGGGCACCACGCAGCCACCTCAGAGAGGCCCCACAGGTGCGAACCTGTGACAGGTCCGCCCGCGGGGGGCAGCCCTCCATCCTCCCAAGGGGGCCGGGTCAATGGGGAGCCCTCGCTGGGCACAGCCAGGAGTCATCCGGGGGTCTCCACTCCTTTGAGGAGCCCCCTCCCATTCACTCAAGTAAGACTTCTTGAGCACCTACTGTGGACCAGGTAGGAGTCTAGGCTCCTGGCATCCCAAAACAAACCGAATAAGAAAATCCCTGAGCGCTGGGTCCTGGCCCCGGAGACAGACAATAAACAGGCACGATGTGTCAGGAAATTCCAGAGTGTGCGAAAGGCCATCCGTTGGGAGACAGGCAGTGCCTGCCATTTTAAATAGCCTGCACAAGGTAAAGGTTACTGCGGAGGTGACATCTGAAGTGAGTGAGGGAGCAAGAGCCTTGCAGATGTCTGGGTGAGAGTGCCCAGTGGAGGGAGCAGCCAGTGCAAAGGCCCTGGGGTTGAATCGTGCTCAGCATGTTGGAGGAGCAGCGAGGAGAGAGGGAGCGAGAAGGAAGAGGTGGCAGGGAAGATGGTGCAGGGCCAGACCCGAGGACGCTCCATGCTGGGATGGTAGTAGGGCCGGGACGCAGGGGCTGCTGCCTTCTGATTCTGAGCCTGCCCATCCTCAGCTGAGACACTGGCTGCTCTGGACAGGGAGACACAGGCCTGCTCCCCAACTCCTATGATACGAGACTGAACTCACTTATGTGTCGCTAGACTGTGAGCTCCCTGAGGACAGGACCAGGCCACCGTTCCCACGGTGTCCCCAGCACGGCGCCTGGTGGAGAAAACACTTGGCTAGTGTTCAAAGATTGCAGAAAGAGGTGCACCCCGCCTCGCGCCAAGGAGCTCCATGTCCACACACCCGGGCACATGCCTGCAGGTGCACACGGGATGCAGACAGCTGCTCACACGTGGAGCGACACACACACACACACACACAGGCCAGCTCCTCCACAAAACTCACTGACACCAGACCCAGGAGACCAACCTGTGGGACACGTGGCCACACGCAGGCTGGGCCACGTCACACAGAGCAGATCCACACAGGTGCGGACACACGTCTGACAGAAGACTGGATTCCAGGGGCAGCAGGACCCTCCCTCCCGTCCCGGGAACCGCTCTCCTCTGTCATCGGGGTGGCTGAGACCCGGCCTGGAGGCACCTCCGGGGTCACTGCGCAGGTCCCAGGGCCACAGCCAGGGAGCCCCCCGCCCCCCACGGAGGGGCCTGCAGGAGGGGAAGTGTCTGGCGTCTGGAAATCGGATCCTTGAGAGGAGCCCACACAGAAACCAGAGCCCTCCGTGGCCTTGGCCACATGTCTGGCTGGAGAGGCAGGAGCGAGCAGAGGCCGGGACTCCAGCTCCCCAGGGCCCGCAGGTGGGGATGTCGGGACCCGCTGCACCCGTTCCCCATTAGGGGTGCCCACTCCTGCGGAGCAGCACAGCCTCCCGGGGTGCGCCCCCGCCCCGAGGCCCACGCTCTCCCGCCAGCCAGGGATGGCAGCGAGGACACAGACGCCAGACGCCGGAGGAGCACGGCCAGACCCCAGCCGCTTGACACAAACAGACTCCGGAGCCGGGGCGCCCCGGGGGAAGGGGCTCCCCAGGGCGGGCTGGGAATAGAAACCGCCTGCGCGTCTCTGTTCTCCGCCTCCTCCCTCCAGCCGCACGGCCAGGTGCGCGCCTCCCCCAAGCCGGGGCCCTCTCCGTGCCCACGGGCAGGCCTCAGACCTCAGACGGGCGACCGCGCTCGGCCAGCTCCCCCCAGGGGCCGGGACGGCGGGCCTTGGAGCGCAGGAGTGACAAGCCCACAGGAGGTGGCGGCGGGAGAAGGTGGCACCGCCAGCAGGAGGGCCGGCGCTCACACGCGCGCGCACGCCTGTGGCTCGGGGCTCGGGTGCCACTGCCGCGAGCCAGGGATCGAATTAGTTCCCTTTTCCCTTTCCAGATGATTTTTCATCTCTGTAATTAATGGGCAAGTCAGTTCTGAACGGCATGGCAGGCAAATTGCTAGTTGGGAAAATCACGGATAATTTTCTCGATATGATAATGAAGGTTGTATTCCTTCCCTTATTCTCCCTGCTTTCATCCCACTTTTAAATAATAAATGGGGCATTAGTGGGAGAGGAGGACGGAGGAGAGGAAGTCACCTGCCCCCACAGCTGGAGCCTGACCCAGGCGCACCGAGTCCTCAGCCCCTGGCCGCAGGGCAGATGGAGGGGACGAGATGGGGCCCTCCGTGGGCCACCCTGGCACCCCAGTGATCAATTCAGTGCCAGGCCTAGGAGAGCAGGCGGGCGGCAGGGAGCCCCCAGGCTGTTAGCGGCCGGAGGGGCCGGGTCAGGTGACAAGCTCAGGCCGCCCTGGGGCGCTGGGGAGGGAGCAGAGACCAACAAGCAGCATCGAGGTCAACAAGCCAGAGCAGACATCCACCCCGGCGCTCCACGCACCTGTCCCACCCGCTCTGCGCCCGACTCCGCAGCAGCTAAGCGAACTGGGCACGCAGAGAGGAGGAGGAGGAGAGAGGGAGAGGGAGAGGCGATCAGCCATCTTGGCAGCCATCTTGAGCCCCTCCCCCTCTCCCCCAGGCACACCACATGTTTGGATGGGGGCAGAGGAACCCGGGCTCCGGGTCTGGCAGAAGCACGGAGGAAAGGGGGCCCTGCCTCCAGACGGGGATGGAGGGACACCCACGCAGCTGCCGTGGCTGGGGGGGCGGCCCAGGAGGCACAGGGAGGTGCTGGGCAGGGACCGGGCCGCCGCTGACCTAGACGCGAAGAGCAGGGACAGCGGTGTGCGCAGGGGCTGCGTGCCGGCAGCCTGCTCTCTCCAGGAGGATGCCAGGGGTACCCTGGAGCAATGCCTGTGGGGGCATTTCCCGGCCACAGCTGGAGCGCACACAGCACTCCCCTCCCTCTTCTGGCCCGGTCCCCTGTCCCGGCACCCTCAGATGGGAGGGGGACAATTGAAACCCCTTTGCTCTACCCAGTGAACACCTGGGGGAGGGGGAGGGCTCTCGCCCTCAAAGCCCGAATCCGGGTGGAGCAAACCCGACAGCTTCCCATGCTTAGCCGGGCGCCACTGAGAGAAGATGCTGCCGGGCTACACCCCTCCTCCTCCTGACAGCGGCGCCCCGGCTGCAGCCGGCGACACCCAGACAGACCCCTATCCCCCGCGCCTCTGCCTCCCAGAGAAAAACCACCCCCAGCCCAGCATCCTGCGGCGCCAGCCCCTGACACGGCTCCTTCGGGGGCCGGGGCCCGCGCGCGGCGCGCACACGCACCCTCTCCGCGCACACCCAGACACCTACACAAACAGGGCGCCAAGCACCCGCGCGCACACGCACCGGGAACACGCAGGCACCGCCGCGCCGCTTCCCCACAAAGGCCGGCGCGCGCGCGGGCACACGCAGCCACGCGCGGGCACACTCGCGGGCCCCTCCCCCCGCCGAGCACCCCGCGGCCGTCCCTCCGCGCCCCCGTGCCCCCGGCGCTCGGTGGGGGCCTCCCCTCCCGGCCCCCTCGCCGGTGGGGGTGAGGTGCAGGCCGCCCCCAAACCCCCTCCCGCTCAGGTGCGGGGACCGCGGCTCCAGCATCCCCTCCCCCTTCGCGGCCGGGACAGGCCCCGGCTCCCATCCTGCCCCCACCCCGGCCCGCACACCTGGCCCAGGTGCGGCGTCCCCTCACCCCGGGCCCGCAGACACTCACCTGTCCGGCACCGCTCTGGGGTCGGCCCTGCGCGTCTCTCCTGCGGCTCCGCGAACCCGGGCCCCCCGCCCGGCACATCTCCCGGAACCGGGGCGGGGGGGAAACGGGTGAGGGGTGGCGGGACGAGGCTGGCCTCCGTGTCCCCTCCTTCCCCGGGCCCAGCACCGCCACCACCGGCCAAAAATTAAAAACAAATAAATAAAAGCGGATTACACAGCTCCAAAGGCGGCCCCCTCGCGGCGGCGGAGGCTGGGGGCTGGGGGCGAGTGGGTCCGCGCCCTCCCGGGGAGGGAGGCGGCGGAGGCGGCGGGGCGGGGGCGGCGTCAGAGCTCGGGGGGCTGGGGCGAGGCGGAGCCCCCCGAGGCGGCGCCGGCGGCGGCCCGCATCTCCCCCGCAGCTCCGCGGCCCCGACGGAGGCGGCACGTGCGCGCCCAGGCGACTTCCCAGCCCCCTCCGACGGCGGCGGCGGCGGCCGAGGGGTTAACGCGGTAGCCGGGGCGCCCCTGCAGCCCCCCGCCGCCCGGCGGCGCCGCTCCGGGGCCCGCGCGGCCCCATCCGCCGGGGCCTCCTCGGCAGACGGCGGGCGGGGGCGCCGCAGCGCCGACAGCTCCCGCGCCGACGGCTCGGGCTCCCCGCAGTGGCCGCGGGGGGCTCGCGGTGGGGGCGGCGGCGCGCGGCCCGGGGGGCGCGGCTGGAGGCGGGCGCGGCGGCGTCGCGCCCCCGGGACGGCCGGAGGGGGACGCGGGGCCGGGCCCGTGGGCACCGCAGGACGCGAGGACCGAGCCGGCGCCGGGCACCAGCAATGACAAGCCGCCTGCTCGCCGCGCTCCCCGGCGCACCCGCTCCGGGAGGGGGGCGGCGGGCGCGCGCAAAACGCGGCCCGGAGCCGCCGCCCGGGACCGGGCGCCGCAACCTGCCCGGGCGCACGGGGGCCGGCGCGAAAACCCGAGCTGGACTCCCTCTCCTCCGCCTCCTCGGCTCCTCCGGAAAAGCGGGGAGCGGGAAGGCGACGTGCTGGATCCCCGGGTCGGAACGGGAGTGGGGGAGGGGAGCCGGGCGCGAGGAAGACCCGGAGCGGATTTTGCGGGCCGGGAAGGGACGGAAAGGCGCCGAGCCCGGGGAGGAGAGCGACCGGGGAGAGCTGGAAGGAGTATGCAAAACCCGGGTTGGATTAACCAGAGATGGGAGGAGCGGGGGAGCTGCGACGGGGACAAATGCACCCGGGGCACGCAAATTTCGGGCCGGGTTCTTCCTCGGGAGACGGAGTAATGCGTCATGCCTAATGCAGTGGAAACAAGCAAGACCCGGCCTAGAGTTCCCGGACTGGGCTCGCGTGGGGCTGGGGAGGGGGCTGCCCCCATCTTCCTGGCAGCGACGTGCGAGGGGGAGGGGCGAAAGGAGGCCCGGACTCGGCCACCCAGGGGTCCGGAGCGCCGGCTGCACCGAGGCGGGCAGGTAAAGGCGTTTCAGGATGCAGGAGCGAGGGAAGGGAATGCGACGAGGAGGCGCTGCCCTGGGAGACCAGACCTACAATACAGGGCGAGGGGGGCCGCAAAGCCAGGACCGGAGTCCGCGGACGGGAGAACACCCCCACGGAAGATCCCGGGCCGCCGGACAAGGGCTTGGAGCTGACCGGGCAGCAGGGGCGGAGGGGAATGTTAGGGGGAGGTTAGTATCTATAAACGTCTCGCTTTGGAAGGGGGGGCGGGGGAAGAGGAAAAAAAATTGAATTTTAGGTTCTCGGCAAGAGCAAAATCCCGGCACGGATTCCCACGGCCTAGCAGCTACCCTGCAGCCGGCGAACTCCAAGAAGTAGGGCAAGGAGCCGGAGGGTTACGAGGCATCTGGCCGAGTGAGGCGAGGGGCAGGTTTCAGACTGAGACTGCAGAGGGAGCCCCGCACACCCTCTCCGGGGTGGGGAAGGCTGTGACCGGCTTGGAACCCCCGGAGCCAGAGCTGTGACTTGCCAAGACCCACAGCAGGGGGACTATAAAACCGGGCCTCAAGCCAAAAATAGGCACTTCAGCAGAACAGACAACTCAGTCCAGAGTGGGGGCTGGGGGAAAATGGGGGGGGGGCAGAATCCTGGAGGAGAGGGGAGGGGGAAAGTCCTGGGAGGTAACACCCGGTGAGGATCTGGGGAGTCCGGACCTGGAAGCCAGGCTGCTGGCTCCATTCTATAAAAGATGGGTGCAACCTGGAGACTGATGGATGGGGAGGAGCACATCCCCGGCCTGGATCCTTGGGGAAGGAAGTGCATCCAGTGAGGCCTAGGTAGTAAAGCAGCCAGCTTATGCAGAATGCACAGTCTGGGCTGAATCTTGGCGGACTCAGAGCCAGCATTAGTGGGATGTGGGAGGGAGCAGGGCAGACAAATCCGGGTCTGGATTATAGAGAAAGGGGACGTGCTGAGGATGGGGAGGGAGGCAAACCCGTCTCTGACTCCTGGGAAGAGAATGCACTGCCACCCAAGCTTGGCCCTGCAGAATGGATGAGGAATGGGGAAAGACTGGGGAAGTGTTGAGGTGGTAAATATGCAAAACTTGGGGCCTGACTTGAATGGAAACTGAGTATCTGAGAAAGCTTAAGTTGAACATCCCCATGTGAATTACCCTGGCCTCTAAGAATCCCTTCCTAGAAGCATGCCCTGGTGGCTGAACTTAAAGAAGGGCAGGCACCAGACTTCCAGGCTGGTTGTGTGACCAGGAGTCACCTCCACGGCAGCCCACGGCCTCCAGCCCCTCGTGTGGACAGCCTTCATTTCAGGACAGGGCAGGGATTTTCATATCCCGGAACCTGGGCCAAACCCAGCCCCCAAATTTCGGGGGTGGAGAGGGTAAGTGGGCCACTTTGTTCCCCCTTCACGCCCAGGGCTCCACAGCTGCAGAGCTCGGGCCTTGAATCTGGGTGACCAGGCCCCGGCAGCTGGATCTGAAGGACCAAATACTAAGGAAGCAAAGGTTGGGGGTGCAGAAAGGATTCCATCCATCTGTGGTTGACTACGGATCTATTGGGCATGGGGTGTGTCCACCTCTCCACACCTCCATTTCCCACTCTGAAATATATGGACAGCACCTGGAAGGACCCACGGAAGTCTTTGAGGCGCTGGGGAGTCGCTGCGGTGTCTCAGGGGCAACGGGGCCATCCTCCCCCCACATCCAGACAACCAGCTTTCTATACCCCCAGCAGGACTGACAGGGGGCGAGAACGTGGAGTCAGGGAAAGCTGGGCACCTCCGGAGCCCTCCTCCCACCACCCCGCCCTCCAGCCCTGAGCAGCCCACCCACCTTCCCCTGCCCCATGAGCGTGCCTAGGGGCTGGTTCTAACCTGCATTCTCCAGACGCCGCGAGAAGGGGTGGCCTTTACATACTTATATGAGGGGGAGGGGTGGCATGGTTTAAGGGACCCCCAGCTCAGTGTGGAAAAATCTCGGCCAGGACCCCCTCCCAGCCCCCTCCGCTTTCTCCCCGAGCCCGTGGTCAGCGGAGCGCCCCTGGTCACGACCGGGACCCGTTCGCCAGCCTCCGTTCCATCCGGGTCTTCTGGCCTCACCGGCGAGGGGCTCAGAGGCAAAGGACGGGGAGAGGCTGGGGGCGCGATGAGCCGCGGCGCCCCCGCTCCTCGCCCCAGACCCTCGTCTGCGCAGCCGCAGTGGAGGCCGCGCCAGAGCTGGGCTCCGGGAGCCGCCGCGTCCGCGCGCGCGCAGTGTCGCCCGGGCGCTTGTGCCGCGCGCCGCGCCGGCCGGTGCCCGCGCCTCGGACGCCCCACTCCCTGCTCCCAGGGCGCTGCTCGCTGCCAGCATCCTACCTTGCGCCGCGGGACTCCCACGCGCAGTGTGCCGGGAGCCCGAGACACCCCACGTCCTGTGCACCCGCGCGCTGGCGCCCCACCTTCTCCGCACCCCGTGTCAGAACACCCCCACGCCCAGGGTGTCCCGCGCCTAGCACGCCCCTGTTCTGATCCCCCCGCGTCTCGGGGACCCTATATTCCGTGCACATAGCACCTCGGGCGCCCCGGCCTCAGATGGCGTTGGCTCACCTGTGCCCTCTGCCCCCGCCCTGCGCTCCGTGTGTCGCGCCCGCTGCCTCGGGCCCCACGCTGGCCTCCTGGGTGCTGCGCTCCTCCACCCTCCCCTGTCCCCGGTGCCCTGCGTCCTTGGCCTCAGGCCTAGTGCCCTCGGTCCTGGGTGTCCTGCCCCACGCTCTTTAGGTCTTGGGTTTGGCGCCAGACCTTGTACCACGTGCGGGGAGCGCGACAGGGAGTGGGATGGAACACGGTCCTGGACTGGGGGAACCAGGGCAAGCCCAGGCCCACCGCCCACCAGGCCCCCCCAGCCCGGCTTTTCCTGGAGTGCACTCCGCTCAGGATCCACAACCCTGTGAGGCATTTCGTTCTTAGGCTCGTGGATTCATTCCTTCCGTTTATTCCTCAAGCACAGAGCACCTCTTACGTGGCCTTAGTGGGGCGCTGTGCTAGGTGTTGAGGATGCCCAGTGCCCCGGTAACAAGACCAGAAGCCTTTCCAGGGCAGCCCGTTCCAGTGGGTGAGGCAGACTCAGAAGGCACCAGGGATTAGCCCTGGGGGGTGAGCAGGGTGCCGGGGGAGTGGACGGTGAACCCGTCCCAGCCTTGAGGGGTACGGGCAGGTTCTGTGCGCCTCTGGCCCTCCTGGAGGCCCCCGGCCCTTCCTTGGGCAGTGTCTGAGCCCCATCCCATCCTGTGCCCTCACCCAAGTGAAAAGCAAGGTGTGGAGGTCTCAGAATGGGGCTGGGAGGGCAGGGTGGGGGCATGGATCAATTCCAACTGCTGTCTTTGGGGGGGTGCATTCAGTCAGTCAGTAAACCTTTATTGAGCACCCACTGGGTGCCAGGGACTGTGCTAGGTCTGGGAACGCAGCGACGAACAAGGCAGACAAGATTCTCTGCTCTTGGAGCTGACAGTCTAATCAGAAGAGAGAAGAGAAACCAGACAAAAGTTCCAGGATGTCAGAATATGATAAGTGCTTTGCAAGAAAATGGAGGAAGGCAGGCGGAGGGCGTGGTGACGGCTGCAATTTTAGATCAGGAAAGCCTTCTCTGAGAAGGTGGTATTTGGGTAAAGACCTGAAGAGATGAGAGAGGAATCATGGGGGGATCTCGGGGAAGGGCGTTCCAGGCAGAGGGAACAGCCTGTGCAAAGGTCATGAGGCAGAAACATGCCTGTGTGGCTGGAGGGAGGGAGTGAGGAGACAGATGGAGGAGGGGAGGGCAGGGAGGTGATGGGCAGATCGTGCTGGCCCCGTGTGCTTTGGGACGACTTTGGGTTTTGCTTTGAGACAGCTGGGAGCCGTGGGGGGTTCTGAGCAGAGAAGGGACATGCCCGGACCCAGGTGCTCACAGGCGCCCTCCAGCTGCCGTGGGGGGACAGCGTGGGGGTCAAGAGCAGATGCTGGGAGACCAGGGAGGAGGCGACCGCACTGGCCCCGGGGATGGACGCTGCCAGCGGGACCAGGAAGGTGGGGGGGAGTGTACGGGTGTATTTGGCTGTATTTTCTGGGTGTATTTTGAAGGTGGAGCAGAAGGAGGGATGCAATGGAAGGAGGCAGCGTGTGGCCTGAGCATCTGGAAGGATGGGGACCAGGGAGGGAGGGGCAGTTGCAGGTAGAGCCAGGAGTTATGTTTGGTTTAAAGACGTTCCAGTGGAGGTGTCGAGCTGGTGACAGGGGAGAGGCCCAGGCTGGCTGAGAACCAGCCGAGGCAACACTGACAGTCTCCTTTACCCTCTGTGAATACCCCGGCAGGTAGGTAATTTCTCCCCATGTTACAGATGGGGAAACTGAGGGTCCATAACTCACCCAACTAGTTAAAAAATGAAGGCAGATTCTGAGCCAGGCCTGCCTGCCCAGGGATGTCGCCTGGAGCCACTGCCCGACTGTGCAGGGGACGAGGAAAGGGCACGAGGCTGGCGTTGCCTGGCTCCCGGCTCCCTCAGGCCCGGTGAACGCCGGGCTCCCCCCAGGCCGGCTCTGCGGGAGGCGAGTGAGGTGCTTCCTGGGCCACAGAGATTAAGAGGACGCCAGAGAACGCAGTGATCTAGAGGAATAAGATCGCAGTGCAATGTTTAAGAAACCCGACATTTATGTACAATATCCACGATGAGCAAAAGAATCAGCTTTGTGAGTGAAGGCGGGGTCAGGAGGAATGCTGCGAGGGGCGGCGCTGCGCCCTGAGGGGAGAGAAGGGGGTGCTGAGGCTGTCCTGTTACTGAACATGGCAATGTTTTGTTTTGCATGAATTTTGATTTTTTAAAACATTGCATTAAAATATAATTTATCTTGACGGCTGTTTTGCACCTCCCGCTGGTCCTGACCTTGGTTCCAGGCCCTGCTCTGGACGCTGAGGCTGTGACGGGGAATGAGAGACACAGACGCACTCTCCTCCTGGAGCTGCCACTTTGTCAGGCAGGCTGACAAGTCACCAGGAACAAGAAGAAAATTCACAGCGTAGTCGATCTTATGAAGGCAAAACCAATGAAGAGTCATGAGGTGGGGGCAGGGGACGATGATTTAGGCTAAGGTGGCCGGGAGAGCCTCTCTGGGGAGGAGACGTTTGAGCTGAGAAGGAACCCATCATGTATGATCCAAGAAGAGGGAACAGCAGGTGCAAAGGCCCTGCGGTTGGAGCAGGCAGGACTATTTGAAGAGTGTGAGGGCCAGTGTGGTGGGAGCACCAGGCTCAGCCTCCGAGGCCGTAGGGAGGGTCTGGATTAGATTCTCAGTGACAGGGGGAGCTGAGGGAGGGCTTGGAGCAGGGGCGGGTGACATGATCTTACTTGCATGTTTAAAAGATTATAGGGGCAGTTCCTCAAAAAGTCCAACGCAGAGTTACCATATGATCCATAACTCCACTCCGAGGTACATACCTAACAGAATTGAAAACAGGGACTCAGATAGATACTTGTACACCAGCATTCACAGGAGCACTATTCACAAAAGCTAGAACATGGAAACATCCCAAATGTCCATCAATGGATGAACAGATAAAATGCCATTTATCCATGCAGTGGAATATTACTCAGCAATGAAAAGGAAGCTCCAACATGGGCTACAACATGGATGAACCTTGAAAAAACTATGTTGAGTGAGAGAAGCCAGACACAAAGAGCCCGATATTGTGTGATTCTGTTGATATGAAATGTCCAGAAGGGGCAAATCCATGGAGACAGAAGGCAGATTGGTGGCTGCAGGGGGCTGGGGGAGGAGGGTGGGGAGTGACTGCCACTGGGGATGGAGTCTCCTTTGGGGTGATGAAAATGTCCTGGAACTAGACAGAGGTGATGGCTGCACTAAGTGTGAATGTACTAGATGCCACTGAACCGTTTACTTTAAAATGGTTAGTGGTTTGTTTTATGTTCTGTGAATTTCACCCCAATTGAAACGAAATTATGGGGGGAATTGAGAAGGAGCCAGGAGACTGGGGAGGTGGCTGCCACCGTCAATCCAGGTGACAGGCGATGGAGGCCTGGAGCAGGATGCTGGTGAGAGGTCGTCAGGGTGGAGGCATATCCCAGAGGCAGAGCCGACAGGACCCCTTCCCCAGTGCACCCCCCATCGGGGCTGCTCAAAGGTCACCTCTTGACCACACCACTGAGAACTGCAGACACCCCCCCTCCCCACTCCCGGAAGCGAGAGTCCAGGAAGCCCCGGTCCAGCAGGCGGGCGGGAAGGCGCGGTTCCCAGTTAGGCGCTAACTGGGAGGGGAGCCCAGTTGGGCTGCGCTTCCCTCCCCGGCCGCTAGGGGCCGCTGCCCCGCTGCTCTGCGGCGCCAGGTGAGGCGGCCCCGCCCGGTCCCCCCAGGTGCGCGGGAGGCGCGGCCACGGGGAGGGGAGGGGGTGAAGGGTGCGAGCTGGGGGGAGTGAGGGTGAGGGGACGAAGTGGGGGTGAAGGGAGAGAGCTGAGCGTGTCTGAGGTGGGGGCCGATAAGAGGGAAGAGAGGAAGCTGTGGGAGGCTGGAGGTGTGGGGAGGCGAGGAGAGGGAGACCTGGGGGGGGGGCGGCGGGAGAGAGGAGCGGGGAGGAGGGGACAGCCGAGGGCTCTGGTGGAGAGGAGTTGGCAGCACCCCGCTGGGGGTAGAGCTGGGGAAGGGAAGACAGGCGAGCAGGTGGGGAGTCAGGGAGAGTCCTGGAGGTGACAGGGACGTGACTGGGGGACATTTGGACAGCGCATGGGGGGTGGGCCTGGCCTGTGGGAAGTCTAGTATCCCAGGGAAGGGGCCTGCGCTTTGCCAGCATCACCTGGTATAGACTTTGGGGGAGGACAGTTTCTCAGGCCCTGGCCCCTCTGGCTAGCAATGGGCAGAGAGCTTCTGAGGGGTGAGGTGTGCCTGCCAAGCTCATCCTCGGGGCCCAGCTCTCTTCTGCAGAGGCGTGGCGGGGTGAGAGGGTTGCTCGACCTGGCCCGAGGGCTCTCCCTCTCTCCTTCACGCCCCATGGCCCGTATTCACTGTGCACTGAGCTGGGTGGTGGGCAAAAGGCCGTGGACGAGATGGATGCAGTCCCGGCTGGCTTTGTGAGGGGTGGAAGACAGGGTGCAGCTGTGGGTTAGTAAAACTGGGGGCTCAGAGGGGGCTGCCCTGGGGAGGTGACCCATAAGCAGAGAGCAGGAAGCTGCATGCCCAGGTGGTCTGGGCCACAGAGAAGGTTCTGAGGAAGTCGCCAAGGACAATGGCAGTAGAGTACAGGCTGCAGCAGACGATAGGGAGCGGTGGGGCCTGAGGTAGCCTGGAAATGGCTGCTGGGTCAAAGGGGCTGCAGGCTCTGGGATGGACTGGAGTTGGGAAGGGTGAGAAGAGAGGTGAGGGTCCCATGGAGGTCAAGGCCACAGCCACTGGAAGGTAGAAGGGGATTCCCAACCTTGCACAGGCCCAGGACAGGGGCCGCAAAGTCAAGTGCCGACCAGCGAACAAAAATGCAGACATGGGGCAGGTGTGAGGCAGCGAGGACGGAGGGCGGCAGCTGTGGGGAGCCCGAGACGCACCCCCTTTTAGGCCGGCAGCTGCCCGCTACTGCTCGGCTCCAGCTGAGAGCTGCCACGTGGGAAGTCAGGCTCGGAGTTGCCAGAATGGATTCTTCAAGAGAAGTCGGGCTTTTTGTGCAAAATTCCCTGAGCTTTAAGTCTCGCGTGCTCATCTACTATGTTCCATTGCGATGACCCCGCAGTTCCATTCCAAGGTTGATTCTCAGTGGGAAGGGGCACTTGGGCCAGCGAGAGACACATGCGGGATGTTCATAGCAGCTTCTTCAGCAACACCAGATGCTGGACACCAGCCGAGTGGCCACGGCCTGGCAAATGGGAAATAGATTGGGGTCTTCGTGCAGTGGAATACGATGCAGCAATGAAAAAGAACCACCCGTGAATGCACGCACAGCGTTGTGTGTGATGGTCTGAAGGCAATGTTGCACAAAAGCACAAGACAACCAGGACGCACTGCGTGGCCCATTCCTGTGACGGTCAAGGACAGGCAGAGGCCATCTGCGGAGTCAGGGGGGCCTGGGGTTTCCTAACTGCGGGTGTTGACACGGGGCTGGAGGATTCCAGTCGTGGGGCCTGTCCCGTGCACAGGAGGGTGCTGAGAAACACCCCTGGTCTCTCCCCACTGGACGCCAGGAGCATATCCCCAGTTGTGACAAACGTCCCTGCAGGTGAGGACCGCTGGGAAAATGACACTCTGGGACAGGACACCCACTGGAAAGTGGCCTTGGGAGCTTCCGGGGGACTGGAATATTCTACATCTCGAGCCAGGTGGTGGTGACAAGGATGGACCGTATTTTAAAAATTCACAGAGCTGTATTCTTAAGAGTTAACCCTATAACGTGGGTGAACCCGAACATCCCGCTGAGAGGAAGAAGCCAGACACAGAAGGCCACAGCCCGTGTGACTCCACTGATGTGAAGCGTCCAGGACGGGCACATCCACAGAGACAGAAAGCAGAGCAGTGGCTGCCAGGGGCCAGAGGGAGCGGGTCCTGGAGAGGGACAGCTCATGGGTACGGGGTTTCCTCTGGGGTGATGAGAATGTTCTGGAATTAGATACTGGTGATAGATAACTGCACAGCACTTGAATATACAAACATGCACCAAATTGTATGCTTTAAAATGGCTAATCTTATGTGAGGCGAATTTTACCTCAAAAAGAAATGATAAAGAGTTAACCCACACAGACAGGACAAGACCCGACCCGGCCGGCCTGGCCACTGTGCGATGGGGGGAGGGACGACGGGACAGCGAGGCAGTGCCGCTGGGCAGCGGGGGGCCCTTGTTGGCAGGTGGGGGGCTGGAGCAACGTGGAGGCAAAATAGTATGTCTGGGCTCCGGGGGCGCTCGCTCTTCACGCAGCCTGCCAGCCTGCAGGGAGCCCCGCGCGGGGCAGAGGCCAGCCCGCGACCGCGGGGGCAACGCGGGTTCTGACGTGGGGGAGAGGACAACGCTCAGCCCGGGGCTGCCGTGGGGGCACAAGGACACGATGCTGGCCGGGTGCTCTCTGCGAGCTGGGGGGCAGTGGGGCAGCCCACAGGGGAGCAGGCTTCCTGAAGGCTCGGGCTGCACGGGAAACGGAGGGCACGGGTGGCATTTGGGCCCCTGCCTCCCCCCACCCCCGGGGTCAGGGGTCAGGGGCGGGGCTGGTGGCCCCCACCAGATATGTCTGCCTGGAGCCTGTGGATGTGGCCTTCTGTGGAGACAGGGTCTTCACAGATGCAATCAAGTTGATTGCAAGTCTTGGATGAGCTCGTCCTGGATTGGGGTGGCCCTGAATCCGATGACCAGTGTCCTTGGAATAGAAGGGGCAGAGACACAGAGGAGGAGGCTGTGTGAAGACGGGGCAGAGATTGGAGCGATGCGGCCACCAGCCAAGGACCGCCAGAGGCTGGAAGAGGTGAGGTCGGGTGCTCCCCAGGGCCTGCGTGGGGGCGCAGCCCTGCGACACCTTGATTTCAACCTCTGGCCTTCAGGACAGAGAGAGAATAAATTCCTTGTTTACGCCACCCCATCTGTGGTCCTTTGTTACAGCTGCCACGGGAAACTAATACAGGCCCTGATATTCAACTCCGCAAACACCATGAAGCCCCTGGAGGGGCTTGCGGTCCAAGGGAAGGCAGACACACAAATGGATCATTCCAGTATGCTGGAGGAGAGCGTCGAGGGACGCATGAGCAGTGGGGGTGGAGAGCTGCCTGGGGTGAGGACACAGCTGAGCCGGAGCACACCACAACCTACAGGGGACAGCAGGTAGTGTAAACACGCCAAGCAGCCAAGTCAAGAAGCCCAGCTGGCTCAGCAACGGCTCACGTGACCTTCAGCTTCACTGTCAGGGAGACAATAAAGAGCGGTGGGGACTGTGGTGCAGAATAATGATAATCGTTAACGTTTGTCAGCACTTGCTGAGCCCTTTCCTTGCACAGTACTAACTCATGGAATCCTCGCACCAACTCTAGAGGCCGATGCTACCATTATCCCCATTTACCAGGTGGGTTAACTGAGGGATGGGGCTGTGTCAGTCAGGCCCCAGCAGGAAGCAGATGGTACATCCAGATTGGGTCATTCGAGCAGAGTCAGTGAAGGGACAAACATACAAAGTGTGGACAGACGGAGGGAACCACAAGGAATAATGCCACGCCGTGGGCTAGTAAAAATGGGGAGCCGTTAGCACCCCTGGGTCTGAGAGGCGAGGGGAGGGGGAAGTTACCAGAACCTGGAGACATCACAGGCTGCGTGGATGACAAGGACCCGTGACCTCTGAAAGGGACGCAGCTGACCCACAGGGGCCACAGGGTGAAGGGGCCAAACTGGGGAATAAATGCCCCCACTCCCCCCACCTCCCCAGGGTCCTCATTGGCTGAACCCAACCTGAGCTTTAGGATCCAGGAGCCTGTTGGTGGGGTCCACACGGCCCAGCTCCCAGGAGACCTGGGGAGGTGGAGAAGCAAGGAGAATCGCTCTAGGTGGGGAAGCAGAAGATTCCAGAACAGGAAGATTGAGTGATTCTAACCCAGGCAGTCTTGGTTAAGAGTCCCCTTATTCACTCACCACGTGAGAACCGGCGCCCCTGTGCCCTCTCCGTAGGGGGCAGCCCGTGGGGAGTGTGGCCTCTGCTTTGCAGAGGCTACGCCCTTGACGGAAAGCCAGGAATCCAGATTTTCATGCAACAATTGCCTGATATTTAAAAGCTAGCAACTCATTACAATTTTTTAAAACCCTGCCTGGGCCAATCAGATCACATCCGTGGGCTGGACTGGGCTCTGGGTGTCAGGAGGTGGACACGGAGTGGGCAGGGCAGCCAGGTGTGAGCCGGATGCCCAGAGAGGCAGCCTCACAAAGCATCCTGGGTGAGATGGGGACCACAGATGGGCCAGCGGGTTTGACTAGAAGGTGCCCGGGGCCGGGGCAGGTGCGAGGCGTTGGGGACACGAGAATGAACAAGAGTTTCGGGTCTAGATGGGGAAGGGCCGTTGGAGCCACGTGAACGGGTTTCCACTCTGAAGGAGAGAAGCCGCTGACGGCTTTGAGACAGCTGAGTGACTCACTCGTGTTTGTCTCTCCCCCCACCCCAAAGCTGGCTGTGGCTCAGGCTTTCTCCAGGGGTGGAGGGACCGTGGATCCATAAACGAGTGAAGCAAATGGAACAGCCCGTCTCAGAGCGCTCACAGCTTGGGGGAGGGCGGAGGCATGAATAATAACGTCAGGGTAGGATGCGCGGGTAACGGGGGCTTGGCCCGTCTGCGAATAGTCCAGCCACTGCTCTGTGCCCTGCGCCGGGGAGACAGGGACAGCACGTGGCCCTGCCTTCGAGGGAAGGGACAACGGATGAGGGAGGACATAAGGGAAAGGAAAATCCCAGGTGGTGAGAAGATGTAAAAATTAAAAGGTGATTGAGGGAAGGGGCTCCGATCAGGTGGCCACTGCCCAGGAGACAGAGCAGCAGGCAGAGGGACGGGGTCCTGGGTGGGTCCCAAGCCGCCCCCTCCCCTGGGACGCAGCCGCCTGGCCCGGCCTCCCCCCAGAGTCGCCCCCATCACACCAGCAGGAACAAACCCACGGCTGACACGGATTCCTGACTCGGAGCGGAGCAGGGGAGAGAGGAGAGAACACCCATCTGCTCCTCCCGGGGGACGCGATTCTTCTCCGGCGCTTGAACCCCGTGCTCCTCCTCCCGCTTCCTCTGGGCGACCGGCCCCGGTGACGCGATATAAATCATTGCAAATGGGTTTTCCCGGCCGGTCACCGTGTTGTTTTAACAATGGTTCATTTTCTGCCCCGGAAAAAAATATTCCATCGAGAAATCAGGGATGAGGGAGGGGGACTCATTCTGTGCGTGTGCGTGCACAGTGTCCCCGGCACCTCAGAGAAGATTCTGGAACATCCTGCTGAGACGCCAAGTGGCCTGTCTGGTTGGGTCATGCCCAGCGCATCCCCTTCACCTGGACAAAGGACACCACCGGGCACGTTTATGGAGCACCTACCAGGTGCCGTGTCTGAGCTGGGCACGAGGGGCCACGGTGGCCTCCCAGGTGCTGCCCTCCCTGGCCTCACAGTCTAGAAGGGGAAAGAGTGACACTAAAAAATAATTGTGCGAGACTACGCAACTACAGTTACGGAACCTGTTCAGAGAAAGTGTGCATTGGACGGGACAGATAATGGGATCTCGGCATAACTGAGCCCCCGCCCGTGGAGAGACCCTCATGCTGAAATGTGAAGGACAGACGGACAGAGGAGCAGGAGGGAAGGCCGTGCGGCTGGAGGGCACTTCCGGACAAACATGCAGGCACGAAAGAGTGTGGGGCAGGCTCAGACCGAGGAGAAAAGCGCGGGGCCCAGCGTGGACAGGGGCGGCGGCCGGAGACCCAGGGGCTTCCCCTGTTCCGGGGCACAGGCTCCCCCCGACACCGAGACGTGGAGTGGCCGTCCAGTGTGTTCAGCCCGTGGTCTCAAGGCCAGCACAGTCCTTGGGAAAGCAGTTGACTTGGGGAAGCGGCTGTGCGAGGTCACCCCATCCCGCCCCATCCCCAGCGCTGGTCCTCTCCTCCCTGCAGTGGGTTGAATGGTGGCCCCCAGAAAGACTTGTCCACATCCTAACCGCCAGAACCAGTGGCTGTGACCTTATTTGGAAAAACGGTGATTGTAGGTTTCATTAAATTAACGATCTTGAGATGAGATCATCCTGGATTAGGATGACCTCTAAATCCATTGACAAACGTCCTTGAAGAGAAGAGAAAGGGAGACAGACGCACAGACACAGGCAGAAAGGCCACGTGGAGACGGAGGCGGAGACGGGAGGGAGGCAGCCGCAGCAAGGGGCCCCTGGAGCCTCCAGACGCTGGAAGGGGGTCTCCCCCGAGCCTCTGGAGGGCCACCTTCATTTCAGCCCAGTCACACCGATCTTGGACTTCCGGCCTCCAGAACTGAGAGAGGAAACATTTCTGCGGGTTGTTTCGTCTTTGTTTTCTGCTGTTGTTAAGCCCGCCAGTTCCGGGCTGTTTGTTACAGCAGCCACGGAAACGGATGCGTTCCCTCTCTCGGCAAATCATCCCAAGACTCGTCCCTCCTCCCCGGCTCCAGCCGCCGTCCTCTCGTCCTTTCTGCGTCCCTCTCCAGTTGGGTTTTGTCCCCGCCTCGCCAGGGAAAGGGCTCCATCCCGCCAAATTTGATGGTCCTGTCTCAGCCTCGAGGCTCCCATGCTCTCGGAGTTCCCGGCCGCCCCTTCTCAGTCTCTTCTGCTGATTCCTCCTCATCTCCCGACCTTAGTGTTGGAGAGAGAGCCACGAGCTGCCCTCCTCTCCTGCGTCTACACTCACCGCCCTGGTGATCTCAACCAGTCCTGAGAACTTAAATGCCACCTGTACCTGACAATGACATCTCCCAGTGACATCTCCAGCTCCAGCCTCTCTGCTGACCTTCAGCTGCCCCCCAGGCGACTCCACTTGGAAACCTGGTGGGCACGCCCACATTTCATGTGGGGAACGGAACTCGACCCCACCACTCGCCCCAGATCTGCACCCCCCACGCCGTCTTCCCCATCTCGGTCAACGGCACCAATGTTCTCCACGGGTGTGGCAGTAGAATAATGCCCCCCTCCCCCAATTCACGTTCACCCGGAACCTCAGAAGGACCTTATTTGGAAATAGGGTCTTTGCAGACGTCACTAGCTAAAGACCTTGAGGTGATGCCCTACTGGATCTAGGGTGGGCCCTACTTCCAGTGATGGGCGTCCTTCCAAGAGACACTGAATCCATAAATACGTTGCCCCACCTGCACTGCCAGCAGCCCAAGTCAAGCCATCCTTGTCTCTCACTTTCATAAAAGCAAGGGTCTCCCCCCGCCCGCCGCCGCAGTCTCTATCCAGCTGGTCTCCACAGCCAGAGAGGGCTTTCGAATCATAAGTCAGATCCTGGCACACAGTAGGTGCTCAATAATGAAGTGAATTCAGGTGGCAAGTCAGGCTAGACTGGGTCTCTCTCATAAGCCTGAGGTGGGCCCCTTTCCCTTCCAGCACGTGTACAAGGAAGGAAACGCTTCGGGGCGAGTTCCTCCACCCCGGAGGCAGCTTGCGGGCCTCGCGTCTTCCTCCACGCGCTCCGCCAGCGGGGCCGCCATCCGTGAAGCGCAGGCTGCATGCACCTGACTTCCGAATACCTGAGGCAGGATCTCATCTAATCCTCGGAAAGAGCCAGAGAATCCTAAGAAAGAACAAGCTGGAGGCATCACACCCCGGTGATAAACTCTGTTACAAAGCTGCCGTGACCAAAACAGCGTGGTCCTGGCAGAAAGACAGACTCGTGGAGCACCGGAACAGCACCGAGAGCCCAGAAACAGACCCAGGCGAATCTGGTCAACTAACACTTGACAAGGTGCCGAGAAGACTCCGTGGCGAGAAGACAGTCTCCAATGAACGGTGCCGGGGAAACTGGATATTCACACGCCGAACGATGAAACCAGTCCCCTATCTTACACCACTCACAGACGTTAACTTAATCCTTGAAACGGCCCTACGAGGTAGGACTGTCGCTGTCCCCATTTTAGAGTTGGGGAAACCGAGGCACAAAGCAACGAAACCACTTGCCTAACGGCGAGTCGGCCAGGCCCCGGCAGGGCTAGGATGAGAACCCAGGCAGTCCCGCCAGCAGCGCTCGTGTCCCAGATGAGTTCTCCCCGCTTCGACCGGCCAGGCGTGCCCGAGGGCCCGGAGAGGGGTTCGCGCCCTCGGCCTCGTCCACGAGGCAGTTCTGTCTTGTGCCGACGACGGGCCCTTCCCGCCCTCTGGGAGGCTGCATCCTGGCTGGGAAGCCAAGGGCGTGGATAACCTTCAATCCACAGTGCTGAGGGCACCTGGGATGGGTAATTCCACCCAGGGAGACTCCAGAAGGCCGGAAGGGCCCCGGGCATGGAGTGACGCTGCGCCCATGGACGGAGGACGCCCTTGTCCCTCGTTCTGTCCTGGGCCTGCAGAGCGTGCGAAGCATACAAAGGCCAGGAGTGGGCAAATATTTGCTCCAGGTCACGCAGCGAGCCTTCTGCACTGCATCTTGCTGCGCTGCTCTCTCCCGCGGCGTTCCCGAGGGCTGCCATGGACAGTGCCACACGCCGGGCGCTTCAAACCACAGCAAGGCCTTCTCCCACGTCCCGGAGGCCGCGAGTCGAAAGCCCACGCTCCCGCTGAGGACCCTTCTTCCAGCTTCCGGGGCTCCAGCCGTCCTTCGTGCTCCCGTCTCTGTCTCCACCGTCACGCGGCCTCTCCCTCGTGCTCCGCGTCCGTGTCTCTTTACTCAGAATAAATGTATAATCTAGTCAGTTGGTTCCAGGTCCCACCCGACTCCAGCGTGACCTCATCTTAACCCAAAGACGTTTGCAACAACCTATTTCCAAATAAGGTCACAATCTGAGATATTGGGGGTTAGGACTTCAACATATCTCTTTGGGGGGACACAGTTCACCCCACAACACCCTCCCTCTCTTGTACAGTCTCTTGGGGCCTCTTCTAGGCTGCCCGGTCAAACGCATCCATGCTCCCTATTTTAATGTTGCGGTGCCCAAGCCTCAACCCACACCTGTTAGCTAACAACCAGGACCAGTGACGAGCTGCCCTGTGCTGTGTGTCCCGAGACCCCGAGAACCTCCGTGTCGTCACTCGGGAACCACTGGGCTGCAAGTGTCAAAATACAGGGACCTGCCACAGCTTCACCAGAAAGGTGGCCTTTTCCCCACCAACGACCTGGCGTCCGCCGCCTGGTACTCTTGGAAGCCAGTAGCTCGAGGGCCACAGGGCCAGCGTCACCAGGCTCCCCTGGTCCCCTGGGTATCCCTCTAGATCCTGGGACCCTCACCGCAGCGAGTGGCGGTTTCCATCCCCACTTTATAGATGCAGCAACTGAGGCTCGGATAGGAACGTGCCCACCTGTCCCCCGGCCCCTCTGCTGACTTCTGCTCCGGCCTCACTGGCCAGAAGTGTGTCAGAAGCAGCACTCACATCTGTGAGGCGCACCATCCCATTCTACAGATGAGGAAAAGTGAGGCTCGGGTCCAGTGGAACCTCATTTAGTCACTCGTTGATCACATGCTCATGGAGCATCACCTCTGTGCCAGGCCAGTTGGCATGAGGGAACAACAGTGAATAAATGAATACTGGGGGGGGTACCCAGAAATAATACCAACACTATAGTTCTAGACGTAACAGCTAATGGGCCCGCCACTGTTCTGAGGGGCCATTCACCAAGTCACTGATTCATCCCAACAGCTGCACAAGGTGGGTTTACTAACATCCCCATGTTACAAACGAGGGAACCGAGGCCAGAGAAGTTAAGGAACATGCCAAGGTCACACAGCCAATAACTGTGAAGCCAGGGTTTGAAGCTAGGCCCTCCAGTTCCAGAGCCCGTGCTCAAGTAAGCAATATGATGTCAGAGGGGATAAGACAGGCGACGTGGGCTAAGTGGGCCAGGGAAGTTCCTTCTGAGGAGGCGACATATGAGCAGAGTGAATAAAGGGAGGAGGGCGCTGGGGGGATATCTAGAAGGAACAGCTGGTGGCAGCCTGCAGGTGTGCTTGGGGCTCAGGGAGGGGCCGGTGTGGCTGCAGCAACAGCACTAGTTCGTATCCACCTTGCATGTGTGACCTCCTGTCGGCATCGTAAAAGTCTCAGGACATAGGTTGTCATAATTATCCTCATTTGACAGATGGGGAAACTGAGGCTCTGGGCAGTTAACTGAGCTGCCATGGAGCACACAGCCAGAAAGAGGTGGGCTTGGATCTGACCTCAGTGCCCAACCCCAAGAGAAACAGTAGGAGCAAATGCCAGCAGGCTGGGAGGGCTGCCTGGAGGAGGCGGATGTCACCAGAACCTGGAGGGGTGGTGGGGGCAGGGAGGGGGAAGGGACAGTGCTGACCATCACTGATCAGGGCACAGGAACACATTCCCAGGGGCACTTCTTCGAGGACAGGTTTCTTGGCACCGCCCTGCCTCCAGTCACCCTGGCCCTGCCCTGCCCAAAGGGAAGGCGGCCAGGAGCTTCATTAGCCAGTTGGAGGCCCCCAGCAGCCCCGCGGGGATGAAAAGGCCCTAGAAGGGAGCCGTCCTAATTTTGGCACACCTGGCAGGGGGCCCAGGGCCACTCAAAGGGAAGCAGCTGGGGCCTCAGCCCCATCATTGTTCCAGCTGGATCCACTGTCTGGGCTCAAATGCCAGACCAGAGTGGGGGGGGGGGGTGCCGGTGGCCTCTGCTCCTCCTTTAATAGACCAAAGGGCCCTGGCGGCTTAGCTCTTTTTCCTAATTTAAAGATATTTTCGGGCATCCGGGAGCCCCTACCGGGAAGCAGGAAGGTTTGGAATGGGGGGGCCTTGAAACTGTCATCGTGGTTGTCGATGGGGGACAGAGCCACAGGCCAGGAGGAGGGGGACTGAGGCTGGTTTGGGCCAAGGGTGGGACACTTGGGAGTAAGGAGACCTGTATTGTGTTCTCCGCTCTCCTCCGCCTCAGTTTCCCCTTCCTGGAACCTCTGCATCCCTCTCAAGAAGGTAGGACCCACGCAGGTGTACCCAAACATCCGCCCCTGCTAATGAAAGGGGTGGCTCTTCGGGGTCAACCCGGAGGCCTGGAGTTGGGAGACAGTGGGGGTCTTGCCCCGTGCCAGCCCCCTGGCGGCCA